>CM060360.1:126191158-126633603 GCA_030545235.1 Helianthus tuberosus | reverse complement strand
ACAACAAGTTAACGACCAATAGACGGTCAACTCAAATCACATACAAAGAAACTTATAGAAGCTAAAGTTACACCATTGCTCCTATTCAAATGGTTCGATCTTTGAGCGATTCTTGACCCATAGGTATCCCAATGTTTTCAGTTCAGCTAACATGTTTCCAATTTCCAGGTTTTTGGATTTAAAGATAACTTCATTCCTTATTCTCCATATCAGCCAACACGCCAATAGAATTAGCGTTTGTATTAATGGCCTTTTGACTATGGAGACATCACCTAGGTGCATGGAAAATAGATCTTGCAGCGAGAAGGTGTAAATAGGAGGAATGTTGCACGAAGATGAAACTGCCTGCCATATCTCTGTTGCCACATAGCTTGAGATTAGAATATGATCGAGAGATTCCTCCGTTTCCCACAAAATGGACAAACAACATAGTTAACCTGGATACCTTTTCTAATTAATTCCAACTTTGTTGGGAGTCGATTTTTAACCATACACCATCCAAATATATTAACCTTTTTCGGGAGCCATTTATTCCATGCTAACCAAGGCTTCTCAGGAGCCAGATGCTGCTCAGATAGTAGATTCCTGAGAGATTTAACTGAGAATTTACCATCTTTGCTTATAGACCACGTCCATTTATCATCGCCATTGACTCGCTGTACCGTGTAGATACTGTTAATGCAAGTCTGCAGTTCATTAATCTCCTATATATGGGCTCGATGGATCCCTGCTCTATTTCCAGCAATGAATTAACATGTTACCTTTGAACAGTACCCGATCGCCGACTGAGCATTACTTAGACAGTTCCAGCTGGAACAGAGCTGGAAATAACTCTTTGAAGCATGCATTTCCGACCCATTGATCTGTCCAAAACTTTATTGATTCCCCCGGCCCCGGTGTACCCAATATTAGATTGCCTAAAGAAATATTTTTATTTTTCAATTCCTTCTCTACCCTGTTAATATTGGTCCATATACCGGATCTACCGCTTTTGATGGGTAAGAACTCCCATCTTCTATTGGAGTGGTGAAGCCCTTGTACAACTCATCTCCATAATCTTTTTTGTTCTGCTTTGAATCTCCAACACCATTTCAACAATAAGCTTCGGTTAAAATATTGAAGAGATCCCAGTCCTAATCCACCTTGATCCCAAGGTGATATCACACTTTTCCATTTAACCCATGCCATCTTTGATTTTTCGTTTGTACATCCCAAAAAAAAATTGTGCCTCAATTGTTCCAATTTATTCAGGATCGATTTTGGTGCTTTAAATAAAGAGAAATAATACATAGGCAGACTATCAAGTACCCTTTTGATGAGAATTAGCCTCCCACCAACTGAAAGAGAGTCGGTTTTCCATTTCGATAGTCGAGCTTCGAATGCATCAATGACCGGGGACCAATTCGAACACTTGTTCATGTTTGCTCCAACCTTGATTCCAAGATATACAAATGGAAAGATGCCCGCTTGACATCTAATCATTGCTGCCATACTATCTATATCCTCTTTCAATGCACAGGCACCATGTAAGCTTGATTTCCGATAGTTTAGACGTAGACCGGAGACGAGGGCGAAACATCGCATTATTCTTCTGATATTCCCCGCGTTCGATTGAGACCATTCACTTGCAATGAGAACATCATCTGCAAATATTAATTAGGAATAGGGATCCCACGGATAAGGCCCATATCAGAAGCACTCATAACAAAAGGTGAAAAAGCCTCCATTGCAAGTAGAGGTGAGCAAATTAACCACCATAACCGATAACCGAACCATAACCGACATAACCGAACCACTAATAACCGATAACCAATATAACCAATGGTTATGGTTATGAAACTTTGTATAACCGCTCAATCGGTTATGGTTATGGTTATGAAGCTTTGGTTAACAGAATATAACCGAAACCGAACCGAAGTTGTGATGTTAACTTTATATATAGATTTGTGTTTTACAAAACCATATAGAGGGTTTTTATTAAGATAAAAGTATGTTAGTAACAAAATGATCTTGATGTAGATGCCATTTATTTTGATAAAGAACTAAAGTGTTATGGCCATAATTGTTTTTGTTTGAGAATTACCTTATTAAAATGAACTCTAAATCGGTAGTTTAACCAAAAAGTTTAGTCTTCGTTATCTTATAAAATAGGCTCAAGCTAAGTTCAAATCGTGCACAACCCTATTTATTTCAAACCTTGCTTGGTTACTTAACCAAAATTAACCAAAACCGAACCATAACCGACTTCATAACCGATTAACCATAACCGAAGTTTGGTTATGGTTACCAAAACTCCATAATCGAACTAGCAGTTATAGTTATGGTTAATAGTAAAAACCGACCCAAACCGACCCATGCACACCCCTAATTGCAAGCAGGGCCGGCTCAACCATTTTGGTGGCCTAAGGCGAAGTAAAATCTTATGGTCTTTTTCCCCAAAAAATGTAAGTAATTGAAAGTTAAACTTGAAGGGCCCAAGTGTAATTATTTGAAAGATTGTGTTAAAATTTAAAAACAAGGAAAAAAATGTTGAACCAGGGATTTGAACCCGGTCTCACCAACATCCATACATACACAAAACCACTAAACTACCAACCATCAATCTATTGATAACCCACACCCTAAATCTTTTATAAATGGACTATAGTTTTATCAAATTGTGGAGGCCCTATAGTTTTGATGGCTCAAGGCCCAAGCCTCATTTAGCTTACCCTTGGGCCTGCCCTGATTGCAAGGATGAAAATGAATGGAGATAAGGATCTCCTTGTCGGACGTCGCGCTCATAACTGAATTTAAAAAAATACTTTATTATGAAGATAACAAATATAAAAATAGTTGATAATGCGAAAATATAAAGATTTGTAACAGTTAACGATGAAATTGGTGTTTTTTCAATGATTTGTGAAAAATTGGTGCGTCATCAAACTCGTTGCATTTATGATTGTTGTTAGCGGGGTATGGGGGGCTTGGGTTGGGGCATATGTTGACACGTGGAATGGGAAAAAACCCACCACCAAAACCCACGCCCATGGGGTATGATGGGGCTTGGGTTGGGGGCTTGGGTTGGGGGGCATGAATTTGGTTTGGCCATTTAGAGCATGCCATGTCACTTACTAGCCCGCCCCACGCCCAGGCTGAATCCCACGCCAAAGGGGTCACGCCCAAACCCATGCCCACCCGGGGTGGTGGCTTGGGCGTTTTCAGCCAACCCACGCCCAAACCTCCGCCCCATACCCCGCAGTCTTAGCTCTTTGCATGTGAATTTATATTAGTTTTAAAATAATAAATTTGTATTAAAATTTGATATTTATTAATATTGTTATAAATAATTATATTACAGTGACTACCCACATTGTAACTCACATCTCTTTGTTGCCTCTGTATCAAGGCCGGCCCAGAGGGGGTTCGGGGTGGGCGACGGCACAATGCCCAAACCCTCCAAGGGCCCAAATCTTTTTAATTTTATATAGAATTTACGTTGTATAATCAAGAATATATATGCACTGAATCGATAGATGACACAAACAAGCTCTTGTCTGGGTGGTTACTGCTTTGCTTAAACAACAAGGAGACATGTGTTCTAATCCCGGCGTCTTCAAGTTCTCAATTTTAACTTCATTTTTTGGTTTTTTTTTTTTTTTTTGTTAGCTGTACATGGCATTTAATGTCTAATTTTATCAACTACATCTTCCCTTTAATTAATAAATTACTAACTAAACTTAGATAAAAATAATTATTTAAATTACCTTCACATAAATTTTAGTGATTAAATAATTGATAAGTTTATAATACATAGAAATTTGTGAATAGGGCCCAAAATTTTTATCTCGCACAGGGCCAATTTTTTTTTTTTCCGCAGACGGCCCTGCTCTGTGTTAATGTAAAGACCCTATAAATAGAGGGTTCTTGTATTTGTAATGGACATTCTCAATGAATAAGAATTTTTTTTTTTTCCGCAGACGGCCCTGCTCTGTGCTCTGTTCTCTCTCTGTACCTATGGTACCTATTCTTACGTTCTTACACTACGTATATTGATTGCCAGCAGGCCGTTTTTTACAACAAATATAAGAATTTAGGGTGCCTAACAATGGTGTTTTTTAGTTTAGATTTTACGCTTACAGTCTTACACCACTTCAAGTTAATTAGGTTTTTTTTTTCTTTTCTTATAATCATTTTACGTGTTATACCTACTGACTTTAATAAAGTTATTATACAGCTTCTAAACTCTAATTAAATCTAAATTTATATGTAAACGTCTTACTTAACCGTGTGGCTTGCTTATTTGGTTGTGATAAAAATTGCTTCTTTTTATTTTCGTTTCGATGTCAGATTTTATACATGGGTTTTGTTATGATTTCAACTTAGTTATTCTTTTCTACGATAATGTTTTGCGTTTCGATCTAAACTTGGTGAGTTAACACCCCGCAACATTTGTGCTTCTTTTAATGTTTTACTTCTATTTTCGGTTCGGTTTTTCAACCCCCCTGTAACACACGAGTCTCAAATAATACTAACAATCAAAGTTGGTAGGGAATTATCCCACTGGCTTTGGCCCCTCAACTTTCGGTAATGACACTTACACCCGTTCAAGTTTCTAAAAACTTTGAAAATTTTCATTTTGACCCCCTTGAGTTTCTAAATTTTCAACGTTTGCCCACCACACTTTCATTCTTTAACTTAAAAAAACACTATTTTCTTACGTACTTCTATTTATGTATGTTTTAGTATAAGTTTATGTTGGATTACATTTCGATGAGTTGGGTCAAACGTAGTACGTTTTCATGCTTATTTTTATATAGGTTTTCTGTTGGTCTACGATTTGACATATCTTTTGTCTTAAAACGAGTCTGGTCATATATAATATATTTCATTCGATGGTATAAATTCAAGTTGTTATACGTTTCGTTGCCACCGCAACGCGCAACCGCTAAAAATGCTAGTTAGCATCATTTGTTGAATTTAAATATGTATATATCACAAAAGTCCAATATAGACATTGTTTAGACTCTAAAAACATTCAATAATAATAAATTAATTGTTATCACAAGTACATAAAACCCTTGCCACTAGTTATATTGTGAACTGTCACTTTTAACTTTATCAACATAAAACCCTTTGAGTTAATTACTTTTTCAGTCCCTGAGGTTTGCAAAAAATAACGGTTTCAGTCCATTAGTTTAAAAATTGTCATTTCAGTCCATTAGTTTCATTTTCATAACCATTTCAGTCCACTAACTTAACTCCATCCATTTATTTTGTTAACTTTGGGGTGAAATTACCAAATTACCCCTGCTAACTTAACAAATTGTAATAAAAATCATAAAAATTCAAAAAAATTCAAAAAATTCCAAAAAATCTAAAAATAAAAAAAAATTCAAAAAATCAAAAAAATTCAAAGAAATTGAAAAAAAATATAAAAATAAAAAAATAATAAAAAAATTCTAAAAAATCAAAAATTCGACGCGAACCGTTTCGACCCGTACCGTTTCGAGCCGAACCGTTTCGACCCGTACCGTTTCGACGCGAACCGTTTCGACCCGTACCGTTTCGAGCTGAACCGTTTCGACGCGAACCGTTTCGACCCGTACCGTTTCGAGCCGACCCGTTTCGACCCGTGCCGTTTCGACCCGTGCCGTTTCGACCCGTGCCGTTTCGACGCGAACCGTTTCGACCCGTTCCGTTTCGAGCCGAACCGTTTCGACCCGTACCGTTTCGACCCGTACCGTTTCGACCCGTACCGTTTCGACCCGTTCCGTTTCGAGCCGAACCGTTTCGACGCGAACCGTTTCGACGCGAACCGTTTCGACCCGTACCGTTTCGAGCCGAACCGTTTCGACCCGTACCGTTTCGAGCCGAACCGTTTCGACACGAACCGTTTCGACCCGTACCGTTTCGAGCCGAACCGTTTCGACACGAACCGTTTCGATGCGAACCGTTTCGACCCGTACCGTTTCGATGCGACCCGTACGGTTCGACGCAAACTCATTCTTTTCATTTCACACTTCGTATTCCCATATTTGATTAACTACTTATATTCCACCACAACTATTTTTTTTTGTGGCTTATTTAACAAAATGAACCCATTAACCCATTATCGTATTTTTTTTTACCATTCGGTTAATCATTTTACGCGAATGACCCATTCTTAGGAATTTGACCCACGAAAGTTTATGCCCATACTCCTATACGTATCTAAAGGGTTACATAATCATAATATAAGCTCCTAAACAACCTCTAAGGGTCGTTTGCCCAGTTTACCCATTAAAGGCTTTTTTGTCCATTTTAGTCCCTCATTTTACGACGAATGACTTTCGCTAATTATTTGACCAAAATCGCATTTTTAACTATAACCTTATGTATGTGTACCTGTCTCGGGTCAACTTATAGACCCGTTTTATACCTTACTCTTTATTAACCGCTACTTATGGCGACGCAATTATCCACTTCCTGTTCACTCCTGTGAACATATGACTTGACAACCAAACGTTAGTCGATATTTGTCAAATGGTGTTATTACCACCATTTGACCCATTTGGCTTATACGACCAAACATTTATATTTATAAAAAAAAATCATGGTTTTTAATTACCCATTCACACATCCGACCCATTTCGGATTTTTTTTTACCACAAGATCCTTTTTCCATTAACCATGGTTTTGATCGTTTTTATTCGTTCCGACTCATATTGTTTCATATCGGAACCGGTATTCGGATACAATCTGTTGTCATATTTATCACCTATAAAATAAATACGTACACTTAAATTGGGTGTAAGCTTTACTTACCTCGCGTCCGCGCAAACATTCTTCGCATCCATGATCCGTTTGACCCGTTCCTTTCCAAGCTCCCACCTAGCTTGTTTAGCAACTATATCATAACATCCATAAGATGATTAGATTGGTCATTCTATATAATGTCCATCACCCTATGGAACCCTTTTTTTTTTACACACTTATCAATCAAAGCATGCCATATATTCAACAACTAGTTTCATACCATAATTCTTTTCATTCACTAACCGTTTGACCCGTTAGTAAAGTTACTTATACAACTAGTTAGTAAGTGATTTTAAACACTTTAAGCATGTCATATAAAGTGATATTTGTTCCCAACAATCAATAATTCATGCCTAAAGCAAGTATATACAATCCTATGCCTTTTTCTTGGTTAATAAGAACATTATTTATGTGCAGCGATTTTCTATTCAGCTGTTGTAATTGACCATTTTGACCCGTTTAAAATCTGAATTAGATCAACATGTTCAAAGATGGATCGTAGAATGCTCCAATACCTTCGCAATCATATAAGGTACACCTTCTAACGAATTTTCTATGATTTTATATGATTTTTATAAAATCAGCTCAGCAACTATATTTTCATTTTTCAACATCTTTCAAGTTCTGAACATCAGTTTTAATTCGCCTATTTTGCCTATTTAACAACCACATTTGTTTCTTATGATTGAAAACAGTAAAAATTTACTTCATAAGCTTTCCGAAAAGGTATAGAACACCCAAATCGGATAAACGGTTGTTTTTATATGATTTTTTTAAGATTAGTCAAAATACATATAAAAATCTACGAAAATCATGTTTAGGGTCCTTTCAAATTCGACCCAAACCATCAAATGCAACCCATTTCCATGGCTATAACCCTTATTAGACTCTTGGTAATGGTTAGAAACCTATAGCACAATGATTGTAGGCTAAGAGATGTCAAAACATCATCTATTTCAAGAAATCATCATATGAATCCTAATTTTACCATCTTCTCAACTTCATCTTTGTCAAATTAAGAACTAGAACTAAAATTAACATATATTCAAGTTATATTTGGTGATTCTCATACACCATCATGTTTAAAGCCCGTACTATTACATATCACACGAAATTAGTCAAATTAGCCAATTACGTGTTTCTTTCATAATTTCAACATATAAACATTTGTTTAGGAATTTTAACAAACACCAAGCGGGCACGATTTCTATACCTCTTCTATTTTGTTCATGGCTAATCTTTTTAACCAAGTTTCAATCATTAAATCAAACCCTTATGTCTAGCACTCATGAACAATATCAATCTTGCATCATAACATCAATTTTTTTCACAACCTAGGATACAAATTCTTGTGTTCATCACTTTGTTCTAAAAACCCACTTAACACATGTATGGGTGATTATCAATTTCATAGTTTTCATCACTAATTCGTCAAATTATCAACTAGGGTTTGTTCTTAGATATTGTTTCAACTCAATATCATTCATATATTCAACATTCATTCCAGAATTTCATTCATGCATGTTCATCAAAATTTCAAAATATCACCAAACTTCAAAATTCAACATACCTTGTGATCCCCTAAGCTGGGTGATCATGATTTTAGTTAAAGCCTCAATTTCCTAGCTTCATTTCCCTTGATTTGGCTGAATTTCTTGTGATTTAGGGTTTTGATCAGGAATCCCTTTTTCTCCTGTGTAAATCACGACCAGAAGGTGTGTTTGGGGCTTTTTATTTTTGTTTTAATAATAATTACTTTCACACTTAACCCTTTTAGTCCCTCTAGTTTCTAATGGTTATAAAAAGGTTACATAATCAAGTTCCTTCATTATTTTAAAACACTTAACTAACTAGGTTGATATTCCTAGTACTTAGTGGGTCCCGGGAGTTATAACCCGTTTTATTTTGAGTCCCGTTAACTCGGGCTTCTTATAAACTTACTTTTCTCAAAGCCTTTATTCTCCTTTTAATAAATATTAGGATTATTTGTTTAAATCATAATATTCACCTGGTTAATTTTACCACTAATGGTATTTTACCCGTTCATTATTATTAACGTGTTTTAATCACCAATCCTGTTTTCGGGGTGTTACAAAGATACTGGTACGCCCCGATTCGGTATCATTAGTACATTTTATATTATAATAAATTTTAAATCTGTATCATGTGTCCGGATAAACTTGGTGTCAACCGGTACTGGTATCGAAAATACCGGTACGCTCCGGTTTGGTATCGGTACATTAAGGTAAAAACCGTTACCGGCCTGGTATAGAAAACGTCGAAAGTCGGTACCGAATTGATATTGAAAATCTTTTAGTTTGGGAAATTTGGTACTGCTACCCGGTAACATTTTCTCATCCCTGATCACGGGCACCGTACGAACAACAACGGTATCGTACAACTTTTTTGTTGATTTTCTTCAACTTTTAATGATTTTTTTAGTTTCAAGGGTAGGGATAAGCTCGGTGCCAACCGATACTGAATTGGCACTGGTACCGAAAATACCGGTTATGGTACAGGTATATAACAGTAAAAACCGGTAGCAAACCGGTATCAGGAACGCCAAAAGTCAGTACTGAATTGGTACTTATGATATTTGGGTTCGGGAAATTCGGTACTGGTATCCAATACCATTTGCTCGTCTCTTACTACAAGTTTCATACGAACAACATCATTACCATACAAATTATTTGGTTGATTTTCTTTCGGTTATCTCTTGGTGTTTTTTTCTACATTTTATTTTTATTCTTATCAACGGTTGGGTTTGGGAAATTCGGTGCTGGTACCCAATACCATTTGCTCATCTCTGACTACAAGTTTCATACGAACAACATCATTACCATACAAATTTTTTGGTTGATTTTCTTTCGGTTATCTTTTGGTGTTTTTTTCTACATTTTATTTTTATTCTTGTCAACAGTTCCGTGTGTAACGCGCTCGTAGTGATTTCAAAACACTAGTAAACATAGACTAAATAATAAAAAAATTTAGCCGCAAAGCGGCGGGACGAAAAAACTAGTTAGCATTAATTATTGAATTAAAAGATGTATATTTTTCATAAAAGTCCAATATAGGCATTGTTTAGACCGTTATTTTTAATAAACGTATTTGTCATGATTCTAGACTGTGAAAACGTATTTGTTATGATTTTAGACCATGAAAACGTATTTGTCATGATAAGTACATAACCCTTGCCACTAGCTATGATGGTAAATTGTGAGGACCCTTTCGGGTCTCTGAAAGCTGCAACTGGTCACCAAAGTCTTCATATCTCGTGTGGAATCCGAGTATGAAGATGACATGCACAAGAACAAGCTAATTAAATTGGTTTCTATTGAATATTTGAAGTTACAAAACCACGAAACCAAATAGATAGAGTTTCTCCTCTGATCCACCAAAAGTTCTTTATGACAAGACCTAATACTCCTATATATAGGCATGCCCAGTCGCCTAAAACATCTGGGACACTAGGACTTTATGACGAGTGACACCTTGGAACACTCCTATTTTTAGTGTTCTTTGTGATCAAAACTGAGTGGTTTATGATAATTTATTTAAATATCTAGTTTACCAATCAAGCCAGTACCTATGTTTGAATTTTGACATATGGATTTTGGTTTCTCAAGTTGAGTGTGTGATGCATGGAAACATGATCAATTTCTACTTGAGGCTTTAGCTTCAAACACCCAAGTAGATTCATACTATATTTATGCAAGAAAAAAGATACATTATAACTTGTAATAGTACTTAAGTTTTCATTTTAAGCGATATTTTCTGGAAAAATGTAAATGACTTCTCAATTCTCACTAGAGATTGTGACAATTGTTAAGTCCTAAAAAACGTTGATACTTTATTACATTTGTGATCAAGCTAACTGCAAACTAAGTTTCATAACACTTGGAAATTGGAATACTGTTGGAAATTTAGATGGTGTGAATGGATATTAATTAAGTGAAATTATAATTTAGTAAAATTATAATTATTACTAGACTCTTCATATGGGTGATAAACTCTTAAGTGGAGTTTTATGTCAATTTATTAGTTTTTATTAGAGTTTATGTCTCTAATAAAATCTCTAATAAAGTGAGACTTTTAGTAGAGTTTTTATGTCAATTTATTAGTTTTTATTAGAGTTTATTTCTCTAATAAAATCTCTAATAAAGTGAGACTCTTCTCTACCCCATATCTCTTGTATGCAAAGTAGGTTGTGCCTAACTTGATGAAGCTAATTACAAGTAGGGAATTGAAAGTGGAATTTTTAGAAGAAAAAAAAATAGAAGAGTTCTTGGAGATACTTGAAGACCTATGTGTTGGGTACTTAGAGAGATATGTTTTCTCTATTCGATTTCATCATCTTCATACCATTATTTCCCAAAAGTTCTAACACTATAATTTTATCCGGTGTAAACTCGGGCGCGTGGCCATCTTCGGCAGTACATACTGTTTTGGCTGTTGTACCCTGGGAGACAGACGCGTCGTCTTTAGTAGGGCCGCGAAATCTGTTTTAAGGGAAGCGTGTTGAACACGTGCCTCAACCAAAATCGTCAACGTTTTAGTGTGCTCTTTGTTGCAGTCAATGAGTATTTTTCAAGACTCAAGATGATGAATATTCGAGTCTAGAATGCTATCAAATGCGCGTGAAGGACCCACCAGAGATGCGACTTGAATCAAGATTGGTATATAAAATTATATTTTATATTATTTTTATTTAGTTATTGCAACCGGTATTGTACTATGATATTTCCTACGAATAACGAGAGTCTCGTTATTATATATTTTGCAATTATATTTTATAAAAGGTGAACCTAGTTCCTACAAACTTAAAACAGATTTCATGAGATTGTTGCTACAATCTTAAAACCTTATTTATAAGGATTTTGGGTTCACAAAAGGATTTATAATAAAAAAAAAATATTTTAAAGATTATGATCTTATAAATATTTTCTTTTGGGAAATATATATGTAGTACAACTTGTTGTGTTTGGGTTTCTTGAGATTGAGATACAATCTTAAATCCTATACTGTAGTACAAAATGAATGGTTTTGGTTCAACCGTTTGGTTTTTTAAACGAATTTGGGAATCGTTAATTTTTCTAACTTTTGTGTTAGATCGAGTTTATTAGTGTAAACCATACGTTTTTTGTAAACGTTAAATTCTCTAACATGTGTGTTAGACCGGAATTATTGGTGTAAACCATACGTTTTTTGTAAACGTTAAACTCTCCTAGGTAGAGTTTTTTATGTCTTTAAATAAGAATTTTATGTTACTTGATTAGAGTTTTATGTCTCTAATTAAGTCTCTATTTAAAGTAGACTCTTCATCCACCCATGGATTGATATGAACAAATAAGTCTTATAATGATTTTTGTAATCATTTGTCTTCTAACATGTGTGTTAGAAACGTTCATGAAAAGCGTTAGTTTGGAAGCAATTTTTTTAATCGTTTAGTTTCTAACGTGTGTATTACAAATGACTTATTTATTTGAACCATATATGTGTTTTAGCAAGTCGAATTGACATTTTGTGAAAATGTTAATATTTCTAACGTGCGCGTTAGAATTTCTTTCATTTTAACATGATTGTTAAAAATGGTTAAAATACAAATACTTTGAAATGTTTTATGTAAACATTTTATATAAGTAATTTGTTGTAGCATTGATTTTAATGCTTTGTATGATTTAGAAATAAAAGGTCATACATTGAAGTTGATGTTTGATTGACTTCAAGAATTAAATCACCATAAAGTAATGGTGTAGTTGTGTGAGATTTATCACAAACTTTAATTTGGGATTTCTAAATCCATTTGAGTGAAATTTTAATTACTAATTAAACTCTTCATATGGTGAAACTCTTGAGTAGAGTTTTAATGATGACATTTGATGAGTTTTATTAGAGTTTAAGTCTATAATTATTGAGACTCTTAACTCTTCATATGGTGAAACTCTTGAGTAGAGTTTTAATGATGACATTTGATGAATTTTATTAGAGTTTAAGTCTATAATTATTGAGACTCTTAACTCTTCATATGGTGAAACTCTTGAGTAGAGTTTTAATGATGACATTTGATGAGTTTTATTAGAGTTTAAGTCTATAATTATTGAGATTCTTAACTCTTCATATGGTGAAACTCTTGAGTAGAGTTTTAATGATGACATTTGATGCTTTAATTTGGTCATGTTTTATATATATAAAATGACTTAAAGTTTTCTAACATGTGTGTTAGAAAATGTGTATCACGAATACGAGGTTAGAGATTATTCATAATGAACAGAAATGTTTTATGTAAACATTTATTTGCCTATGTGTGCATTAAAAATAATGAGAAACAGTTTATTTTATAAACTATATCTTTGAAAAACGTTTTATGTAAACGTTCGATTCTCTAATGTGCTTGTTATAACATTTTTTCCCAACATGCGTGTTAAAAAAATGTTATTTGGTGAAAAACAACTTGGTGTTGTTGTGAACAAATTTAATTGTTCAAGTTTACTACTTAAATGTAGTATTTGTAACAACTTACTGTTGTTTTGAGCATAATTGTCCAAGTTTAAAGTTTTAAGATGAAATTGGGAACTTGTACTTACAAGTGCATGGAGTCATATTGAGGGAGTACCTCAAGACATGCCATGGGACGATATTGTTGAGAAGATTCCGGTCAGATTATAAAGTGTTGAAGATAAAAACACTTTGCTATTTGATGTCTACATATTGTCTATGCTTCCGTTTAAATTTCAAAAGTGATTGGAACTTATGATTAAGTTTCCAATGTATTTTATTGTTTTGTGTTCAATATCTTCGGATAACACATGCAATTTTTTTACAAAGAAATAAATCACTAATGGTTGTGACGTAGAAATTATTTTTGTGGAAAATAATTATAACGTCGGTTATACATTGTTTAAAAGAATATGGTTTTAAACGGATAGTATATGAAAATACTTGGACATAAACAACTTGAAAGTTGTTACATTGACTAAAATTCAAAGACGAAACTTCAAATGTATAACCACATCATGAGTGAGTAATGAAAGAACGTAGTGAGTGTATGTGACACCTGGGTCACTGCGACCATCAAACAAATGCCAAGCCAATGAAATATTGTATTTCATACTTGGGATCTGTATAAATATGTGTATCTTTTGCACATATCAATTCTTGTTCGATTTCAAGCTCTAAATCGCTTTCTGGAAGGTTATACGCGCACTGATGCGAAAATATAACCAGTTTAATGCAACGAACACTACGGAATAGTGAAATAGGCTTAACATACCTTAAATAACCTTTACATAACTTAGAAATAAGTTTTGAAGGATTTGGTATGGCAAAATCAAGTTAAATCACTTACAGGGACTAAACTTGACAAACTGCGAAAGTATGCCAATTTGAACTGTAACAAACATTCCGGAACATGACCATAAGTTAAACATACCCTAAAGATCCTTTACATAGCTTAGAAATAGGCTTTGAGGGGTTCGGTGTGCTAAAATAAACTTTTGGGTCATTCAGGGACTAAAAGCGTCAAAAAGTGCACAAGTTTGCACTTTCGCGCATAACTTACGTTCTGAATACATCCGGACATCCAAAAATTTATGTAAGCACTAAAACATTTTATTTTAGTGTTTGGCATAAGAAAAATCCATTCGTCACGTCATTTGGATCGTTTTTCGCGCTTATGCGCATTCCGTCGTAATTAACCGAACATCGCAACCGTACGGCTAAAGGAACTGACATCTGAGATATTTTTTAGCACATTTTAAGTTCCCTATACTTTAACTTCATTTTAGAGCTTAGAAATGGGGTTAACGGGCCTTAAACGTGTCAGAAATGAGCCTATTACACAGCAGGGACCAAAACTGTAAATCTGCCAAAATTGGTCCTTGCGCACCTCAACAATGTGAGTGTTGCGGTGCGCAAGCAGGGGTCAGATATGCAGAAACTTGTTTAATCTGCTGTTAACAGCCTTTAACACCCCCCAAAGGCCAAGTGCCACATGTTAATCTCTTGTGGTGGGCAAAATCAGTTACCACAACATTCCGACAAGTGTACGGCTTAGATCGTGCCCCCTTTTCCAAGAAACGATCCTAACGGTGAACCGAAAACTATAAATACCCACCTCCACCCTTCACTTTTCCTCACAAGAATCTGATCTAATGTGCTCTAAGTTGAAACCTTTGTTTTATACCTGAGCTATTTTGATCTAGATTAGCATTCGGGGACCCTTTGTAAGTGTTCCTTCGTTCTTTTATTGTTTTTCGAGTCCGAAAGTCAAACTTTGTTTGACTTTCTACGTTGACCAGTTTATGGTCAATGCGAAGTTCGTTTGAACTTCGCAACGTGATTGTAATCACGATGGTTATAGTCCTTAGTGACTATGCCTACTGATTACCACGTTGTCTAGGGTCGTAAGGGTAAGCGATCTAATAAATCGCTTATACCTTCGAACCCGACCCGTTTGGTCGATCTTTAGGATCCGACCAAATACATTAGGTGACCATAGTATATAGGGAATAACCTTCCGAGGTTATACCTTATGGTCGCTTCGTTTAAGTAGTTATATGATAGGTAGTTTATATGCCTTAGGTAAATTACCAAAATACCCTTTTCATGTATAATTGGTAATTAAGCATATGTAACATAACTTTTAACATCTAAACTGATTTGGCAACAATATTAGACATGTTAAGGCATATTATACTTATCGTAGGACTAGTTGGGCGCTCCGAACGCGTTTTACGCGAACGACGCGTTAAAGTAGCACAAGCTACCTAAACGGGTCGTAATGGGTCGTAAGCACTTATGTTAGGTTTCATTTAGTATGTAGGCTTTGTTAAACCATATTACACGAGTCTCCATACTCGTTTGGTTTACGAACCCTCATTCTATCCGATCCTCCGAGATAGGTCCGGTTCATTAACATAGTTACCTACATTAGGTGCCGTTTGATTCCGTGATCTCTAGCATTGCTTGGTGGTTATCTTAGGACTTCTGAGCAATCTCAAGTGGGTACATAGACCCCTCTTTTACTATTTTCCAAACTGTTTTGGGGTGAAACACATGTGCCTACTTGTTACTTTCGTGCTTTCCTGTTTTCACATCATATACTTGTTATGTTCATTAGTACACTATTAGTACATGATTTACATTACATTTCTGCTATGTATGTTGACTGATAGCATGCTAGCACATTGATTTACATGACTTTTCTGCTTTGTATGTTAACTTAGCATACTTAATACATCACTTTACAATACATTTCATGCTATGTACGCCCATTGTGTGCATACTTAGTACATTGTTTTACATTACACTTATGTTATGTATGTCCATTACGTGCATACTTAGTACATTGTTTTACATCGCATTTCTGTTGCATATGCTCATCCAGCATATGAACACATTATACTACATTTTGAACCATTGTAACCATTTGACTATGTGAACCGTCTTAACCCTTTGATTATATGAACCATTTGTAACTATTGAACCGTGTGAACCAGTTGTATCTGTTGACATTATTTACATTTGACAATAGACATTTGACTATACATAAACATTTCTACAATTGTTAAACATTTTACTTTGGTGGTTTGGTTTGAGTAAGTGATTTAAGTAACGAGACGTATGTAATATGATACAAGCACGGTGGATACGCCGCTGGTACTTCCTATATATAAGTGTTTGTATGGTATCACATATTGTAGCGTTATTTGAATCATTTCAATTTGAGACATATAACATTTTATACAAATAACATACTTTTCACAAGACATTGATTTACAAACAACTTATCTTATACAAACTCATTTTACATGGTTATTCATTTAACCATACATTATTCTCTTATTTATACATATCATCTGATATTATCATTTTTCAAATGATTTACAAGACAAAGCAAATTACAAGGTTCATGACTAAACATTTTCTAAACTTATAAGTCATGAATTCTGTTTTCACAAAACCTATGTATCTCACAGGCATTTTTATGCTGACGTACCTATTTTCACATATGTTTTCAGGAGATGATGCATAGGACTTATCAAGACATACTTAGGCGGACCTGTGCCTTAGTGACTTAAAACGAGACAAGAACTAGTTAAATTATGTTATGTACTCTTTGGTTCTTGTTTAAAACAATGTAAACTTTCATGTTTGATTAATAAAACGAAACTTCAATTGCCATGGATTTGAAACAATTAATTCTGTTACAACACTCCCCGACGTTTCCGCCACGTTTGGTTGTTCCACGTGGTCGGGGTGTGACAGAAAAGTTGGTATCAGAGCCAATGGTTATAGGGAATTAGGTTATTAGTAATACTTTGACCTAGTCTATAACCTTTCTAGGACCTTAACGCGAGTTTACTTGCGTTTAGTCATAAAACAATACTGTCACCTATCCTTAGGCGACGACCACAACAAGAACATAAATTTCAAAACCGCTTTGAAAACTAATCATCTGTTCTAGGATGATTGATTACTAGGTTTTGAACCCTCTATTGTAAGGTTTTGAACCCTCTGTTATAAGGTTTTGAACCCCTTTGAATTTTCAAAATCTCGTCAAAGTTTGGGTCTTATAATGTGAACACGTGCAAACTGGAAGAGTGAATGCCTGTACCCTGAGTTTTCTGTCGAAGGCTGGAGTGTTCGTACAAATCCGCAGTATCGGACCAGTCACTCTTACCTGGGAACTCTTGGGGTGAGTGTTCACTTATAGGTGAGCATGTCTTCAGTGATACATTAATATGATTCGCTTACTTTGATTAGTCACCGTCTCATTTGTTTGCCTTAGGTAACAAACAAATGATCGCAATTTTCATGCATTACCATTCTGTTTTGATTATCCGATAACCTTTCACCTGTTTCTTCCTATGTCTTTCATTTTCTTCTAGAATGTCACTTCATCGCGGTGACGTCCAGATATCCGAGCAGACAGCCAAATTTGCCCAGCGAATAGGCGAAGTAGTCCTGAAGACTGTCGAATTAGCTACTGCCATGTATCGTCTCCAGGATGAAGCCACTCAAGAATCACCAAAGGAGACGGAAGCCAAGTCTTCACCAAAAGCAAAGAAACATAAAGCTTCAAGGAAACCCGCAACAGTTACACCTAATCAAGCGGGACCTAGCCAAGTGGCAAGGCCACCGGCTAGGAAGCCATACATAGGAGCTGCCCCATGGTGCAGGCGATGCAACAGTCATCATTCAAACCTCATGCCCTGCTCCAAATGTACCTACTGTGGACGGCGGGGACATTTGGTTAACATATGCCGCTTTGATATCCAAAACAAAGCTGCTATAAATCTTGCTGCTACCCAACTCCAAGTTAACCCTACTTAAGCTCGTTTTCCGTTTGGTACTTGCTACAACTGTGGCGAGACGAGCCATTTCAGGAACAACTGCCCGAAGATTGTTAATGCAAATCCAGCACAGGGATGAGCATCTGACCGACTAGAAGACAACACCCTTTAGAAATAATTACGTCTTATGTATTATTTTCTTTTGTAGTCAAGGTCCATGAAACAGTTGTTATCATTGTTTATAAATAAATCTTTTATTTACATTGCAATGTATTTATGAGGTTGTATGTATAAAGAACATATCCCTTACAATACCGACAATCAAAGAATCGTATTCCTTGAAAAGCAAACTACCCCCCAAAATTCTTCCATCTGATGATCTCTTGCGTTTCCACGAAATTCCTAAGTACCCATTTATTCCTAAGTACCCATTTCATAATAATGCAGCCCTAAATGGGATATTAAACTTAACTCTACCTGCCTCCCAGGGGTAGACAGGGTAATCTTAGGGGAAGATAATCAAGGTACAAGGAGGTTACAGAGATTTCCATATCTCAGGCTCCAGTTCACCTATCATTGCTCGTGTCAAATAAGTGACACATTTATGTCACTAGTCCAAGAATTCCTCAATCAGGAATATTTTCTTGGACAATTTCGTTCTGGATATCTTCTTTGAATACTATTAGTTGACTTTAGTTCCATATGATCATTGGGATATCTTTGTGATCCCATGCATTAAACCTCCATACTGATCAGGCATGGAAGCAATCTATGGAACTTATTAAGATACACCAATCCTCATATAGCGCTTTTGTCATACCATTTGGTATTCGAAATCGATAGAGATTAAAGAGATATCAACTATATGTGCTTATATTTAATCAGAATGGAAATTTTCACAAACTAGGCACCTAGCTCGGTTGGCTAGGCGCGCGAAAGGGTGCGGCCTAGACCCAGGTTCGATTCCGGGGACGGCCAATTCCACCATTTTTTTATGTTTAATATTAATTAATCGTACGGATACATGTAATTATGAGGGTTGTCTCATAAGGAGTCTTGATAATTAATCACTTCTTATCACCCACAATATGGGCTTGATTTTTAAGGTAACCGATCGATTTTTATCACTATATTGAGTCCCTATATTTAACGGAACTAGGACATCGAAAAAAAAACTGATTCCTAATGGATATAATAATGCTGAAGCAGTCTCTGAGGTATACAGGTTTCTTACTGAACTTACGTTGCTTTTTATTAGGCCTGTACTTGCTCTCTTTCCCAGATTTCTGGGAGTTATCCTCCTTCTTTGGTTCATCCTCCATATTTGAAGTGTGAATATAGCTCTCCTCATGAGTAATTAAACATGGTTTTTGAATGAGATTTAGAGCGAGAAGCATTCGGCTCTTTGGATTGTCTCATGACCTTTTCCCATGATCCCTCCAACTGTCGCGTCAACCACAGCCTGGAGATTAACTCCATTAGTATTGAGGTTTACGTTTGTAGTTTTTATTTACATTCGTCGCATTATCAATGGCGCGATTGACGGTTGTCTTATCCGAGTTTATCATACTCGAGATTTTGTTCCTATTTCCAGGTGAATCCTTTACTTAGTTGTAATCCAACATCTGCTATTCATTACCCTGATGGCCTTAACATATACTAACCATGGTTTCATCAAACTATACTGGCCAATAAGGCATTATCATTCTTAATGAATGTTATTTTAAAAATATATCAATATCACTTAGCCTAGGTCACAAAAGACCATCAATGACATTTGAGGGTTGGACCTAGTCCATCACCTCTTTGATAGGGGATCAAAATGTCACATATGTCTTTAATATACTGATGAATTTGGATAGTTTGAAAGTTTGCCATAAGGGTATCAGAAAAGAGTGATTTCTAATAGATATTAAATATCAATATAGGATTTGTTGGAGCATTTTCTAAAGTATCATCGGTCAATTTCTACCTCGCATTAAGTGACCGGAGTCTTAATCAGGCGGAGACAATAGTTCTCATCATTTATCATTCATTATAGAGTCATATGTGCCAGTATCAAATAAAATTCATGCATAAATTGTTTGATATGAAAAGGTATCTGCTATATAGTTATCATTCCGCATCATCTCCTTGGCGTTCGTATGGAAGACTCATGCGTTTGCTTTCTTGGCCTCTTCAGTCTTCTTTGCGTACTTAGGGCAGTTGGTCTTTATGTGCCCCTTCTCATTGCAATTGTAGCAGGTGGCATCTTTAATCTTCCTGCATTCAACAGTCTTGTGCTCCTTAGACTTGCATAACCCACATGCAGGTGATTCAGACTTAGAATTGGATTCAGATCTGCACTTTCCAAAGTGGCGTCTTTGACAAGTCGTGCACTTTGGCTTCTCCTCTGTTCGCTGACTGTTCCTTCCAAACCCAGACTTCTTAGAATCAGTGTTTCCCTTGTGCTTCTTCTCTGACCCTCGTGAGTTATCATCCTCACAATTCCTCTTACTTTCTTCAGATTTCTTTAGCGATCTCAATCTGACCGCATCTAAAGTAAGGGATAAGGAAATGTCAGCTACTGATCTGAAAGTCGCTGGCCGAGAAGCTTTTACGCTTGCCTTGATCTCGGGGGCTAAACCACCGATAAAACGAGCTATCCGTTTTGGTTCCGGGGTTACCAGGTATGGAACCAACCGAGACATAGTGTTGAAGCTCGTTAGGTAAGCTTGACAATCGAGGTTTGTCATCACCAAGGATAGAAAATCGGACTCTATCTTCTCCACCTCATGCTGAGGGCAGAAATTTTCCCTGATAAGGGCAACAAATTGATCCCACGACATATTGTACAGTAGGATTTTCCCGGTGGCTTGAATCAGAGATCTCCACCATGCTAAAGCTTCACCCTTGAAAGACTGCGACACAAACTTGACCACGTCTCGCTCAGCACATCCGCTGATATCAACAACCGTATCCATCTCATCTAATCATGTCATACAATTGATGGCTCCTTTCTCCCCAGTGAAGTCCCGGGGTTTGCAGGAAACGGAATATTTATAGGAGCAACCCTTAGCAAGGGGTCCTTTATTCAGTATGACCTGCTGAGATGGAGCACTGTGGTTTGAGGAGTGTCGGTCATCATTTTTCTTCGGGTCGTCGTTATTGGACGGTGGCTTTGAAGGCTGTGTAGATAGGGTCCTACTATGAGTCCCACTATACTCATCATACTGCCTTTCCAAAGCCTGTGTAACTACGCCGTCTATGATCGCTTTTAATTCCGCACCAGTTAAATTAATTCGGGCGTCATTATTAACCTCCACTGGATGACTATTACCCTCGTCTGAGTTAGCCATTACAATTGAACTGTTGCAGAAAACAAGGACAATAGTTTATTTGGGAGTTTATTATGGAATTGCCCCTTAGGGTAATTCATTAACCATGGTAAACAGAGACCATATTTGGTTAATTTATTAATCAAATTTATTTAGGATTTCTATAAGTTATCCTAATTATAAAACAGTAACAAGTCTTATTCGTGGCACCAAAGGCCTAGTCACATGGACAATTATAAATTATATGCTAGGATTTCAGAGAATCGAAGCATTTGAGGTTTGAACCAACGTTCATTACCTTTCCTTGACAGGGAGTTGTAGGCTACCACTGTCTTTAATCCCAGAGGACGTTAATTATAGCCCGTGGGCACTTCATCCATAAGGGATGATTATATAAATAAGGGATTTTAGAATAACCCCAAAAAATGACTTATGTGATTTTATCGTATCACACTTTGTCAAGCATGTTAATATGCTTTCAAATGTTTAATAAAGATTTGAATCTCTTGAATTGGTTCTACCATCTTGGCCTTGTCTGCCGTGACACTTAAGCTAGGTTTTACCCTTTAGATTCTTTTTAATAATTAACGCAGAAAAATTTCTAAATTGAACTGTTAACAAGGATCTGAATCTAATTGTGGAACTACCATCTTGGCCCTGTCTTAATGTGACGTATGGCTAGGTCTCGTCCTTTTTAGATTTTGCCATTTTATTATAATGGTAGATCTTATAATATAGGAATGATATTTTTAACATAATCGTTCCTTTAAAATTTAAACAAGTATATGGTTGCCCTAAACGGGACTTTTGATAAAATGACTTGCCCATGCAAAGGCTAATCAGAAAAATAACAAGGAAGTAATTAAAAGACAATGAAACGAATTTGGATTTGTCTTATGTTCTTGTCTAGACTCAAGAATGTGCAATTGTGTAACTGAGATTAAACGCAAAAGGCTAGCGTTTAATTCACTCAGTGTTGGCTCTGATACCAACCTGTCACACCCCGACTTTCCACGTGTCACCGGTGGGCCCGGTGGGGAGTATCGTGACGTGGTTGGCAACATAATAGTCAAACAACACAATTATATAAATGCACAGCGGAAGCAAAAGATAATTATTATTACATTCCGAATATAAAGTAATATCCAGTATTACAACGGAAAGTAAAGGATCCACAGGCGGATCTTTAAACATATCATTTGTTCAACAGACTTTAGATGCCTAGAACTTGCAAGATTCCTTATTAGCGCCCTGAGCTTCCAGCCAATTTCGTTCAGTACTTGTCACTTAACCTTTTTGGAAAATACGTCAGTTTTCACTGGTAAATACACTCAACTGACTCATTTTGAAAATTGTTTAAGAAAATTGATTTGGATGCACGTGGCACAAAAATATCTTTTATAATTTGATTAAAATACACAGAGGCAAAATTAACCTTTTATACTTGGGAAAATTATTTGTATATAATCTTGTATACAGTTTTACTTATTTGTCATCCATTAGGGCCGGTTTGTAGGGCCGGACTAGATTAACTAACACGCCACAGGTATAATGCCCACAGGCTATCATCCTCTAAGTGGATTACCAGTTCCAGTATAATGCCCACAAGGATGATACCTCGGAGTGGATTACCAGTTTTTACATAATGCAGCTGTCAGGTGTATGCCTACACCCCGTGCTTAGGTCGTGGCCATTTCGTAAAATGATGCCAAGGATATCCGGGACATGGTCATTAACCCCCAAAGGCCATACACCAAATAATACATATTAAACGGGTTGTAAGTACATCAATCAAAATACGATTTAAATATCTACACACCCGACCAAGCGGTACTTTTATAGTGCCGTATCCCAAGCCCGTATAGGGAAGATAAGTTAAGAGTATTTACCTGAGCTAGCTCCTGTCTTAAATAGTAAGAATTTAATAACTCAGTCGTATTCACTTAAGTAAGCGTAGGTACCATTTACCTGAAGGCTCTAGTCTGGAATGATTGTATAAATAACTCATTAGAATGCTAACGGGTCTTTAATTAAGCCTAAGGTTAGACCGGTTAGTCTTAAGGGAATATACGGTTCAGACGCATGATTAAGCGAAGACCGGAATAGAATGTGGTTTAGATCCGACAAGTTTGATGACTTGTCTTAAATGGGTATTTCATACACATTCTGGATTTTGAGATAAAACCAATAAGGTTTGACCCGTTTTGGCTAATTTATGTAAACTTGTTACATAAACCGAACCGTACGCGTAATAAGCGTGACGGGTATTCATGAGAGCCATATACAGGTTTCCTAAGTTAATTATGTATCAAATATGTTATGACCTCAGTAATATGTCTTTCATTATGCCCGAAACGTATGTAAACACAAACTAGGCCCCGTAGGGGTAGTTTGGTCATTTAAAAGGTTATAAAAGAGTTTAAGCATTTACCTGAGTTACAGGTCTGATATAATCAGCAAAAATACTTATTTTGATAAGTTATAATAGTAGGTTAAAGTATATATGTGAATTTACCAAGTATAACCAAACTATGCACCGTAGGGGCATTTTGGTAATTTCACATAAGCCGTAAAGCTCAAAACTGAAGTCTGAGTTAAACAACTTTTGCTTACTGTTAAAATATTATAATTTTCCTCAAATATCAGTAGGTATCTCACTTTCACGTGGGTCGAACGAAAAACACACTCTCCATTCCTGAGACTAAGGTTAAGGTCTATTGTCATGCCCGGTTCAAACTTTTTACAATTTACAAAATATCTAACGGAAAAGTGAATAATCCCATATAAAATGGTTATCCAAGATTAACCCGACCGTAAAACTAACAAGTCATGCACATCCCTCACAATGTTCTCTCCACTCGGTTTAAAATTTGGCTAATAGATAATGAATTAGCACTTTTCAAGTAATCACTCACAAACCGATTAGAACACGTATCCGCATAGGCTTGCAACTCAATCGTTCTCCACCACCGAACACGAATACTAAGAACAAGTCATAAGGTCTTTGGAGGGTTGTAACGGGGCTAGGTTAAGGGTATGGATTTTTTTTAATTTTTTTTTTAGTGGCTAAGGTGATGAAAAACTCGATTTTTATTACAAACGACTACTCTAAACAAAACTAACTATAAACATCAAACTACAAGGCAACAACTTTAGCCTTTTATTCAACAACTACTAACTCATATTTTTGTACTTTTTTTTTCAATGATTTTCTATTCTTTTTTTTTTTTGCAACATTTTCTGATTGATTTTTTTTTTTTTTTTGCAAACACAACTATACAATTAAATAGACCTATAATCGAATTTTCATCACACGGGTTTAAAAATAAAAGGTTTAACGGTTGTGGGTTAAATGGGTTGTCAAACGAAAGGTTTAGGCTCAAAGTGGGCGACTAGGGGATTTATTTGGGTAAGGATAGATAAATGGTTTTAAGAGAAAAGGTTTACCTAATGCCTTAATCATTCTCGTGCTTGTATTCGGTCTATAGTCTCAAACGTATCAAAAGTTGCAAGTTCTACAATATATGACTAATGGTCCACTCAAACAAAGAAACATAGGTATGTAATCTATGATATAAAAGTGGCTCAAAACCTCACATATCTAAAAGGGTATGGTATGTGACATGCATAAAAGACTAGTTTCTTAGGCGGATTATTCCCAAATAACCACCCGCTAAATACCCGTCATGCTATTAATTTGAACTTGACCATGACAAAAGACCAAATGGGTTGTGACATCCCTCGTTGACTTAGTTACTTGTGCTTTAAGACCGCTTTTGAAACAAGACATTTTTGAAAAAATTTTGAAATTTTCCCCCATCCCCACACTTGAGGTGAACATTGTCCTCAATGTGTAGTATTTAAATGAACGGGTCAAAATCGAAAACTTTTACTACTCCCCCATCCCCACACTTGAGGTGAACATTGCCCTCAATGTGTAAGAACTGGAGTTTTTGAAATGCACAAGGGATGTGACACGGCTAACCTCCCCAAAATTTCACCCCGGAAATAAAACACAAAATACAATCCACTTATTACTAAGCTAAGAATCAAAAGTAAAAAGAAACGTATGCACCTGATTTTTGAGCTCATTCCTCGTGTGCAGTTCTTCTCTTCAAGAAAGCGGTCGTCCCATAAACATAACGTACCTACTAATCTTAACCCTTGTGTAGAATCATGCTTCTCACAACCATTAAAATTTATTAGCTACCTAGTTCTACCACTTTTATGAAGATATTACCAAATCATACGTTAGTTTACCTTGATGTATGTGGAAAATTAATTTACAATAACAACAAACCTAACTCACTTTCGTAGGAATCACGGTTGCATTTAGCTTATGCAACAAGCCCTTTTAAACCTCCCGATAGCTCGGGAGGACGAGAGGTCTCGTGAGGGTTATATAGGGAACACACCCACAAAGTTCATTTAACTAAGAAAAGAAAAAAAATAAAAATAAAACGAATAATATTACAAACTCTACAACAATTATATCTGATTTGCCTCTCATGGTGGTCGAAGTGCACATTTGCCTACCGAGTTTCCAACATACGCTCGGTAGTTGGCATGCCGGATCCATTCTCTTTTTATTTTACGCGGCATGCGTATTAAACTACTTTGGGGTCGTTTCTTGACGAATTGTCCAATGTCTTGCAAGGCCACCCTTCGAATCCTTATACCCGCACCCGCATCCCCAACTTTGTTGGTTGGAGTGATAAGTTTGGGAGAAGGAGAGATATGACTTTGAGCTTCTTTCGGATCCGATTCGTCTTGTGGTGTCATGTCTTCCGCTCGGTTCAAACATTCATTTTCTTGCTCCGGAAGATCTATAACCTCTTCCACCACATCACCATCAACTAGGGTACCACTAGCCAACACCTCTCGGTCTCGTCTAAGTTGAGCCAATTCTTCGGCGAGTTGATCCACTTTCTTTGCCAAGGCTTCATGAGCTTTATCTCTCGCCTCAAATTCCATCTTAATCTCTTGATTTGCAGTGGTGATGGCATTCATGATGGCATCGAGCTTGGAACTTATTGAGTCTTGAGGTTCCTCGTATGCCGGTTGAGGGTATTCATTATAATAATCATCATACACCTCCCGGTAACTTGAGAAATGTGGCAATTCGGGTTCATAGTAGTATTCTTGATAATGTGGTGGTGATGGATTATCGTATGGATAATATGAGGATGGACCATTGAGATCTTCATAATCCGCCCTCCTATATTCAAACAATCCGCTGAGGTAGTCTTCCCGTTCCTTATTGGCTTGAACTTTTTCGTAGAAAACAGAGCAATCCTCTAAATAGTGCTCTCCGCTTCCGCAACACTCACACGGATCATCATCTACCCAATTCATATTGAAAGATGGTACCTGCAAAACATGTACCTGCACAAACAATCTCGACCACCCAAAGTAAAATCACAGAAATGCAAGAAAGAAAAACTAAACTAAAATCGAACAAGCAATGAAATACTAAGTGCACTAGCTCCCCGGCAGCGGCGCCATTTTGACGTGACCGTGTCGTCCCGATCAGTCAAAAACCCAATTAAACCTAGGTAGCTAGGGTAAGTCGGGTATCGTATCCACGAAGAGCATGTGGTCAGTATCGCACAACTTGTTCGATTAGCTAGACTATTTACAAATAATGTACAAGATGATTATGAAGATTGCTATTTTTATTTATTTGTTTGGTTTTTAAAATAAATCGGAATGAACCGACAAATTGATGTTATCGAAAACAATGATTTATTAACTAAACTTGTAAACTAAACTACTTAATTGAAAACAGGAATTAAGAATAGGGATCACACCCGGTTTCGGTAATTGTAAGCCCTAGGGTTCCTACATGTTTTAATTCAACTCAATTGCATACGATTAGCGGATTTAGTGTACCGTGACTTAGGTGCCAATAACTATCAACGTCCCGAAGAATGGACAAGAATGCACTTTGTAATCAACACAAGTAAATCCTAACCACGACAACGCATAACTACACATAACCATTTCGCAAAGTCATAACTTTTAACATCGTTCGACAATTTACGAATACGAAACAAATGTAAACTATTGTCAATGGTTTCAAAAATCAATACAAGTTGTCACAAAGTCGAATCAAAGAACAAATGCATAAACCCTAGAAAATACAACTACCTACATCGGGGTGAAACCGAAGAGACTAGCCGCTCATTATACTCGTCCGATCAAAAGCTTGATATGGTCGATGGCGTTGAGTGATGAAGTTGAGACCCGGCTGCCTTCCCTCTCGTAACCGTTATGATCCTCCCCAAAAATTGCGAACTGTAACTCTCCTGTGCCCAAAAACCGTAACCGTCCTCCTAATTCGATGATATTCCAATGATTATCAAGTCCAAAAGTTGTCTAGTGTTGCAGCCCACTTCGTAATACTCCAAGCCCAAGAAAAATGATGGTGGCTGCCCAAATCTTCGATGATAATTATTGGTGTATTTCTTTTGAGAGTTTGAAAGCCCACCAAAAAAATAATGAATGCTGTTGACCTTCGTGGATATGAAAAGTGCTCCAAAATAAAATTATATGGTGCCCATCTTTGAGATAGTGGCTCCCCTCATGAAGTGTATTTTTATTCTCGATACCTACAAAACATGTCAAAACAATAATTATTTAATGACCATCAATTACAATTAATAATCTTTAACTCCCATATTAAGATCTATAATTAGTATTTAAAAGTTATGATCAATAATTTTCTTGTATAAAATCATCATTTTAGATCAAAGTCTTTTGATATATATAAAATACAAAAGCAACTCAATATAATATATTTATAATAATATCGATGCATTTTATAGATAATTATAATCAAATAAAGTGTATCTAAAATGCACCGATCAGTATCACACCCTTGGTATGTTTAAAATAGTTTTAGTACATACTATGCGTTAATAACGCTTAATTAGGCGATTAGAAGCCATTTCCGGGTTCGATAC
This sequence comes from Helianthus tuberosus, assembly GCA_030545235.1. Lineage (NCBI taxonomy): Eukaryota > Viridiplantae > Streptophyta > Magnoliopsida > Asterales > Asteraceae > Helianthus > Helianthus tuberosus. Next base: position 126,605,250 of record CM060360.1, on the reverse strand, counting down.
ATAAATCTGATATTTTTATACTTCCATGAGGCTTAAAATAATTTATTTAACATATCTAATCAGTAGAAAAAGGTTTGGAGTCGTTTAGATATGTAAAACTCATTTTATGGCCCGTAAGGGCAAAACCGACAATTACCGGATTAAGCCTACGACTACTAGTTATGCTCAGCCTAAAATTAATTAAAAATCTTCAAAAATCCCAAAATAATATATTGCATCAGTGGGTATTAAGTTTGACACCAAAAATTAATTAGCTATACGCTAATTTCGCCGTTTTATTAACATAAAGCGTTCATTTTACGCTAACGAGCATAACTCTTAATCTACACCTCAAACTGATGTCAAACTTTGCATACAATTTTATATATCAGTAATTAAAGTTTCTACTCTTTTACATTTCCAAAAATCACGTATTAAGATAATAAGGGCATAATGGTCAACATATGAGCAATTAACGGAAACGCGTAAACGAATGGGTCGATCAATGAACCAACCACAGAGGGTTGTGCTAACATGTAGCCTGGTCCTAAAGAAGCTCTAAGACATTTTCAAATCATACTAAAGCGGGTCAGAACTGAAAGTCAAAGTGAAAGTCAAACTATGTGACTTTCGGTTCCGAACCGGGTCTAAACAGGAAATTGTCGGGTTGAACATGTTTAGACATGTTCTTACACTTATTACTAAGTTATAACAATGATCCAACAGGTTGTATATGATCTACAATGTTAATTATGCATAAATGGCATTTTAGACTTCCTGTTGACTTTTTAAATATAAGTTTGACCCGACTTTTGACCTGGTTAGAGTGGTGATCAGGGGAAACCCTCTTGAGGTTTTATTATCCACATAAATACCAACATATAACTACTTTCGATTCGACTAATCACTGGGCCATATGTGATTAATCGTAAAGTCAACCGTTAATTACGACGGTTTGACTTTTAAGCTAAAACTAAGTTAAAACTCAATTAGGAAGGGTTAGGCAAACTTACAAGGGTCCTATGAATGACCAGGGATCACTTGGGAGAGGTCTTGTGCTCCAGAGATGCTCCAAAAATGCAGATGAAGGTGTGAGCTCTATGGTTGTAACTAAGGCCTTATATAGTGGTTTAATCCACCATAGAAAGTTGACAAGTAAGTCTAGCACTGACCACAAGCTTCCAACATGTGTCTCTAGTGTCTAGGAGTCGTTTAGGGGTCGCCCACAATGCAATAATATCGAATAAGGGTCGGTTCTCCGCGTTTACAGGCTGCTGTGCACGTTTTCTGCTTCTGATGTCCTGACGCGGCCCGCCTGCGTTTTAACTCATCCTTACGCGGGCCACATGGCCCTTATATATCAGATTTTTCATTTTTGTTGTTTTGCAGCTTGTCCCTTGGCTTCACGAAAGGGCAACCAAGGTTATTTCTTGCATTTTGACCCCCTTATATTTACCCACAAGGGCTTTAGGACTTATACCCACTTTGCCAAATCCCTGAACACTTCCGGTTAACCCGAAAAGTCTTAATTTTCAATGTTTACGCTTTAACCCCTCGCACACGAATTTGATCATAACTTTCTCATACGATAACGAAACTTTATGAAATTTATATCGTGCATTCTAGTGAGCATAATTAACAGTTACAAAGCTTCGGGTTTGTCAAAAGGTCACTCAGAGGTATATCTTTAAACATGTTGACACATTTAACCCCTGTAGTTTGTAATCTCTCACTTTTAGTCTCGTATGATCCATGATTTATTCGTTTGATGTTGTAAACATCATGTAGGGTTATTATGAAGTATATTTATTCACTGTTGACATTTAGAACCCGTAAAATCACATACTTTCCATGTTTGTCAACTTTAGTCCTTTTATAACATTCTTTCACACGTTCAAGCTTTATGACACGTGTCAACACATTATAGGACGTGAAATTTTTGAGGTGTTACATCCTCACCCCCTTAAAAGAAATCTTGACCCGAGATTTACCGAAACAAGTAAGGGTACTTTTCTGTCATCGTGGATTTAACCTCCCACGTGAATTCGGGACCTCTACGGGCATCCCATTTGACCTTTACAAGAGGCACATGCTTCCTTCGAAGCTTCTTTACCTGTCGACCTTCAATCGACAAAGGTTTTTCCACATATTTTAAGCTCTCATCTATATGCACATCCGCATGTGGTATAACCAGTGATTCATCAGCGAAACACTTCTTCAGATTACAGATGTGGAACACATTGTGAATTCCACTGAGCTCTTCAGGTAAGTCTAGCTTATAGGCAACTGAACCGACACGTTCGATAACCTCGAAAGGTCCTATGTATCTCGGGCTTAGCTTGCCTTTCTTACCAAATCGCATCACTCCTTTCTAGGGTGATACCTATTGTTGAACCTTATTTCTTAACAAGAATTTAGGAGGTTTGCTATTTTCATTAACCCTTGATTTTCTGCCGAATATTGGCATCTTACAAATAATTAGGGATTTGTGTGATCTGCTTTGTTGTTTCCACTGCAACTTTCAGATCCTGATAATTGAACTTACCTATCTATTGTCCTAATAATAGATGTTTAACATGCCATTTATACAAGGTCTCCAAGGAGCCACCTTGATACTTATATAGCAGTTATTATAGAAAAGCTTATCTTAAGGTGAGATGGTTATTCTAACCATTGCTCAAAATTAATCTTACGGAATAGCTAATCTTTACAGTTAGTCTAATAAATCGACGATCCTGGGTAGTTGATGGCGATTCTTAATCGTTGCCTAATTAGGGTTGCGGTAAACAATGCCTTAGCAAAATGAACCGTCTTTCATAATTTACTATACCGAATTCTCAGGATATTGAGTTTGGCTTTATGAATCTATATCTTTAAAACTTACTTAACCAGGGTTTTCGATTCTGCCAATATGGTACTAGTTGTCTTGGGGATTTCATAATAATGCAGTCCTAAATGGGATATTAAACTTAACTCTACCTGCCTCCCAGGGGTAGACAGGGTAATCTTAGGGGAAGATAATCAAGGTACAAGGAGGTTACAGAGATTTCCATATCTCAGGCTCCAGTTCACCTATCATTGCTCGTGTAAAATAAGTGACACATTTATGTCACTAGTCCAAGAATTCCTCAATCGGGAATATTTTCTTGGACAATTTCGTTCTGGATATCTTCTTTGAATACTATTAGTTGACTTTAGTTCCATATGATCATTGGGATATCTTTGTGATCCCATGCATTAAACCTCCATACTGATCAGGCATGGAAGCAATCTATGGAACTTATTAAGATACACCAATCCTCATATAGCGCTTTTGTCATACCATTTGGTATTCGAAATCGATAGAGATTAAAGAGATATCAACTATATGTGCTTATATTTAATCAGAATGGAAATTTTCACAAACTAGGCACCTAGCTCGGTTGGCTAGGCGCGCGAAAGGGTGCGGCCTAGACCCAGGTTCGATTCCGGGGACGGCCAATTCCACCATTTTTTTATGTTTAATATTAATTAATCGTACGGATACATGTAATTATGAGGGTTGTCTCATAAGGAGTCTTGATAATTAATCGCTTCTTATCACCCACAATATGGGCTTGATTTTTAAGGTAACCGATCGATTTTTATCACTATATTGAGTCCCTATATTTAACGGAACTAGGACATCGAAAAAAAAACTGATTCCTAATGGATATAATAATGCTGAAGCAGTCTCTGAGGTATACAGGCTTCTTACTGAACTTACGTTGCTTTTTATTAGGCTTGTACTTGCTCTCTTTCCTAGATTTCTGGGAGTTATCCTCCTTCTTTGGTTCATCCTCCATATTTGAAGTGTGAATATAGCTCTCCTCATGAGTAATTAAACATGGTTTTTGAATGAGATTTAGAGCGAGAAGCATTCGGCTCTTTGGATTGTCTCATGACCTTTTCCCATGATCCCTCCAACTGTCGCGTCAACCACAGCCTGGAGATTAACTCCATTAGTATTGAGGTTTAAGTTTGTAGTTTTTATTTACATTCGTCGCATTATCATTGGCGCAATTGACGGTTGTCTTATCCGAGTTTATCATACTCGAGATTTTGTTCCTATTTCCAGGTGAATCCTTTACTTAGTTGTAATCCAACATCTGCTATTCATTACCCTGATGGCCTTAACATATACTAACCATGGTTTCATCAAACTATACTGGCCAATAAGGTATTATCATTCTTAATGAATGTTATTTTAAAAATATAACAATATCACTTTGCCTAGGTCACAAAAGACCATCAATGGCATTTGAGGGTTGGACCTAGTCCATCACCTCTTTGACAGGGGATCAAAATGTCACATCTGTCTTTAATATACTGATGAATTTGGATAGTTTGAAAGTTTGCCATAAGGGTATCAGAAAAGAGTGATTTCTAATAGATATTAAATATCAATATAGGATTTGTTGGAGCATTTTCTAAAGTATCATCGGTCAATTTCTACCTCGCATTAAGTGACCGGAGTCTTAATCAGGCAGAGACAATAGTTCTCATCATTTATCATTCATTATAGAGTCATATGTGCCAGTATCAAATAAAATTCATGCATAAACTGTTTGATATGAAAAGGTATCTGCTATATAGTTATCATTCTGCATCATCTCCTTGGCGTTCGTATGGAAGACTCATGCGTTTGCTTTCTTGGCCTCTTCAGTCTTCTTTGCGTACTTAGGGCAGTTGGTCTTTATGTGCCCCTTCTCATTGCAATTGTAGCAGGTGGCATCTTTAATCTTCCTGCATTCAACAGTCTTGTGCTCCTTAGACTTGCATAACCCACATGCAGGTGATTCAGACTTAGAATTGGATTCAGATCTGCACTTTCCAAAGTGGCGACTTTGACAAGTCGTGCACTTTGGCTTCTCCTCTGTTCGCTGACTGTTCCTTCCAAACCCAGACTTCTTACAATTGATGGCTCCTTTCTCCCCAGTGAAGTCCCGGGGTTTGCAGGAAACGGAATATTTATAGGAGCAACCCTTAGCAAGGGGTCCTTTATTCAGTATGACCTGCTGAGATGGAGCACTGTGGTTTGAGGAGTGTCGGCCATCATTTTTCTTCGGGTCGTCGTTATTGGACGGTGGCTTTGAAGGCTGTGTAGATAGGGTCCTACTACGAGTCCCACTATACTCATCATACTGCCTTTCCAAAGCCTGTGTAACTGCGCCGTCTATGATCGCTTTTAATTCAGCACTAGTTAAATTAATTCGGGCGTCATTATTAACCTCCACTGGATGACTATTACCCTCGTCTGAGTTAGCCATTACAATTGAACTGTTGCAGAAAACAAGGACAATAGTTTATTTGGGAGTTTATTATGGAATTGCCCCTTAGGGTAATTCATTAACCATGGTAAACAGAGACCATATTTGGTTAATTTATTAATCAAATTTATTTAGGATTTCTATAATAAGTTATCCTAATTATAAAACAGTAACAATTCTTATTCGTGGCACCAAAGGCCTAGTCACATGGACAATTATAAATTATATGCTAGGATTTCAGAGAATCGAAGCATTTGAGGTTTGAACCAACGTTCATTACCTTTCCTTGACAGGGAGTTGTAGGCTACCACTGTCTTTAGTCCCAGAGGACGTTAATTATAGCCCGTGGGCACTTCATCCATAAGGGATGATTATATAAATAAGGGATTTTAGAATAACCCCAAAAAATGACTTATGTGATTTTATCGTATCACACTTTGTCAAGCATGTTAATATGCTTTCAAATGTTTAATAAGGATTTGAATCTCTTGAATAGGTTTTACCATCTTGGCCTTGTCTGCCGTGACACTTAAGCTAGGTTTTACCCTTTAGATTCTTTTTAATAATTAACGCAGAAAAATTTCTAAATTGAACTGTTAACAAGGATCTGAATCTAATTGTGGAACTACCATCTTGGCCCTGTCTTAATGTGACGTATGGCTAGGTCTCGTCCTTTTTAGATTTTGCCATTTTATTATAATGGTAGATCTTATAATATAGGAATGATATTTTTAACATAATCGTTCCTTTAAAATTTAAACAAGTATATGGTTGCCCTAAACGGGACTTCTGATAAAATGACTTGCCCATGCAAAGGCTAATCAGAAAAATAACAAGGAAGTAATTAAAAGACAATGAAACGAATTTGGATTTGTCTTATGTTCTTGTCTAGACTCAAGAATGTGCAATTGTGTAACTGAGATTAAACGCAAAAGGCTAGCGTTTAATTCACTCAGTGTTGGCTCTGATACCAACCTGTCACACCCCGAATTTCCACGTGTCACCGGTGGGCCCGGTGGGGAGTATCGTGACGTGGTTGGCAACATAATAGTCAAACAACACAATTATATAAATGCACAACGGAAGCAAAAGATAATTATTATTACATTCCGAATATAAAGTAATATCCAGTATTACAACGGAAAGTAAAGGATCCACAGGCGGATCTTTAAACATATCATTTGTTCAACAGACTTTAGACGCCTAGAACTTGCAAGATTCCTTATTAGCTTCCTGAGCTTCCAGCCAATATCGTTCAGTACCTGTCACTTAACCTTTTTGGAAAATACGTCAGTTTTCACTGGTAAATACACTCAACTGACTCATTTTGAAAATGGTTTAAGAAAATTGATTTGGATGCACGTGGCACAAAAAATATCTTTTATAATTTGATTAAAATGCACAGAGGCAAAATTAACCTTTTATACTTGGGAAAATTATTTGTATATAATCTTGTATACAGTTTTACTTATTTGTCGTCCATTAGGGCCGGTTTGTAGGGCCGGACTAGATTAACTAACACGCCACAGGTATAATGCCCACAGGCTATCATCCTCTAAGTGGATTACCAGTTCCGGTATAATGCCCACAAGGATGATACCTCGGAGTGGATTACCAGTTTTTACATAATGCAGCTGTCAGGTGTATGCCTACACCCCGTGCTTAGGTCGTGGCCATTTCGTAAAATGATGCCAAGGATATCCGGGACATGGTCATTAACCCCCAAAGGCCATACACCAAATAATACATATTAAACGGGTTGTAAGTACATCAATCACAATACGATTTAAATATCTACACACCCGACCAAGCGGTACTTTTATAGTGCCGTATCCTAAGCCCGTATAGGGAAGATAAGTTAAGAGTATTTACCTAAGCTAGCTCCTGTCTTAAATAGTAAGAATTTAATAACTCAGCCGTATTCACTTAAGTAAGCGTAGGTACCATTTACCGGAAGGCTCTAGTCTGGAATGATTGTATAAATAACTCATTAGAATGCTAACGGGTCTTTAATTAAGCCTAAGCTTAGACCGGTTAGTCTTAAGGGAATATACGAGTCAGACGCATGATTAAGCGAAGACCGGAATAGAATGTGGTTTAGATCCGACAAGTTTGAAGACTTGTCTTAAATGGGTATTTCATACACATTCTGGATTTTGAGATAAAACCAATAAGGTTTGACCCGTTTTGGCTAATTTATGTAAACTTGTTACATAAACCGAACCGTACGCGAAATAAGCGTGACGGGTATTCATGAGAGCCATATACAGGTTTCCTAAGTTAATTATGTCTCAAATATGTTGTGACCTCAGTAAGATGTCTTTCATTATGCCCGAAACGTATGTAAACACAAACTAGGCCCCGTAGGGGTAGTTTGGTCATTTAAAAGGTTATAAAAGAGTTTAAGCATTTAGCTGAGTTACAGGTCTGATATAATCAGCAAAAATACTTATTTTGATAAGTTATAATAGTAGGTTAAAGTATATATGTGAATTTACCAAGTATAACCAAACTATGCACCGTAGGGGCATTTTGGTAATTTCACATAAGCCGTAAAGCTCAAAACTGAAGTCTGAGTTAAACAACTTTTGCTTACAGTTAAAATATTATAATTTTCCTCAAATATCAGTAGGTATCACCCTTGGTATGTTTAAAATAGTTTTAGTACATACTATGCGTTAATAACGCTTAATTAGGCGATTAGAAGCCATTTCCGGGTTCGATACATAAATCTGATATTTTTATACTTCCATGAGGCTTAAAATAATTTATTTAACATATCTAATCAGTAGAAAAAGGTTTCGAGTCGTTTAGATATGTAAAACTCATTTGATGGCCCGTAAGGGCAAAACCGACAATTACCGGATTAAGCCTACGACTACTAGTTATGCTCAGCCTAAAATTAATTAAAAATCTTCAAAAATCCTAAAATAATATATTGCATCAGTGGGTATTAAGTTTGACACCAAAAAGTAGGCTTAACTAGGCTATACGCTAATTTCGCCGTTTTATTAACATAAAGCGTTCATTTTACGCTAACGAGCATAACTCTTAATCTACACCTCAAACTGATGTCAAACTTTGCATACAATTTTATATATCAGTAATTAAAGTTTCTACTCTTTTACATTTCCAAAAATCACGTTTTAAGATAATAAGGGCATAATGGTCAACATATGAGCAATTAACGGAAACGCGTAAACGAATGGGTCGATTAATGAACCAACCACAGAGGGTTGTGCTAACATGTAGCCTGGTCCTAAAGAAGCTCTAAGACATTTTCAAATCATACTAAAGCGGGTCAGAACTGAAAGTCAAAGTGAAAGTCAAACTATGTGACTTTCGGTTCCGAACCGGGTCTAAACAGGAAATTGTCGGGTTGAACATGTTTAGACATGTTCTTACACTTATTACTAAGTTATAACAATGATCCAACAGGTTGTATATGATCTACAATGTTAATTATGCATAAATGGCATTTTAGACTTCCTGTTGACTTTTTAAATATAAGTTTGACCCGACTTTTGACCTGGTTAGAGTGGTGATCAGGGGAAACCCTCTTGAGGTTTTATTATCCACATAAATACCAACATATAACTACTTTCGATTCGACTAATCACTGGGCCATTTGTGATTAATCGTAAAGTCAACCGTTAATTACGACGGTTTGACTTTTAAGCTAAAACTAAGTTAAAACTCAATTAGGAAGGGTTAGGCAAACTTACAAGGGTCCTATGAACGACCAGGGATCACTTGGGAGAGGTCTTGTGCTCCAGAGATGCTCCAAAAATGCAGATGAAGGTGTGAGCTCTATGGTTGTAACTAAGGCCTTATATAGTGGTTTAATCCACCATAGGAAGTTGACAAGTAAGTCTAGAACTGACCACAAGCTTCCAACATGTGTCTCTAGTGTCTAGGAGTCGTTTAGGGGTCTCCCACAATGCAATAATATCGAATAAGGGTCGGTTCTCCGCGTTTACAGGCTGCTGTGCACGTTTTCTGCTTCTGATGTCCTGACGCGGCCCGCCTGCGTTTTAACTCATCCTTACGCGGGCCGCATGGCCCTTATATATCAGATTTTTCATTTTTGTTGTTTTGCAGCTTGTCCCTTGGCTTCACGAAAGGGCAACCAAGGTTATTTCTTGCATTTTGACCCCCTTATATTTACCCACAAGGGCTTTAGGACTTATACCCACTTTGCCAAGTCCCTGGACACTTCCGGTTAACCCGAAAAGTCTTAATTTTCAATGTTTACGCTTTAACCCCTCGCACACGAATTTGATCATAACTTTCTCATACGATAACGAAACTTTATGAAATTTATATCGTGCATTCTAGTGAGCATAATTAACAGTTACAACGCTTCGGGTTTGTCAAAAGGTCACTCAGAGGTATATCTTTAAACATGTTGACACATTTAACCCCTGTAGTTTGTAATCTCTCACTTTTAGCCTCATATGATCCATGATTTATTCGTTTGATGTTGTAAACATCATGTAGGGTTATTATGAAGTATATTTATTCACTGTTGACATTTAGAACCCGTAAAATCACATACTTTCCATGTTTGTCAACTTTAGTCCTTTTATAACATTCTTTCACACGTTCAAGCTTTATGACACGTGTCAACACATTATAGGACGTGAAATTTTCGAGGTGTTACAACATTACAAGACAGACTGTGCGGACTGTGCAAGGAATTACGTAATTATGGATGCATACATAATTATGGAATTTAGTGCACAGAAACCACAGCGAGCTTTGTCATGTGCCTAGAAGTTAACTCTATTCATTTCCATTTCTGAGGAAGCCCCCGTTAAAAATGACTCTGTTGGTTCATTTTCGTTTCTGAAGATTGTCCGTTGAGGAAATGAATATCCGTTTGATTATCCTTTTCATTTCCATTTCTGAGGAAGCACCCGTTGAAAATGACCCCGTTTGTTCATTTTCGTTTCTGAAGATTGTCCGTTGAGGAAATGAATATCCGTTTGATTATCCTTTTCATTTCCATTTCTGAGGAAGCACCCGTTGAAAATGAATCCATTTGTTCATTTTCGTTTCTGAAGATTGTCCGTTGAGGAAATGAATATCCGTTTGATTATCCTTTTCATTTTCATTTCTGATGAAGCAACCGTTGAAAATGACTCCGTAAGTTCATTTTTCGTTTCTGAAGATTGTCCATTGAGGAAATGAATATTCGTTTGTTTCTCCTTTTCATTTCCATTTCTGATGAAGCACCCGTTGAAAATGACTCCGTAAGTTCATTTTCGTTCTGAAGAATGTCCGTTAAGGAAATGACAGGATTATGCCTTACATATCTCTGGTGGTTATTTGACACAAAGTCACAAATAGACTCCTACGAATAAATTTCGGGACGAAATTTCCTAAAGTGGGGGAGACTGTGACACCTGGGTCACTGCGACCATCAAACAAATGCCAAGCCAATGAAATATTGTATTTCATACTTGGGATCTGTATAAATATGTGTATCTTTTGCACATATCAATTCTTGTTCGATTTCAAGCTCTAAATCGTTTTCTGGAAGGTTATACGCGCACTGATGCGAAAATATAACCAGTTTAATGCAACGAACACTCCGGAATAGTGAAATAGGCTTCACATACCTTAAATAACCTTTACATAACTTAGAAATAAGTTTTGAAGGCTTTGGTATGGCAAAATCAAGTTAAATCACTTACAGGGACTAAACTTGACAAACTGCGAAAGTATGCCAATTTGAACTGTAACAAACATTCCGAAACATGAACATAAGTTAAACATACCCTAAAGATCCTTTACATAGCTTAGAAATAGGCTTTGAGGGGTTCGGTGTGCTAAAATAAACTTTTGGGTCATTCAGGGACTAAAAGCGTCAAAAAGTGCACAAGTTTGCACTTTCACGCATAACTTACGTTCTGAATACATCCGGACATCCAAAACTTTATGTAAGCACTAAAACATTTTATTTTAGTGTTTGGCATAAGAAAAATCCATTCGTCACGTCATTTGGATCGTTTTTCGCGCTTATGCGTATTCCGTCGTAATTAACCGAACATCGCAACCGTACGGCTAAACGAACCGACATCCGAGATATTTTTAGCACATTTTAAGTTCCCTATACTTTAACTTCATTTTAGAGCTTTGAAATGGGGTTAACGGGCCTTAAACGTGTCGGAAATGAGCCTATTACACAGCAGGGACCAAAACTGTAAATCTACCAAAATTGGTCCTTGCGCACCTCAACAATGTGAGTGTTGCGGTGCGCAAGCAGGGGTCAGATATGCAGAAACTTGTTTAATCTGCTGTTAACAGCCTTTAACACTCCCCAAAGGCCAAGTGCCACATGTTAATCTCTTGTGGTGGGCAAAATCAGTTACCACAACATTCCGACAAGTGTACGACTTAGATCGTGCCCCCTTTTCCAAGAAACGATCCTAACGGTGAACCGAAAACTATAAATACCCACCTCCACCCTTCACTTTTCCTCACAAGAATCTGATCTAATGTGCTCTAAGTTGAAACCTTTGTTTCATACCTGAGCTATTTTGATCTAGATTAGCATTCGGGGACCCTTTGTAAGTGTTCCTTCGTTCTTTTATTGTTTTTCAAGTCCGAAAGTCAAACTTTGTTTGACTTTCTGCGTTGACCAGTTTATGGTCAATGCGAAGTTCGTTTGAACTTCGCAACGTGATTGTAATCACGATGGTTATAGTCCTTAGTGACTATGCCTACTGATTACCACGTTGTCTAGGGTCGTAAGGGTAAGCGATCTAATAAATCGCTTATACCTTCGAACCCGACCCGTTTGGTCGATCTTTAGGATCCGACCAAATACATTAGGTGACCATAGTATATAGGGAATAACCTTCTGAGGTTATACCTTATGGTCGCTTCGTTTAAGTAGTTATATGATAGGTAGTTTATATGCCTTAGGTAAATTACCAAAATACCCTTTTCATGTATAATTGGTAATTAAGCATATGTAACATAACTTTTAACATCTAAACTGATTTGGCAACAATATTAGACATGTTAAGGCATATTATACTTATCGTAGGACTAGTTGGGCGCTCCGAACGCGTTTTACGCGAACGACGCGTTAAAGTAGCACAAGCTACCTAAAGGGGTCGTAATGGGTCGTAAGCACTTATGTTAGGTTTCATTTAGTATGTAGGCTTTGTTAAACCATATTACACGAGTCTCCATACTCGTTTGGTTTACGAACCCTCATTCTATCTGATCCTCCGAGATAGGTCAGGTTCATTAACATAGTTACCTACATTAGGTGCCGTTTGATTCCGTGATCTCTAGCATTGCTTGGTTGTCATCTTAGGAATTCTGAGCAATCTCAAGTGAGTACATAGACCCCTCTTTTACTGTTTTCCAAACTGTTTTGGGGTGAAACACATGTGCCTACTTGTTACTTTCGTGCTTTCCTGTTTTCACATCATATACTTGTTATGTTCATTAGTACACTATTAGTAGATGATTTACATTACATTTCTGCTATGTATGTTGACTGATAGCATGCTAGAACATTGATTTACATGACTTTTCTGCTTTTTATGTTAACTTAGCATACTTAGTACATCACTTTACAATACATTTCATGCTATGTACGCCCATTGTGTGCATACTTAGTACATTGTTTTACATTACACTTATGCTATGTATGTCCATTACGTGCATACTTAGTACATTGTTTTACATCGCATTTCTGTTGCATATGCTCATCCAGCATATGAACACATTATACTACATTTTGAACCGTTGTAACCATTTGACTATGTGAACCGTCTTAATCCTTTGATTATATGAACCATTTGTAACTATTGAACCGTGTGAACCAGTTGTATCTGTTGACATGATTTACATTTGACAATAGACATTTGACTATACATAAACATTTCTACAATTATTAAACATTTTACTTTGGTGGTTTGGTTTGAGTAAGTGATTTAAGTAACGAGGCGTATGTAATATGATACAAGCACGGTGGATACGCCGCTGGTACTTCCTATATATAAGTGTTTGTATGGTATCACATATTGTAGCGTTATTGTCACACCCTGGCTTTGCGGAAGCGTGGTTATTTTGGTGTGACTTCTTAATACCATAGCTTAATCATAACCAGGTATATGAAATAAAATTCATGCAAGATCATCCATTAAAATAGGTTTTAAAACCAAAGTAACATAACATTGTCTTGGAACTACACCATCATAACATAAAGCATTGTTTTGAAAGACATAAACATTAACATGAATAAGACGCAGTTTAAGGACTGTGACTCGTCCAGGTAAAAGTCACATCCCCTAAACCTGGATGACCTCGGAACCCATACGCAGCGGGAAAACATAACATACCGCGCCAGATCTTTAATTTCCTGAAATACATGTAAGTTGAAAAATCAACAATAATGTTGAGCGAGTTCATGTGTAAGTGAGTAAATAAACCTTTGTATGTATAAAAACCCTGGTATGTAGCAAATAAGGAAAAAGAGATCACCAACGGTTTGCAAGGCCATTGATATGTGTGAAGTGCAAGTAGGAAGACTCAAACCTAGCGGATTTATGCGTTGGGCACAAAGTCACCCCGAGGTCCGTTCTGTTTGGGCCTGGGCTCGCTACACCCAAGTAGATCTACCGCTCCTGTCCCTCGGTCCTACCTTGAGGATTAATGGCCTTAAGTTTCCGCCTACCCACTCACATGATCTTAAGTAGTAAACCTCCTTACGCTAACCATACCATGTATAAAGTATTCGTAATCATAGTAACATGTATTTCACCCCCGCAGTTTAGAAAACTGAAAACAATTAAGAGAAAAAGGGGGACATGAACTCACAGTGGTGCGTCTCTACCAAGTATATCTCCTGATCAAGCAGCTGTGCGACGACCTACACGTACTAACTCTATTAGACGGATGGCCGTGCCTTAGCTTAAGGTTTAAGTTTTTGGGAAATAGTTAGACAACTATTTCGTGTTTATATTTTTGTAGATACTTGGTAATTATTCTCCTTCCCAAGGATGGGGGATTTAATACATGTGCGTTCGTATACCTTCAAAATATATTATTAAGTCTCACTTAAAAGTATATTTTATTTCTAACCCCAAAATATAATCATTACATTCGGTAATATTATCTTTACCCTAAAAATAATATTTGTATATTTCACAAAATATCATAAACATTTTACAAGTGACGCTTATGAAAAGTATATATATCAAATATATATTTACCCCGTTTTTATTTTGTGAAAACCCCACCTCCGATGTTTCGTAAATAAAGTCGTGGCGAAACTTACGTTTTGAAAACAAGTCAAAAATAGATTTACAACACTTGTAGTGAAAATATTCCCAAGTGTTAGGTTTTTAGAAAAATTTCGCCAGAGTTTCCCCTGTAACTGGAGGTGGCCACGCTTTCAAGCATATCATTTTCTTTTAAGATTCAAATCAACAATTTTCTCATTCAACCAAAACAATATCCAAAGCACCAAACTAGTCAAACTATGTATAAATCGCATAAATTACATGAACTTGTGGTTTACCCAAAAATATGTAGTAAATCCCATTACTTTTAGTGGATCTTTTGTATAAATCAACTTCGTTTCTTGAAAGTCTCGCTTTTAAAGGAATTTCATCTATACAACTTCTTGTCAACTTTTACAAAAATAGTTATTTTGTCGAAACTTTGTGTTACACAAGTGTCTACACACTTGTGTGTTTGCTAAAATCATTCTTGTTTATGAAAGATCCGTCTTTAAAAGTATGTCTTCTCTTGACACGTGGTCCTTTGAAAATACCGTTTGTAGATCCGTAGATCTACTAGTTTTGAACACTATTTCATTAGTAGAATCGATTTTACACAAGTTCATGTTTAATGTGTGGTAGAGTTTCATCATTTAACCCTTTGTACACTTAAACAAACTCTATGTCATGATCCATGTTCATGACCAATCCGGGTTAGACGATGATCCGAGCTACCACATCATAGATCGGCACTAAATAATCACACAAAACAAATCTTACAAGATTTACACAACCCTTGTGTTATTAACCAACATCTTTAATATTTTAGTAGACTTTTACATCTCATCTTGTAAGTTCATGAGTTTTAACCGTCATATATTATTTTAACCACTTTAGAATAGGTCAAGAGTGTGTTTCAAGCAACTTACTACTAGCTCGAGGCTAGGGAAGAATCTAGTCGAAGATTGCGTGGATAAAAGCAATAGGGTGAGGTCCTTCACGTTCCGAATGCACCGAGCTCCTTTGTATGAGATCCTTAACACTTGTAGATGCTTGAAATGGCAAGATCAAAGCTCGAAAACGGATGGGTGTGGGTGTGTGTGTTCGGCCGAGAGCCAAAGAGAGGGAGAGAGAGGAGTGTTGTTTAGTTGTGGTGAAATGAATATGATGGATCAAGTTTCAAACTTATAGACAAACCTTATGTTAATTATCCAATGGTTCTCATGTCACCAAGATATTAAACAACAAGATTATTATAATCTTGAAAGTACAAAGGTGTGTCCCCTTGGGGACGGTTTCGTTGGAAGGGGGGTCTATGGTTCCATTTCAACTAGATAGTTAGACATTAGCTAGATAATTAGGAGGTTAACTTAGTTACTATCATGTAGTAAGTTGTAACGGGTGTTAGGGTACTCGGGGACCCTAACTGGTTCAGAAAAAGAAAAACAAAGTAAATGACAATATTTTATGTTCCGGGTAAAGTCCGGTTGTTCGGTTGGATAGAGATCCGTTAAAGTGCTTAACAAAGCTTTAAAGTGTCATTATTATTATTTTTAGTGACACAACTTATTCCCGACACTTTGGAAAGTGTCTAGTAATGTTTTTCTCATGTTTTGGCACTTTATTAGGTAGCTTAAAGCTGAATTTTAATTAAAGTGCTGAATTTTGTACTTAAAGTACGTTTTAGGCACATCCGGTCACTGTAATCTCATTCCTAGTGACGTAGTTCTACAACCCTTATATCCCTACACTCTCTACCAGTGTAGCAAACTATCTCAGGCTCTTACAGGCCTTAGAGGCAGTACCTGCCTGGTGCTGGTTATGACAGCACGTTTAATAGGTTATCCGTTCATTGTGCTACTGTGCTTTTGGTGCATCAGGGTTGTCACAAAGGTGCTGTAAGCAAAACATGGAGTGACAGCAAGTAAAGTATGATGCAAGTAAGTACATGTATCAGCATTCAAGTAGCAGTTTATTCACAAGTTCAAGTAAGCACAGTAATTAAGCAGTAATTCATTATTAATTAAGTCGTACGGATACCTGGTTTAGTGAGGGTTGTCACAGTTATTTGAATCATTTCAATTTGAGACATATAACATTTTATACAAATAACATACTTTTCACAAGACATTGATTTACAAACAACTTATCTTATACAAACTCATTTTACATGGTTATTCATTTAACCATACATTATTCTCTTATTTATACATATCATCTGATATTATCGTTTTTCAAATGATTTACAAGACAAAGCAAATTACAAGGTTCATGACTAAACATTTTCTAAACTTATAAGTCATGAATTCTGTTTTCACAAAACCTATGTATCTCACAGGCATTTTTATACTGACGTACCTATTTTCACATATGTTTTCAGGAGATGATGCATAGGACTTATCAAGACATACTTAGGCGGACCTGTGCCTTAGTGACTTAAAACGAGACAAGAACTAGTTAAATTATGTTATGTACTCTTTGGTTCTTGTTTAAACAATGTAAACTTTCATGTTTGATTAATAAAACGAAACTTCAATTGCCATGGATTTGAAACAATTAATTCTGTTACAACACTCCCCGACGTTTCCGCCACGTTTGGTTGTTCCACGTGGTCGGGGTGTGACAGTGTATTGAGATGAAATACACTGACGACATTCATGTCGACATACTTCATTACAAGTCATTGGAAAATTCATGTCGACATACTTCTATATGTTATTGTATACCTTTAATAAATCTTGCGAGATTTATAAGTAGATGCGTCTACCACTTGATTATTGTTAGATCTATATGGAGATTTTACCTTCATTTAGGAGAGCATCCTAAATATAAATATCTCCTAATGAATAACAATAGATGTGTGCAAATCACTTATGGCAAATTATGAATGCCATGTTGTTGAGTTTCGATCTAGTTGACTCTATCTCACACATATTAGTGATTGTAGACGAGAAACATTCATCTTGTTGGTGATGAATGTGTTCACCAAGTGACTTGGATCAAGACTTATGTTTAAGTACTTATGAGTCAATGGTGGAATGTTGGAGATCAAAGGTAAACAAGTTATGTTCCTTAAATGAATGATGAAATTTAGCTATGTGCTATATACAATAATTTGTGAGACCTTCCTAAATACTGATGTTTTAGGATTATGAATACGTCTCATTATTTTGTCTTAACAAGGGATGAATGTTGCAAAGTGATATTATGATATCCTTAGGGCTATGAAGAATCAGAATGATGCTTCTTCTGTTCACATGCTAAAGTATTGTAGTCTAAAGCATGCTAGACTAGTACTTGGTTAATTATGGGTCTTGACGGAGACTAATTAACTCTGATAATTCAAATGTGTATGAACACAAAAAGAATTTGTGTATAGACAAAGTTAAGGGAGAATTTTCATTCATTATAAGGAAAAGACATGTAACTTTTTAAGAGTTTGTTCGAAAAGCTAATGAGGAGAACTCATTGTCTAAGCTTATTCTAGATATTAAATTAGAATTATTCTAAGTTGGTGACAAACTTATGACAATGGCATGTGTTGCTTTGGTTAGCTCAGAAGCTTATGTAAGCTAATGCAGTATGAGTTGAATTCACTGATACAATGAGGTTGATCTTGTTCAATCATATGTGTATAAATGTCGTCATAAGTGAAGTTACGGAAATGTTGATCAAATGGCAAGAAATGTGGGGGAGGATCCATTTAGAAACAACCCTATAAGGGTATGTAGAAATGGTTTTCATTTCCCATCTGGATGGTATCCTATAAAACTTAAATGTGGGGGTGTCTTGCATTTGTATCATAAAAGTTTGGCAATAAGGATTTTGTAATCCAATCTAACATTGCAAACAGACGACTATGTGGAGGACACAAAGGTCGTAGTGCATAATGGAGATGTGTTTGCCTTAAATGATAAGCGTATCTTACAAAGACATATATTATAACCAGATTCAGATGGCCACTGAGGTTATAGTCTTAGAAGTTGACAATAGGCAAAATTAACTTACGAGTTAAGAACACATCATGACAACTGATCTCAAATACGCAAAGTTATTTGTTAATGTTATGGATCCAACAACCTGAGGGTTTATTAGAGATCAAGTTGTGGAATGAGACTGAAGCCCATGGAAAAAGGGCATGTGAAGGACACCTAACTTAGTTGACTGGAGATCCTAAGATCTAAGTTCAATAGGACAACTAACTCATATGCCTAAAGGTGGTCACTGTGGGGGCATAAATGATATGTATATATGGTTATACATACCCCCAAAGTATAAAAGGGTGTTTAAATACGTCCTAGTCTATTCCTATGATATTCAGTGACAAAGAGTGAGGCTAAGCATAATATGTGGTAAATAATTTGGATAAATCACGATAACCACAATGCTTTTAATGATCTAAGGATAATCACCTATGTTAGAGAGAAGTGGGGTCACTTCGAATGGAATTAAGGGCACAATTCCTAGAGCTCTCGCAGAACCAGGAAAGTGTTCCACGACCATTATTGGACACGACTATGAGGAGATGACCCCGCTATGGAGAGTCTTGTGTGAAGTGTATTGTCGTCTACACAAACGGCAGACGAGTTCAAAGACATCGAGATCTACTCAGAGCTAGTGGGCTAAGTGCATTTCATGAGCGAAGGTTCAAAGGGTAACACCTACCTATCGTATGCAAAACTCAACTGTCAAGGTTCCATTGAAAATTTTATGTGTTTAGAACGATCTCCATTCATGTGGGGGATTGTTGGAAATTTAGATGGTGTGAATGGATATTATTTTAGTGAAATTATAATTTAGTAAAATTATAATTATTACTAGACTCTTCATATGGGTGATAAACTCTTGAGTGGAGTTTTATGTCAATTTATTAGTTTTTATTAGAGTTTATGTCTCTAATAAAATCTCTAATAAAGTGAGACTTTTAGTAGAGTTTTTTATGTCAATTTATTAGTTTTTATTAGAGTTTATTTCTCTAATAAAATCTCTAATAAAGTGAGACTCTTCTCTACCCCATATCTCTTGTATGCAAAGTAGGTTGTGCCTAACTTGATGAAGCTAATTACAAGTAGAGAATTGAAAGTGGAGTTTTTAGAAGAAAAAAAAAATAGAAGAGTTCTTGGAGATACTTGAAGACCTATGTGTTGGGTACTTAGAGAGATATGTTTTCTCTATTCGATTTCATCATCTTCATACCATTATTTCCCACAAGTTCTAACACTATAATTTTATCTGATGTAACCTCGGGCGCGTGACCATCTTCGGCAGTACATACTGCTTCGCCTGTTGTACCCTGGGAAACAGACGCGTCGTCTTTAGTAGGGGCGCGAAATCTGTTTTAAGGGAAGCGTGTTGAACACGTGCCTCAACCAAAATCGTCAACGTTTTAGTGTGCTCTTTGTTGCAGTCAATGAGTATTTTTCAAGACTCAAGATGATGAATATTCGAGTCTAGGATGCTATTAAATGTGCGTGAAGGACCCACCAGAGATGCGGCTTGAATCAAGATTGGTATATAAAATTATATATTAGATTATTTTTATTTAGTTATTGCAACCGGTATTGTACTATGATATTTCCTACGAATAACGAGAGTCTTGTTATTATATATTTTGCAATTATGTTTTATAAAAGGTGAACCTAGTTCCTACAAATACAACTCTTTTTTGAAAACTAAAATATCTGAAGATGGTATTCAACTAATAGTTTGCTACTTGTGTTTGTAAACAAAAACCTCGACTTGAATACAAACCCGGTTCAGTGGCGGATCCATGATTTCTTTCCAAGGGGTTCACTTTTTCAAGTGTTTCAATATCATATGTTCAAACATAAAAAAATACGGGTCGGTTCAACTGTTCAGTTCGGATCGGATAAGGTTTATCACATAATAAAAATACGATACAATAATTAAAAAACATTGTTATTATAAATTTAAAAACATATAATATACATAAAATGGTCTTTACAAATAAACAAACATATAAAAAGAATGTCTTCTTTTTCTATATCTAAAAAGATTATAGAGAAAGCCCCATCATAGTTCTAAAAAATAAATAAAATGGTCTTTACAAATAAACAAAGATTGTCTTCTTTTTGTATATCTAAAAAGATTATAGAGAAAGCCCTATCATGGTTCTCAAAAAACAAGGCTACCTATCAATAGGGATGAACAATTTGTTCCCAGTACCGGTAC
This sequence comes from Helianthus tuberosus, assembly GCA_030545235.1. Lineage (NCBI taxonomy): Eukaryota > Viridiplantae > Streptophyta > Magnoliopsida > Asterales > Asteraceae > Helianthus > Helianthus tuberosus. The sequence goes on along the minus strand of CM060360.1, from coordinate 126,584,543 downwards.
CGAACCGGGTACTTTTTCGGTACCGACTTTTAGCATTTTCGATACCAGTCCGGTACGGTACCGGTTTTTACCCTCAAATACCAGTACCGTACGGTACCGAACCGTATCGAACCGGGTATACTCGGTACCGGTACCGGTACCACTTTTGAGGATTTTCGGTACCGGTTCTTTCGGTACCGGACGATACCGAGCTCATCCCTACTTATAAATACTTCAAGAATCACTTCCTTCATCAAGATTTAGTTAGTTTTCACATTCTTATATATTTGTTATTAATAGATAGGCATGTGTGATTAACTGCTTATGAGTTGGTCATGGTGTTTATCTCTAAAGCAAATGATTTTTTTAAAGGTAAGTGTTTGGGGGAGGGGGTGGAAGGTCTAAAGATATGAGTTAAAAGTTTTTGAGATACTAGAACGGATAACAGTACATCCTTCTGTTTTCACATGCTTCTAACCTTTTACAATTTAAACCATTCCTGTATAACACACATTAAGTTGAATAAAAGTAGTGGTTTCTGTTTTCACATGCTTGAAGCCTATGAACCTTAAAAGGCAAGTTAATAAGGGTGAGGGGAGTGGTTACCTTTTGGAATAGGTAAACTTCTCATTCACCCAATCAAACAGTGACACGTCAATTTACCTATTTTGTTTACCTAATGCTCAAAAACGTTGGCGGTGGTTTACCTATCTTAGATTAGGCAAGCTATTATTTTTATTTTTTATTTTTTAAATTATGTGTTAAGATAAAACAAATAAAACATCAAACTTATAAATAAATAAAAACCATTACATTAAAATCTAACTTAAAAAAAACATCATAAACGGGTATTGGCATATTGAAAAAAGCATGTTCCATCATCGGTAAACCTTCACCGATCATCCATCATCACCGAGCGGTAAACACAGACGGCGACGGTGTTACCGTTCGGTAAACCGCTTTGCCGATCTGTTTACCTATCCACTCCGTTCACCCTAACCAAGTTTACCACCAAGTCACCAACCAAGCATCCTACATTGTACAAATACAAATAAAGAAAGGTGAGGTAGGGTGGCAAAATGGGTAGGTCAAGTAGATTGGGAAATAGGTCAAAACGGGTTGGCTGACCTGCAAATACCTTTTATTAATCAGTTTAGAAGACATTATGCGGTTGAATGCACATCAGATCTGAGATCAAACATATTTAACCCGTTTGAGAAGATAACTTAACCCGAGTAAATATAAATGCTATCCCAAAACATCCTGTGCCATTATGTTTAAAATCCATTCCTAGCATTTACCAACTCGGACAAACAAACAAACAAAGCACTAGATTTAGCAAAACTCATTTGAAACAAAAAGTTAAACCACTAAAATAATTCTTTGACAAAGTGAGATGATTGATTCAAAATTCTTCACTCCTGTGCGTTTGGGTTTCTACACAGGGGAGAATAAGGGGGGAATAAGTGTAACTAAACCTAGTTTTGTTTTTAGTTATTAAAAAAACGCAAAAAACATACAAAAAACCGTCCCATACAAGACTCGAACAAGGGACCTGATGGTTAACATGCGCTAATACTTACCACTAGACCATCTTCAAATTTGTTTATAAGGTTCCCTCACAAAAATTTAAAGGGTTCCTGTAGAAGTCTTTATATAAATTAACACTATAAAATACGAATCGAACGGCTTCCTGGGAACCCCCGGGCTGGCTATAAATCCGCCCCTGACCCGGTTTGTATAAGCATTGCTTAATGTAACGGTCCCTTTTAAGCCAACTCAGTCAAACAAAACGGGTGCAAAAAATAGTGATCTTTTTCAAATTGATAAAAGACTATATACACCGAATAAAATAATACTCAATGGTTCTCGAGCAGTTGACTATAAATTTCAGAAAGGCTTATTCGTAACACCATGTTCGTACTATTAAATCAACATTTTTGCGGTTTGTACATTATTACAATATTGCAACCTGTTTTTAGATCCAGCTGCAACGCACGGGTAATTAAGAAACTTGAGAAGCACTAGTGTGTGTGTGTGTGTATATATATATGTATGTATGTATATATGGTTATGATCGTGTGAGAAGCACTAGGCTAATTGAGAAACTTGAGAAGCATTTTGGACCACAATTTCCCTAAGCTTTTCGTAATAGACACATATGTATAACTTAAAATTGACTATATACATATATGTATAATTCAAGATTTGACAATATACATATAGGATTAGGTTCAAGAGTGAACAGCTTCTTTAGAGTTAACTAATCTTGGCCCTTGATCATTTTTTTATATTAAAAGGGTAAGATTAACATTAGCCAAGTAAGTTTAATTAAAATCCCTTAATTTTCTCATCTCTTAACTCTCTCTCTCTCATTTTTAATTATTTCTCCATTATTTTAATTATAAGAAATTGAATGACTTTAAATTTTGGTAGACCATCATGGATTACGACATTATCATTCTACATTTCAGCTCATATGTTGAAGTTGGTTAATGAATATTGCAAGTATTCTTATAACTTAAGAAAATGATAAAGACAAAACTATTATTTTTTTCAAATGTTTTTTTTGGAAATATTTTGTTTACAAACTATTTAATTTCTAAATATTCGTAGCAGTCATTTGTTTATCCATAGATTTTGTTTTAATTTTAACTTAAATATTGGCTTTCTTTTATTATCCGTATATATTGATATTATAATATATTGTTTTTAACTTTTTATATTTTTCAATAAATATTGAAAAATTTCTCTGAGATTGAAATTGTAATTATTTCTGGGCATTAGCTTTTTTTTTTAATATGTGATGAAGTTATTTATTTTTGCATACATGTGACCATGGTTGCAAAAGTCGCTAGGCGCTCCCAAGTCGGTCGACCGGGGAGTTCAGAGTACTCGACCTAGGCGGAGAGTACACGGGGAGTACTCGGACATGTTAAAATATAAAGAAATTACTTTTAGGAAATTAAATATATGTCAATTAACATAAATTTACTAATATCTATAACAAAATGTATGAAAATGATATTCATTCTTTAATATGATTGGCATAGAAATTATGTTTTATTTTATTTTAAGTCAAACTCGGCCCGAGTTGACCTACTAGATTCGATTTTGGCCGATGTTGACCGCGTTTGATTGATTCTAAGTAATTAGGCGGAGTTGAAGAAAGTCGCCTCGGCAGCCTACCTTGTAGCGACTACTCGGGGAGTACTCGGCCTAGGAAACCTTATTTTACAACCATGCATGTGACTTGTTTCGTTTTCATTAATTTCATAATTTTTATATGAATCTACTCGTGTGCATGCATAATATACTATATGTTGTTATATACACATATGTAACAATTTCTGAATATATAATACACTAATGTATAAAAGTTTGTACACATGTGTATAAACTAACAATTGTGTATCTTGTAAAAAAATTATTGTTTGCGAGACTGTACACATGTGTATAAACTAACATATGTGTATCTTGTATAAACTGATACTAGCGAGACTACACACATGTGTATACACTAACAGCTGTGTATCTTGTATATACGGAAACTAGCGAGATTTTAGTGATTTTGATTATATTGTTTAAGAAATGCAATTTAGATAAGACGCAAATACCCTTATGTCATTTATTTTAAAGGAAAGTTACAACATTATAATTACAATCTTGTCATTTGTTTAAAAATCTCTAGATTATGTAATCCAATTGCCCAAGTTAGTTCACACAGTTCACTCTCAAACTAGTGTTCACTCTAGAACCCTACCCTATATATATATATATGTATGTATATATATATATGTATGTATGTATGTATGTATATAGTCAATTTTAAACTATACATATTTGTCTATTACGAAAAACTTAGGGAAATGTGTGGTCCAGAATTGTTCTCAAGTTTCTCAAATAGTGTGAACTTCTATTAGGATCCCTACACTATAATATAGGTCCTATATATTTTGCAAACCCATAGTTATGCAAACCCAACAACAACCATCTATTTTTTCAAATCAACGGTTCAGATTGAAAGCTCCAAGTTTCCTAATTAATTCAAGTCCAAAAAGCTACTTTTTGTAAAAAAAAAAAAAAAAAAGTAAATATGTCAATTTGTTATAAACCAGACATTTTAGGCCAAACTTATGGGCTTTAGGATTTATAGTTATGTTCATTCTATATATTGTAATGTTGAATAGAATGAAGAATTGAATTCAGTTTATCTCTATTTCTCTTTGGTTTTTATCACGTTATTAGGAACATTTGCTCTTCATCAGGAAGATCCATTGATCTTCACAGGAATTTGCAACCCACTCGTCAATAACTTCTCCGCAATTCAGACCGTTTATTCATCAATTTGGGTACTAAACATCAAACTCACTCTCTGATTATAAATTGGAATGTTCATAAGAAATAGGTTTTCCCTCTTGAACTTTAGAACAAATGAGGACTGCCCTGTTATCCAAAAACGAAAACAACAATCACAAAATCGATTAAATGTTTTTCCCTATCAAACAGCCGCCAAGAACAACAAGAAAAAAATAACAATTAAACGAGCGATAAGACATGAAACACTAACCATGATACTCATTCGCATACCGGCGTTTGCATTTTTCTTTCCCTCCAAATCCGGCGGTCAGTGCCGTCACGAACATCGTGAAAGAACCACAATCACAATCTATAAACTCACATAACCGACCCGATGACCGACCCGAAAGGAATGATGGTTTGGCCTCTTCGAAATTGGACAGTTTGGTGGAGAATTCCTCTTCTTTCTTCTTGTTTACAGGGTCTTCTTTCTTCTCGTTTACGTCTAGAGAAAAAAAAATCTTCTTTGCAGAGTCCAGAGAAAAAGAAAAAATAGGTGAGGGAGATTGTGACTTTGTGAGGGACAATACAATAGATGTCAAAGAAAAAAAAATCTTTTTAATTTTTTTGGGGAATATAAGATAGCAATCAACAGTCATTTGGCAGGCTTTAAAATGATATTTTTTTAAAAATTTTATTGGGAAGATCAGCTATGATAACTATTTTTGTTCATTTTAAACCAGACTTCTAAAGCTTCGTTTCTTTTCTTTGTATATTGTGCGAATTTACTTGTGCATTATGTAATTTACTTTTATATACATATAATGAAAAATAGAGTGTTTTAAAAGTTTTGAAAACAGGAGCAGGAACCCTAACGTCATTTGTTAGTCTTGAAAATGACTAATAGTGAAATTTTATTAAGATGATAATGCACCACATCTATTATATTCGTATTGAATCAGTTTTAGAAGCTATTTTTTTTACAGGTCAATATGTAGATTTATTTATTAGTATTAGTTTTTCCTTCAAAGTGAGATTTTTTTTTTGGTGTGATTTCAATTCTTATGATAATCAATATCATTAAAGAAATAAAGCAAATTACAAATCGCAAATAGAGAATACGAATACCTAATGCAGTTTATGTTTTCCTTTTCCATAAATTATATTCCTAACACAAAACATTAAAAATACAAACTCACCGCTACATATGAAAACTTTCTTCTTGTATAGAACCCGAAGTTCTAAGTATAAAGAACCTGAAGTTCTCCTATGGTATCCATTATATACACATGCTTGTTATTAAATGCATGTCTCTTTCCTTTGTAGATAATATGTCGAACTTATCAAAGCTTGAATTCACCGCACTTGACATCTCGGGTAACAACTACCTCACGTGGACTCTTGATGCTAAAATTCACTTGACGGCAAATAATTTAGGGGAGACAATTATTGATGGTAATCAAACTTCACCTCAAGATAAAGCGAAAGCTATGATATTCCTCCGCCATCATCTTCACGGAGATCTAAAGCGGGAATATGTAACTGTTGAGGACCCCCTTGTATTATGGACAAACATCAAAGAACGTTTTGACCACCAGAAGTTGGTCTTACTCCCTAAAGCCCGTTACGAATGGCTTCATTTACGACTACAGGATTTTAAGACTGTCAGTGAGTATAATTCTGCCCTTTTCCGCATTACCTCTGAACTTAAACTATGTGGTGAGAAAATTACTGATGAAGACATGCTTGAAAAAACTTTCTCAACGTTCCATGCCTCAAATATGCTCCTGTCGCAGCAATACAGGGAACGTCAATTTACCAAATATTCTAAATTGATATCATGTCTTCTGGTCGCGGAGCAAAACAACAAGCTCCAACTACAAAACCATCAATCGTGACCCGCCGGTGCAAGCCCATTCCCTGAAGCGAATGTGGCCAATTATCAAAACGGACGGTAAAGGTAGAGGCCGCGGCCCTAGCAAAGGTCGTGGTAGAGGACGAGGATATACATGGCATCGAGAGTCCCAGAACACTAAAAATAGTGGTGGTGAATCGAGTCGACACAATACGGGGCGGCCTTCGAAAGGGAAAAGTAGCGGGAACCAAAGCAACATTTGTTATAAATGTAGGATGTCAAATCATTGGTCCCGCATATGTCGCACCCCTAAACACCTCGTTGAGGCATATCAATGCATGATGAAAGAAAAAGGAAAGAATGCTGAAACTAATCTGATTGAGGATGCACCTTCAGCCACGATATCAGACGTTCATTTGGATGTATGTGATTTCATTGAAAATGTCCGTGATGTTTAAACATATTTAATGTACCTTTTATGCTTTACTTTTCACATTGTAACCATTGTTTTTGGCTTGCTTTGAAACTCTTGCAATGTTTCCTTTTACTTCTTTGCATTAACTTTTATTTATTTTTATTTCCTGAAGAAATATGTATACTAGCTCCAGTAGAGCTATTATTGGTGATGAATGTCTGGTAGATAGCGGTAGTACTAACACTATTCTCAAAGATATGAAATTTTTCTCTGAGTTGTCTCCGGTAGAGACACCGATTAGTACTATATCTGATGTCAGTAACCTTATCGAAGGCTCCGGCAGAGCACACATAACATTATCTTCGGGTACCAAATTAACTATTGATAATGCATTATATTCTAGTAAATCCAGAAGAAATTTATTTAGCTTTAAAGATATTCAAAAAAACGGTTACCACCTAAAAACAATATCTGAAAATAATATTGAATATCTTCAAATTACTTCAAACAAAAATGGCAAAGAAACAATTGTTGAACAATTAGAAGCCTTATCCTCTGGATTATACTGTACTAATATCAAACCTATCAAATCATAAATAGTGAGTAACCAAAAGCTATTAGATAAAGACACATTCAATATATGGCATGACCGTCTAGGTCACCCTGGTAGCACAATGATGAGACGAATAATCAAAATTGCAACCGGGCACCCTCTCAAAAACTTAAAAGTTTTGCTACCACAAGACTTATCATGTACAACATGCTCTCTGGGCAAACTTATAACTCGGCCCTCACAAACTAAATTGATACATGAAACCCCATCATTTTTAGAAAGAATCCAAGGGGATATTTGTGGGCCTATTCATCCTCCATGTGGACCATTCCGCTATTTCTTGGTCTTAATAGACGCATCCTCAAGGTGGTCGCATATGAGCCTTTTAGCTACTCGAAATGTAGCATTTGCCCGACTTTTAGCTCAAATCATACAATTGAGAGCCAATTTTGTCACGACCCCCGACCCCTCCCTGGACGGAATCGGGAGCCGCGAACCAGTTCAGTGGTACCGATGGTTATTTTGAAAAGTAGTGCAGCGGAAATTTCATCAGGACCGTGAGTTAGGAAAAACATCAGAGTTTAGAAAACACCGGATTTTATTTATTAAATAGATGGGATAAAACCATGTTTTCAAAGGTAGCTTTAATATGGGATAAACCCGAATACATAAAACAACTTTTCTTGATTTAATTAAATTGATAAATCAAGCCACTTCTGTAAGCCTTTTGGTGCCGTATCCAACTCTTATTCTGATCTACTGTGATTACCTGAAACGCGTTTTAAAAACATTTGGTCAGCAGGAAATACTGGTGAGTTCATTCAGGTTTTATAAAATGGCACCTTAGTTATGAATTACAACATAAGAGCGATTACAATGGCTTCTATCTTATTTTTATTTGGCGTCGTGTCACCTCCTGGTGACGATGGTCATACCACTATTGGGTCCTTTCACCCAAGTAGTGATGATTATCACTGTTAGGATTTATTAGCCTAACCGTGAGAAATTAGTAATGTGCACAATACCCCACTAGCCAGTGATTCAAGATAACCACGACTTAATCCCTGTAATTATAACTTTTGAAAATAATTTGGAGTATGGTAAAACATTCTTGATAAAAAGAGAATGACTCACCTTATAAGCATGCAGTATTGATTTAACAAGCTTCTTGATTATACTCCTTCTGATAATTAAGCATATACTTTATTGTTTTGAACCTTCTGATGATTAAGCATCCATTTTGATTGTAAGAGTATGGTGTAGAGTTTTCGGGTAGTTAAACATTTAGTTTAACAGAGTGGAATACGTATTAGTGTAAAACCACATCAAACCTAATGATGGTCACGAGATCAGAACCTTAACAAAATTCACAAAGTATAGTCTTATTCAGACAGCACTTTGGCATTCGTTTAACGAAATTCACAAAGTATAGCACTTTGGCATCCGTTTAACGAAATTCACAAAGTACAGCACTTTGGCATTCGTTAGTTGGTTCTTGAATCGATTGGACAGAACATTGCATCGGTGATTATTGGTTAGAACACCAACGTATAGAGAGAAGAAGAAAAGAAATGAGCAAGGAAGAATGAAATCCTAGGCTCCTATTTATAGGTAAGAAGTATGAAATTTCTAGGAAGTTTCCTATAGCTTTTCTAGGAAGTTACCTATACATTTTCTAGGAAGCTTCCTACCCATATATATATCTTCTTATACCTTCCTTGCATCTTCCTTTGATATTATCTATCTCATATATATTTATTTTCATGTATATCTATTTAGGTGTTTAATTTACTTACTTAATTAATCTTACTTAGCTTAATTAACCTTGCTTAGCTTAATTAATCTCGCTTAGCTTAATTAATCTCGCTTAGCTTAATTAATCTTGCTTAACTGATTAATTAATTATACTTAACTTAATTAATCATACTTAACTGATTAATTAATCTTACTTAGCTGATTAAGTTTAACTTATCTATTAAGGTTTCTTAGCTGCTAAGTTTTACTGAATTAGTAAGTTTACTTAGTTGCTAAGTATTCTAGCAGCTCCCTGATTACGAGTTCTAATTTCTAGATACAATGGAACTCGTATTAGTGTATTAACTTAATTCAACTTTAACGATAATCACGAGATAGAAACCCTCACAACGAATGACAAAGTATAGCCAAATATTGGCGGCACTTAAACATCCATTGGATCTATTTTAATCGATCGGATAAAGTATCGTACCAGTGATTAGAGTTATTACCCTAATACGGGCAGAGTTTCGGGATTTAGAAGGTATAATCCCGAGCTACTAATTACTATAATAAAAGCTGAAGGAAAGAAAAGAATTGAGAAGTTTGAAATGTAGCAGTGATCGAGTTAATACCCTGGATTCGTAGCAGCGTTTCCATATGTAAAACTTCGAATTTGAGCAGTAAGAAACGTTTTTTATCTAAATTTTCGAACACAGATTCAAGTCCCAGGGCCAGGCTATTTATAGCAACTTTTCGAGTTTTACGCGGCCCGCGTAAGCCCTCTCTTAATTCTTACGCGGCCCGCGAGAGCCCGGTAGGGTTGGTGTGTCACGAGTAGGGTCGCCACGTGTGCGACACGTGGCCTGGCATGCTTATCCGGTCAACTTTAAGTTGACGCGGCCCGCGTAAGACCATGCTTATCTTTTACGCGGCCCGCGTGAAACCCATAAATCTTGTTTTCTTGATTTTTCATGCACATTAGGGTTTTAGGGGTCCGGGTTTTCACTTACGGGTCGATTTGGGACATTTTTGCAGGTCCTTACAAATTTCCCCGATAATCAAATTAGAAACATCCTGATGGATAATGCGGGAGAGTTCACATCTCAAGCTTTTAATGACTATTGTATGTCCTCATGTTCACACACAAAACGGTTTAGCTGAATCTCTGATTAAACGATTACAAATAATCACTAGACCACTCTTAATGAGATGTAAATTACCATCTTCTGCATGGGGTCATGCTATTTTGCATGCCGCTGCACTGATTAGATTGAGACCAACTGCTGATCACGAATACTCCCCATTGCAACTGGTCTCCGGACGAGAATCAAGTTTGTCCCACCTTAGAATTTTTGGTTGTGCGGTATATGTACCAATACCGCCACCACAACGTACTACAATGGGACCCCAAAGAAGACTGGGTATCTATATTGGCTTTAACTCCCCGTCCATAATTAAATATTTAGAACCAATGACGGGAGACATGTTTACAGCACGGTATGCTGACTGTCATTTTGATGAAACGATGTTCCCAGTCTTAGGGGGAGATAAGGACAAAGAAAGACTGGTAACACAAGAAATAACGTGGAATGCATCATCGCTATCAAATCTCGACCCCCGAAGTGGTCAATGTGAATATGAAGTCCAAAAGATTATACATTTGCAAAGAATAGCGAATGAATTACCGGATGCATTCACAGACACGAATAGAGTGACAAAATCACATGTACCAGCATCAAATGTACCTGCTCGAATTGAAGTAATCCCAGAAGCGATTACTATACAACGAAAGCGTGGGAGACCAATCGGTTCCAATGACAAAAACCCACGGAAACGAAAAGAGCAAAGTAATGCAGTTGGTGAAAACTCACAAAAGGTTATAAATGAAACCCCGGTAGAGGTAAATATAACAACTCTCCTAAAATACTTATAACATCCCTATACGTCCTAAAATACACCCCGTATACGAAAAATAGGCCCAAAATACCTATAATTTTATAAAAATAAAATAAAACAAAGTTTATGGGGCGCTCACGGGCCGCGGCCCCCTTTACTAATTCTGTCGCGGAGCGCGACAGCTTGGCCACTGTGACAACCCTCACAATTACAAGTATCCGTACAATTAATTAATATTAAATTTGTGCTTAATGATTGTGCTTGATTACAACTGATGTTTGAACTGCTTTTTTATTTCTGTTACACACATACATATGCATCACATTTCATACTGTCACCCCATTCATTACATACAAACTTTAGTGACAAACTTGATGCACAAAGCACAGTTAGCACAGTGAGCGGATAACTCAGAAACATGCTGACAATGCCAACACATAGACAGACACTATATTGAGGCCTAGTATGAGCCAGGGACAAGGTACTACACTAGTATGGAGTGTAGGGAAGTAACCATAAAACTGAGTCACTAAGTGATAGTTTAGGTGCCGGAAAGTGCCTAAAACCCACTTAAAATGCAAAATTCTGCATCTATTAACAAAATTCAGCATTTAAACATGCTAGTCACTTGCAAAAATATGGCAAAATGGTCCTGTATGCTTTCCTAAGTGTCGGGAATTAAAAGGGTCACTAAAAGTTACATAAAGGACACTTTATGATATAACTTAGCACTTTAACGGAACGGTATATAACCGAACAACCGGACATTACCCGGAACACAAAAATATTGTTAAAAACATTGTTTCACTTTTTCTGAGCTAGTATTGGTTCCCGAACACTTAAACACATTACATAAGACATGGTACACACTAAACACTAGACATACCACTTTAACCTTCCACTTATTACATTTTACCATCAAATATTACACTTAACCCCCCCCCCCCCCTTGGCTGATTTTGGTTCAAGCATGGCCCCATAAGATTTTTTTTTTAATTTTGTACAATCCCCATGTAATCTCTTTAGAGATTATGGGTGATATTGTATGTACTATCTTGAGCACATTAACCCTTGGATAATAGCAATTAGAGGATCATAAGTACACATCAGTGTTGCAAAAATCGCGACTAGTCGGCGATTAATCGGCGACTAGTCGCTAGTCGGCCCTCTACTGAGTAAATTTTCACTAATCAGTAAATAAATCGCTAGTCGGTCAAAGCCGGTGCTAGTCGGTGCTAGTCGGCCCTAGTCGGCCCAGTTAAAACAGTTAAAAAAGTGGCCCAAAATTAAGACTTTAGCCCAAATTCCTTATATTCCTTATACAGTTATACCCTAAATCAGTAAATCATTGATTCATAGTTAACTCAGTTCATCAGAATCGTTGCCCTAACTCCCTAAATCATCAGCGACATCAGCGGCGCTGCTTCTCCGGCGACCGAGCTTCCCGGCGGCGCTGCTTCCCGACATCAGGCGACAGGTAATTAGCTCTGCTTCCTTCTCCGGCTTCTTTAATTCTTTATTAGTTCATTAGTTGTTACAAAGTCCAAACAGGTAACGATCTTTAATTCTTTATTAGTCCAAACAGGAAGTAGCATTTGTTTGTTGTTTGTGCTGCTGCTTCTATTGTTGTTTAATTCTTTAATTCTTTATTAGTCCAAACAGAGTACATATATTGGATGGGAATACGTAGATTGTTGTAAATGAACTGATCAATGCTCTAATTGTTGTTTAATAACGTAGTGAATGATGCAATTGTTGTAATTGTTCGACTGATTACAGTTAGCCAATTATAATTTACTACTATATGTAAGTTTAGTTTGAATTTTGAACTACTTTTATCTGTTTAAGTATTATATTGATATGGATGTGTGAGTATATATATACATATTTATAAAAATAAAAAAATATACATATAAAATTCCCAATCCGATTAATCCCGAGTAATCACGAGTAATCCCGAGTAGTTGCTAGTCCCTACCTCACCGACCCGCTAGCGACTAGCGAGTTCTCCAACCTTGGTACACATGCATCTTCTTCATCACTTAACACCACAAAATCTCTTCCTCTCTCCCTCTAACAAGCTTCGGCTGAACACCCTACCATACACCATCATTTTTTTGTTTCAAGTTCAAGCTTTCTAAGACCATCCTAAGGTATATCAAGGTGAATAACAGAGGGTGGAACTCACGGATCATCAAGGACCTCTCTAGTTTGCTTTTATCCTCTACATTTCCAAGCTTGATCTTCCCTAGCTTAAGAGCTAGTAGTAAGCTTCTTTGATCCTTATTTATTTCATGTTTATGGTGGATAAAAGGTTATATTATGTTGAATGATGCAAGAGCACTAATGAACACTAAAAGATCATAAACATAAGTCTTGAACATAAAGCTAACATGATGATGAAATAAGATGAAATCTTGATGAAATAAAGTTGTTTTGTTATGTTGTTGATTACTTGATGCTTGCTTGATGATTACTAGTAATATGATGTTGAACATCATGGTTGAACTTGTTAAAGTGAGATTAAAAACTTGAGTTAACAAGTTAGGAGGTGATTAGTGATTTACATAAAGGAATCACCTCCATATTTCAACATAAACTTGGTAACAAGAAGATTTCTTGAAAAATATGTAACAAAGTGAGTTGATGATCGTATGGATCCAAGGTTTACAAATGGTTTTTCCTAAATAAACCAAGTTAAAAAGACGACTTGTGAAAGATCATGATTCTTACACTATTTTTGGAAAGAAATAAGTATATGGATACTAGTGAGACATGAAAATGTGGTAAACAAATATTTTTGCAAAATATGTCCACAAGTTGTGAACATCTAAAAATTCCGAGAATGAGATTTTAACAAAAGTAAACACACTTTGGAGGGTAACTAAACCCACTAAACACCCCACTAAGTTACTACGCGATTTTATGAAAAACCAAGTTCATGTTATTATATAAAACGCATTGTTTTTACACTTGGTAAGTGTAATATTGTTTAGTGAATTGTTGATGATTGTTTGGATGAATTTTTGAAAAGAAAATGATATGCTAATAAGCATGGACACCTCCGTTTACAAAGGAAACTCTGGCGAAATTTTCTAAAATTCCAACACATAGAAAATATTTTCCAAACAAGTGTTACAAGTATATTTTTAACTTTGTTTTTCAAAATAAACTTTGCCATAGGTTTTGTTACAAAAATACAAAGTATCGGAGGTTGGTTTTCGTAAATAAAACGAGTAAATATATATTTAGAATATATATTTTATATTAAAACACTTGTGTGGATATTTGTTTATTTTGTGGAATAGTTATATTATTTTAGGGTAAAATAATATAACTTACATTTGCCATGACATTTACAACTCCAAAGTAATACCAAAAATCACACGGAATAAAATATTTAAGTTACACACTTGATATTGTGAAACCGAACGCTAAAACGTAACTTATAAAATATTCCAGAAAATACTCTTACACATATATTTTTTGTAACTATAATTTTGGAAACTAAAGAAGTGAAAATATATTATTTTTGGGAAAATGTATATTTTGGGAATACGTTATTTTTGGACAAATAAGTTATATATATTTTCTAAGTGGGACTTAAAAATATAACATTTTGGAGTTACAAAATACATGAATAGATACCCCCATCATTGGGAAGGAAATATGAAGTTAAAATACTTGAGAAATATTAATGCGAAATATTGATTAGACAATTATTCCAAAACTAAATATAATTCAAGGTTAAAATAATTATTATTTTAACAAATAATTATAACTTGGAGTAATATTCGGAGACATAAGAAACACAACTCAAAAACATTAAACTCTAAGCCAAAGCACGGCCCGTTCGTCTAATAGACATTAGTACGGTGTAGGTTATCGTGTAGCTGACAAGGTTTGAGTACGAGCACAAGAGACGCACGACAGTGAGTTCATGTCCCCCTTTTCCTTAAACTGTTTCGTTTACTTACTTCGGGGGTGAAATACATGTTACAAAGGGATACTTACAATACTATTGGTATGATTAGCCTAGGAAAGAACCATAGATCATGTGATAGGGTAAGCGGATACTTGGGACCATTAATCCTCGTATCAGGACCGAGGGGCATGACTGATAGATATATTTGGGTGTAGCGAGCCCACACCCCCGTGGCCAGGGTGGCCCGTTGTGGTGACTATGTCTTCCAGCCGGGAGCCCGGTACAACTTTGCTAGGTTTGAGTCTTCCTACACCGTCACACATATCAGTGGCCTTGCAAACCATTGGTGATCTTTTCCTTGTTTGCAATCATACCGGGACATACATACATTGTTTACAAAGGTTTATACATACTCACTTACTCATGAACTCGCTCAACTTTTGTTGATTTTTCAAACTACATGTATTTCAGGGAACTAGCGGATCTGGCGGGGTATGCATGTGTCTAGCTGCGTCGAATAAAAGATGTTATCCAGGGTCGTTGAGTTTAGAGGGTGTATTCCTTTCTTGGACGGGATACATAATTCTAAACTCGGGTTTTATTTAAGTACTTTTGTTTGAGTCTTGTGAACTCATTTAAACTCGTAATGGTTTGTAACTTATTTTGGGGTTGATGTTTCAAGACAAGTATGTTATGGTATTTTCTAAAATATATTAATGGATGAACATCTCGTGTTTTTATCATATAGCATTGTTATGATTGTTGCTATGGTATTAAGAGGTCACACCAAATAAACCACGCTTCCGCAAAAGCCAGGGTGTGACAGCCACACCCTGGGCTGCCACGTGGTATGTGCGTGTCGAGGCTACTGGGTCAACTCAGCAACCCTAGAGCCTACTCCACCTAGCTCGCGGGCCGCGAAGACCTTGTCTTGGCTCTCGTGGGGTGCGACAAAGTGTCGATCAGACACTATAGATAGGGGATTTCGGCTTCAGTTGTAAATCGTTCATCACACAACTTTCTCTCTAAATTCTAAATAGCAATTATAATTTCCGGGTATAATACCCCCTAATTAGCGAAGCTCTGCCTCGTTGTAAGCATTATAACCCCCGGTTACATATTAGATACGCTGCCTGATTGATCTAGTGCTCCGTAACGCATGTCGAGGCTCTGCCTGACTCAGTCGTTGGAGTTCTGTCTCGGGGATGGTATAACTAATGTCAATTTGGGTTATTATACTAACGCGTGTGCGTTGTTTAATTTATTAGATTATAACCAGGAAATCGCAAGGAAATACCTAAAGTAGCAATGTGAGTGATTCCTCTTTTCACAAAGTGTTTTTACAAAACCTCAATTGTTTTAATTTATATTTAACAGTGATTGAGTTTTTGTATTCTACAATTATCGTCGGTTTGTTGGGGTTTTGTATACAAAATTTGTTACTACACTGTGAGTAGTAACATTACCACCAGTCAGGATTGATAGTACCGTGGGTGGTAATTAAAGTAGATGTAAACAAATGTAATTGCTGGATTGCCCTTAATGCTGTAAAATGATAAAACCTGTTTTGATTAAACTGGGATTCACTCGCCAGTATTTCTTGCTGATAAAATGTTTTCAAACGCGTTTCAGGTAACAAAATGTGAAAGCCAATTAGAAGCCAGCTGGAGAGCGCTAATGTGACAACTGGCACAAAACCGGTAATTTTCGTACAGTTTTAATTATTATTTATTATCTGCAATTATGTGCTTAAATGTCAACATTGTCTGGTTACATGCTATACATGTTAATCCATGCACGTTTTATATAGGGGTGTTCACGATCCGATCCGATCGAGGGTCTGCTCATGCTCGGATTGAATTACAACCGATCCGGTCCGAGCGGATCAAATTTGTAAAACCGATCGCAAAAGTGATGCTCATGCTCGGATTGAATTTAAATCGATCGGCTCGGTTTCGCTCGGTTTTTATCAAATCCTAAAAAAAAACGAGCGGATCGTTTTCACTCGATTGAATAATAAGGCTTCGTTCAACAAAAACAAATTCTAACTTAAAGTGCGAATACAAAAGCAACACAAAATAAAGTGCGAATAAATAAGAAACACAAAATAAAGTGTGAATACAAAAGCAACACAAAATAAAGTGCGAATACAAATTGTCATTTAGTTCAAAAGCCATAAACTTCTTCTTTAAGCTTGTTCATACCAAAACAAGTGATACGATTGTTATACGACTGAAACA
Source organism: Helianthus tuberosus (assembly GCA_030545235.1). Classification (NCBI taxonomy): domain Eukaryota; kingdom Viridiplantae; phylum Streptophyta; class Magnoliopsida; order Asterales; family Asteraceae; genus Helianthus; species Helianthus tuberosus. The sequence goes on along the minus strand of CM060360.1, from coordinate 126,567,644 downwards.
AAACAAGTGATATTTACAAACGATTGTTATACAACTGAAACAACTCAAACAAGTTTAAAAAACAGAAGCAGATTAGAAAAAAACAGAGCGACTCACTTGTTGCAGATTGAAGACCGGAGATTGAAGACCGACCGACGAACAATTGCAGATTGAAGACCGCTCAGTTTGTGTCGGAGACTAGAGAGCGAAACACAGGAGCGGCGACTGAATAGTGAGTGAATACTGAATACTCTTTTGAATAGGATTTAGGGTTAGATACTTAGATTTAGTATTAAATATTAAGTTGGGTTGAATGTGATTTGGGCTTTTAATTTTTTTTGGGGCTATTATATTTTTTGAGTTATTAATCTATAAAATCTATAAAATAAATATATATATTAATTATTAATAAAAATAATTCGAGCGAAACCGAGCGATCGACGAGCGAGCGGAGCTATGCTCATGCTCGGATTGAATTTGAATCGAACCGATCCGATCAGCTCATTTACAAACTGAGCGGGAATCGAGCGAGCATTTTTCGAGCATTTTTCAAGCGATCTTCGATCGTCGAGCAGTTTGGACAGCCCTAGTTTTATACTTCAAATGTTGCTTTATGCGTTACTTTAAGCGTTGCGTCAGAAAGACTAGTAAACTCACCGGTAAGACACTCTGTGTCAGCATTTCCACATAAAGCAATCAGACAACAGAATTAGGACCAAGGAGTAGGTCCAACATCTAAAATACATTAAAACCCAAGTTTGGATACAAGGGTTAACTCATAGACTTCCCGGAAGCTAAACTATGCACTAAAAAGCACCCGAAACTCACTTTAAATGCAGAATTCTGCACAATTCAGCCATAATTCAGCTATAATTCAGCTTTTAAAACCAAAATATCATGCAGAATTTATGAATTAGTGTCCAGAATAACTTACAAAGTGTCGGAAGTTGAAACTGTCACAAAAGGTGCTTCATACTTAGTGAAACTGCTCAATTTAGCACTTTAACGAACCGTAACGAAACGAACAACCGGACACTACCCGAAACACCAAATTTTCACTAAAAGCATTGTTTTAGTGTTACGAAGCGAGTTATGGTCACCAAACATCATATTACATCTCATAAACATTAAATACACAAAATACCTAACTAATACCATTAAATCCTAACCAAATCAAGAAACTAACAATTGAAATGTTACACTTTACCCCCCCCCCCCTCTTTGGACGGTTGGGACAAGGGTCCCACCTAAGGATTTTAATTGATTATTTTTGATCCTATGTTGTAGAATATTCCAACAAATATGCCTTGAAAGATTTTGAGAATTTTATAAAACCATAAAATATTATCACTTCATCATTCACCATCTTCTAACTCATCTTCAACCTCCTTCTCCCCCTTCTTGGTTTCGGCTCACCCACACCACACTACAACCTCCATTTTCAAGCTTCAAACAACCATTCCAAGGCCACTAGAAGGTGTATGGAGATCATCTAAGAAGGCTTGAAGTGTAGGAACTTGAAGGACCTCTTTGTGGAGTCTTTAACCACCTATTCTCTTTCATATTCATCATCAACATTCTTGTGCCACTTCCCTAGCCATTAGAGCTAGTAGTAAGCTTCTTGATCTTGTTTTTACTTCTAATCATAATGGTTAAAGTGTTATGTAAGTGATTAAACTCAAAAATCACAAAGAAATAAGAAGATGATCATTAACATAAAGCTAAATAACATGAAATCTAAGATGATTAAGTGTATGTATGAAACTTGTTTGTGGATTTCTTGTGTTTATGATGTTGATCATCATAATAACCTTGCTAGATGATGATTAAACACATGATCTAGCAAGTATAAGGATGGATCTTGAAGAAATCATAGTGATCATCCTTTATGTGAATCATGAACTTGAAAATGAAGTTGTTTTAGAGTATGATGATGATTAATACATGTTAAGAGTCTTGTGAAGGGATGATTACAAAAATAATTTTCTCAAGAAACCAATTTTATTTACAAGATTTACAAAGTCATGGTTTCTAAGTAAACTAATCATATTTTTAGTGTTAAATCAAGACTAGAAACATGTTTGTAACAAGAAAAATACAAAAGAATTATTTTTGGAAAAATCATCTTACAAGTTGTAAATGACTAAATCTTTCAAGAATGTGATTTACAAACAAATAACCATGTTTTAAGGGGTAACTAAACCTACTAAATAACATGGTAAGTTACTACAAGTTTTTACAAAATTTCAAGTTCATGATGTAGTGTAATTTACATGATCTTGGCTTATGATAAGTCTTGATTGAGTTGTTGATGATTGGTGATGATTTTAAAAGAAAATGATATGCTTTGAAAGCATGGAAACCTCCATTTTTAAGGGGAAACTATGGCATTTTTTTGTAGAAATTAAACACTTAGAAACATATTTTTAAACAAGTGTTTATAAGTAAATTTTGAACATGGTTTTCATATAAAACTTTGCCATAATTTTTATTCCAAAAATTACAAACATTGGAGGTTGATTTTGATAAATAAAAGTAACTAAGTATATATTAGGGGTGTGCATGGGTCGGTTTTGACCAAAAACCATAACCATAACCATAACCATAACCATAACCACGATGTCGGTTATTGGATAACCATAACTGATTGGTTATGGTGATTATGGTTATTCGGTTTTGATGGTTATAGTGGGTCAGTTATGTGTGGTTAACCGTTTATTTAGCTTTGTTAAAACTAGCTTAACTTTTTTTAAGATGGAATATATTGTTATTACATATTTGTATATATTAGTATATTACATGGTATTAAAAAAATACATATAATCTAAATAAAGTGATATGATACATTCCATAAATTCAAATAAACATTCAACCAAAACCACAAAATGATATGAAGAACCCATAAGTACTAAAAATCTTCAGTCAAAAACATAAAATATTAAAAATATGGTGAAAAGTCCTAAATCCTACAAAGATTTATTACATGTCGGTTCGGTTCGGTTATGGTGGGTATGGAAAAAATGATAACCATAACCGACCCGCTACTTTCGGTTTTCAAAAAAAAAACTATTAACCGACCCACTGGTTTTTTATTTGGTTCGGATTTTTTGGTTCGGTTTTGTCGGTTAATTCAGATATGGTTCGGTTAATTCGGTTTTTTGCACACCCCTAGTATATATTTAGGAAAATATATCTAGATGTCACAATATGTGTGTTACTTATATATTATGTGTAGTAGTTATATTTTTTTAGGAACTTGAAAATAATATGACACACAAATACACCAAAATTTGGAATACAAAATACTACCAAAATTCCAAGAAAACACATATATGAATTATACCCGAATACCGGACAATCGGACGAACGGACTTATGAACTATAAGTAATATATTCCGGAAATAAATCCGTAACTTAACAAACGTGACGAACGGTATTTTTTGAAACTGAGAAAACGGCAAGATATGAATTTCTACAAGTATTACAAAAATATATCATCTTTTTGTCAAATAGAAAATATATTATTTTGGGGTGAAGACTAGAAAAATATATTTTCTAAGACTAATCTTAAAAATATATATTAATTTTTAGATTTATATGGAAATATACTTATTTTTGCCAAATAAATTTATAGATATTTTTTTTTCTATAAAAATCCACTCAAAATATGTATATTTTGAGAATATAATGTGGTGATTTTTAGTTGTCTAAAAATAATATTCCGGAAAAATAATCACAAGTTTAAGTATAAAATACTTAATAAATACAAGAAAATACGTATCTTCATACGTATAAATACATACCGGAATACACCACCAATTGTTGACAAAATACACAAGTTTGAATATACACAAATACAAGTATTCCTATGCTTGGGAAAATATATGGGTAGAATATATATAATAACCCAAGTTGAAAATATATTACTTTAACAATATTCCAAATAATTGGATAAATATAATTTAAGTTAAAATATTATTATTATTTTAACTAATAATTATACCTTGGAATTACATAATACATCAAGGATGTAACTCAAATATACCAATGATTCCAAAATAAGTCTTAATAAGCAACTAAGACTAATAGTCGTTACACGACCTAAACGTCTAATAAAACATAGTACGTGTGTAGGTAGTGATACGACGCTCTAAACAACCGGTGAAGTTTACGGCGCAGGATACGCAAAGTTGTGAGTTCATGTCCCCACTTTTAAACTTTTACTTGTTTTCTAAACTTGGGGAAAATACATGTGTTATGGTATGTTGAATACAAAAACTAAGGAATGATACTTTGGATCATGTCATGAATAGGGTGCCATAAGCACCATTAATCAATTACATACCTAGACCGCAGAACAAAATGTTAGATCTAATGGGTTTCAAGCAACTACACTCTTGGCCACTCTTTTACCAAGAAGTGCTTTTGTGTCTCTAGTCGTGAATCGACAAGTAAAAATGCTTATGGTTTGGATGCTTCCTATGTCGTGTCACATGTTAATGGCCTTGCAAACCATTAGCGATCTCAATTTCCTTACATTTTCAGAAGTACTTATTTCCGTACAATTACATACCATGTTTTCTACAGCGAATACTTAAATGTTTACACAAAACTACATGAATTCACACCAACATTATGTTACTGGGTTGTTTGTTGATGAAACTTTGACTTGGTGGAACTTGCAAGTCCAGACTCTGGGTGATGATGTTGCGTATGGTATGTCTTGGGATGAGTTGAAGGAAAGAATGAGATAGAAGTATTGTTCTCGTGCTGAACTCCAAAGGTTGGAGACTGAATTTTGGAACCTGTCCATGGAAGGTGCGGACATTGTTGGTTATACTCGAAGGTTCCATGATCTTTCAAGAGTGATCCCCTATCTGGTGACTCCCGAATTTAAGCGCATTGAGCACTACATCTGGGGATTGGCTCCAGAATTTCACAGCATGGTGACTACGGCAAAACCTACAATGATCACTCAGGTTGTAACTCTGGCTGTCAGCCTTACTGAGGATGCTGGCCGTATGAAGAAGTTGTCACTGAAACCTACTGAGAAAACCGAGACGCATGCTGAGTCGTCTGGTGACAAGAAGAGGAAGCATTCGAATCTGGGTCAAGCGACGCATAACAACCACAAGGGCTCTAGCAATAAGAAACATGACCCCAACCCGCCTAAGGAGGTGAAAGCCCTTGCAGCTATGAATGACGCTCCTACCAGAGCACTCTGCCCAAATGCAATCAGTGTAAGCATCACCATGAAGGAGTTTGTCGCATTCCAAAATGTGACAAGTGTGGAAAACTGGGTCATTGCACCGAGAACTGTTGGGGAAAAGGAAATGGATGTGGTAACAGAAACGAGAATGGAAACCGAGACGGTACTGGTAATGGGAACGGTAATGGAAATGGCAATGGTAATGGTAACCGAAATGGTAATGGAGCTGGGCAGAACCAAGGATGCTTTGGTTGTGGTAGCAAGGACCATTTCAAGAAAGATTGCCCGAGGGAAAACAACACTCAAGCTCAAGCATTTGTGATTGGAGCAAGGAACGCATGCGAGGACCCTAATGTGGTCACCAATACGTTTCTCGTTAACAATCACTTTGCATCCATACTTTTTGACACTGGTGCCAATTATAGTTTCATGTCTGTGGAATTTAAACGTATGCTTGGAATAGAATCTAGTAGATTAGACATTCCTTATTCCATAGAACTAGCCGATGGTAAACTTGTTGAATCGGGCGAAGTTGTTAGGGGTTGTACATTAGAACTTGGTGAGCAAAGATTTAGTATTGGCCTCTTACCTATTCAATTGGGTAGCTTCGATGTGGTGGTCGGGATGGATGGTTGTCCAAGAATAAGGCTGAAGTTGTTTGCCACGAGAAAATTATTCGCATCCCTTTTGCGAATGATGAAACTCTCATCGTGCATGGAGAGAAAAGAGACACACCTCTGCGAATCATCAATTGTATGAAGGCGCAGAAGTGCTTAAGGAAAGGATGTGTCGCATTCCTGGCGCATGTAGTAGATAAGAAGGCTGAGGAGCCGAAACTCGAAGACATTCCTGTAGTGAAGGAATTTCCTGATGTTTTTCCTGAAGATTTGCCAGGACTACCTCCGCAACGACAAGTCGAATTCCATATAGACTTGGTTCCAGGCGCCACTCCTGTAGCCAAGGCACCTTATCAACTTGCACCATCCGAGATGCAAGAATTATCTACAAAACTCTAGGAGTTGTTGGATAAAGGATTCATAAGGCCGAGTTTCTCGCCTTGGGGAGCTCAAGTCTTGTTCGTGAAGAAGAAGGATGGAACACTGCGGATGTGTATCGATTATAGAGAATTGAATAAGCTCACTGTCAAGAATCGGTATCCACTACCGAGGATAGACGACTTATTCGATCAGTTACAAGGATCGAGTTACTACTCCAAGATCGACCTTCGATCTGGATATCATCAGTTAAGGATCCAAGAAGAAAGCATACCAAAGACTGCGTTCAGGACTCGTTATGGGCATTAGAAGTTCCTTGTGATGCCATTTGGATTGACGAACGTGCCAGCAGTATCTATGGATCTGATGAATCATGTCTGCAAACCATATCTCGATAAATTCGTGATTGTATTTATCGATGATATTCTGATTTACTCACGAACGAAAGAAGAGCACGAACAACATCTCAGGACCATACTGGAACTACTGAAGAAAGAGAAGCTTTATGCAAAGTTTTCAAAGTGCGAATTCTAGATTCGCGAAGTACAGTTCCTTGGTCACGTGGTGAACGAGAAGGGTATTCATGTAGACCTAGCGAAGATTGAAGCGATAAAGAATTGGGAAGCCCCCAAAACACCAACTGAAGTTCGACAATTTTTGGGATTAGCGGGCTATTACCGCCGATTTATCGAGAGTTTCTCCAAGATAGCCCAAACGTTGACTTCCCTTACGTAGAAGGATAAGAAGTATGACTGGGGTGATAAACAGGAAGAAGCCTTCCAACTTCTCACGAACAAACTATGTGATGCACCAATACTATCTTTACCCGAAGGTACCGAAGACTTCGTGGTATACTGTGACGCCTCGCATCAAGGTTTGGGTTGCGTGCTTATGCAACGCCAAAAGTTCATCACCTACGCATCGCGACAGTTGAAAGTTCATGAGAAGAACTACACCACTCACGGCCTGGAGCTAGGCGCGGTGGTATTCGCCTTGAAGAAAAATACAAAAGAATTATTTTTAGTGTTAAATCAAGACTAGAAACATGTTTGTAACAAGAAAAATACAAAAGAATTATTTTTGGAAAAATCATCTTACAAGTTGTAAATGACTAAATCTTTCAATAATGTGATTTACAAACAAATAACCATGTTTTAAGGGGTAACTAAACCTACTAAATAACATGGTAAGTTACTACAAGTTTTTACAAAATTTCAAGTTCATGATGTAGTGTAATTTACATGATCTTAGCTTATGGTAAGTCTTGATTGAGTTGTTGATGATTGGTGATGATTTTAAAAGAAAATGATATGCTTTGAAAGCATGGAAACCTCCATTTTTAAGGGGAAACTATGGCAAAAATTTTGTAGAAATTAAACACTTAGAAACATATTTTTAAACAAGTGTTTATAAGTAAATTTTGAAAATGGTTTTCATATAAAAGTTTGCCATAATTTTTATTACAAAAATTACAAACATTGGAGGTTGATTTTTGATAAATAAAAGTAACTAAGTATATATTTAGGAAAATATATCTAGATGTCACAATATGTGCGTTACTTGTATATTATGAGCTAGGCGCGGTGGTATTCGCCTTGAAGAAAAATACAAAAGAATTATTTTTAGTGTTAAATCAAGACTAGAAACATGTTTGTAACAAGAAAAATACAAAAGAATTATTTTTGGAAAAATCATCTTACAAGTTGTAAATGACTAAATCTTTCAATAATGTGATTTACAAACAAATAACCATGTTTTAAGGGGTAACTAAACCTACTAAATAACATGGTAAGTTACTACAAGTTTTTACAAAATTTCAAGTTCATGATGCAGTGTAATTTACATGATCTTAGCTTATGGTAAGTCTTGATTGAGTTGTTGATGATTGGTGATGATTTTAAAAGAAAATGATATGCTTTGAAAGCATGGAAACCTCCATTTTTAAGGGGAAACTATGGCAAAAATTTTGTAGAAATTAAACACTTAGAAACATATTTTTAAACAAGTGTTTATAAGTAAATTTTGAAAATGGTTTTCATATAAAAGTTTGCCATAATTTTTATTACAAAAATTACAAACATTGGAGGTTGATTTTTGATAAATAAAAGTAACTAAGTATATATTTAGGAAAATATATCTAGATGTCACAATATGTGCGTTACTTGTATATTATGTGTAGTAGTTATATTATTTTACGAACTTGAAAATAATATGACACACAAATACACCAAAATTTGAAATACAAAATACTACCAAAATTCCAAGAAAACACATATATGAATTATACCCGAATACCGAACAATTGGACGAACGGACTTATGGACTATAAGTAATATATTCCGGAAATAAATTCGTAACTTAACAAACGTGACGAACGGTATTTTTTAAACCGAGGAAACGGCAAGATATGAATTTCTACAAGTATTACAAAAATATATCATATTTTTGTCAAATAGAAGATATATTATTTTGATGGACAAAAATATATATTTTTTCTTAACAAGATAAAAATATATTATTTTGGGGTGAAGACTAGAAAAATATATTTTCTAAGACTAGTCTTAAAAATATATATTATTTTTGAGATTTATATGGAAATATACTTATTTTTGCCAAATAAATTTATAGATATTTTTTTTCTATAAAATCCACTCAAAATATGTATATTTTGAGAATATAATGTGGTGATTTTTAGTTGTCTAAAAATAATATTCCGGAAAAATAATCACAAGTTTAAGTATAAAATACTTAATAAATACAAGAAAATACGTATCTTCATACGTATAAATACACACTGGAATACACCACCAATTGTTGGCAAAATACATTCCTATGCTTGGGAAAATATATGGGTAGAATATATATAATAACCCAAGTTGAAATATATTACTTTAACAATATTCCAAATAATTGGATAAATTTAATTTAAGTTATAATATTATTATTATTTTAACTAATAATTATACCTTGGAATTACATAATACATCAAGGATGTAACTCAAATATACCAATGATTCCAAAATCAGTCTTAATAAGCAACTAAGACTAATAGTCGTTAGACGACCTAAACGTCTAATAAAACATAGTACGTGTGTAGGTAGTGATACGACACTCTAAACAACCGGTGAAGTTTACGGCGCAGGATACGCAAAGTTGTGAGTTCATGTCCCCACTTTTAAACTTTTACTTGTTTTCTAAACTTGGGGAAAATACATGTGTTATGGTATGTTGAATACAAAAACTAAGGAATGATACTTTAGATCATGTCACGACTAGGGTGCCATAAGCACCATTAATAAATTACATACCTAGACCGCAGAACAAAATGTTAGATCTAATGGGTTTCAGGCAACCACACTCTTGGCCACTCTTTTACCAAGAAGTGCTTTTGTGTCTCTAGTTGTGAATCGACAAGTAAAAATGTCTATGGTTTGGATGCTTCCTATGTCGTGTCACATGTTAATGGCCTTGCAAACCATTAGCGATCTCGATTTCCTTACATTTTCAGAAGTATTTATTTTAGTACAATTTCATACCATGTTTTCTACAGCGAATGCTTAAATGTTTACACAAAACTGCATGAATTCACACCAACATTATGTTGACGATTTTTCCAAAACTTACATGTATTTCAGGTAACTAAAGTGGATGTACGTGCGGTCTCACCCTTGCTCAAGAATGTCGTTTGTGTTTTTAGTTACAATGTGTCAAGACTCATATGCCCATTTTGCTGGGTTTGGTTGTTATGTCCCATCCTGTGTGGTGATATAAGGATCAAAACCTTTATATTTGTCTTCGAATAATGTTGTAAACTTTTCAGACAATATTTTATGCTGTGATGTAAACTCAAAACTTAACTTATGTTTTTAGTGTCCCCGAAATTATCAGAGCTGGCGTGACTGGACTGGTATCTTCATTGCACAGCGGAAGCAAATAAGCTAAGACTTTTTAGGATGCGAACGCCCACTAAGTACTCGACTCCACATGGTTCTCCTATTCCAACCGTGCCATAACTTGAAAAGTAACCTGAGAAAGAAACATGCGGAAAATCAACATAAAGTTGAGCGAGTTCATAGTTTGTTTGTAAAAGATTTGAAATAAATCTTTTTGATAACCGGTTTGTGAAATTTTATTGAGAAAACGAATTTAAAACTCATTTTCTTGTCAAGTTATATGGAAACTTTGTATTGAACGTTTGTATACTTTGTATGGAAACATGGTATGTAACTTGTAAAACGTATCTGTAATTGAGTACTATGAATGTTTGTATGTATCATGTGGAATGTATCTGTGACTGAGTACTATGAATGTTTGAATGTATCATGTAAAATGTATCTGTAACTGAGTACTTATGAATGTTTGAGATCGCTAGTGGTTTGCAAGGCCACTAACATGTGTCACGACATAGGAAGCCACCAAACCTAGGCATTTTTTGTCGACTTTGACTGAGACACGGAAGCACTCATTGTTAGAAGTAGGCCAAGAGTGGGGTTGCCTAAAACCCATTAGATCTAACCTTTTGTTCCGCAGTCTGAATGTATACGTTGATTAATGGTGCTTATGGTACCCTATTCGGGACATGATCTAGAATGTTTCACTTGAATGTTTTTGTACCCATCAAAACATTGTAACATTTGTAACATGTATTTCACCCCTGAAGTTATAAAACCAAAAACATGTAAAGGAAAAGGGGGAGCATGAACTCACTGGGCTTAGAATTCGTGTGTATGCATATTTCAGAAAATACGCTTGTTTGAAAAACCGGTATAAAACATAAGCTTCTCGTAAACCATTTGTGTCAGTTAACACTTGTTTGTAAAATGGTTTAGAAATATATAATTCATGTTTATTGAAAACCTTGTATGCTTCGCAAAAAGTGCATGTCTTTCCACCCCGAAAACATTTAGAAAAATGTAAAACTGTAAAAGGTGGGGTTATGAACTCACCTGAATATTCCTGTGCAAAGCTAGCTAATACGACTTCGTGATGTCGTTTCCAAGACGTGACTCGCTAGCGTGCATTCTACAATATTCCTATCACGAAATTTCTTATAAGTTTCCAATAAACGCAGTAACTAACTACGTGTCATCGAGCTTTACCGAATCGCTAATTGAATGATTCGACTGTAAGTTATGACGGTAAATGAACGACGGTAACTAAACTATGTGTCATTTAGGCGTTTTGAAATAAATATAACAACTTATATTTATTTAATAGCGTTTTCGTGTTGATGTCGTTTGAAATAAATACGATAGTTATATTTATTTCATAAAAGAATACGAGTTGTTTGGCGCTTGAAATAAATATACAAAATATATTTATTTTATAAAAGAATTCGCGTTGTATGGTATTTGAAATAAATATGTAAACTATATTTATTTTGTAAAACGAATACGAGTGGTTTGAAGTTTGAAATAAATATAAACTATATTTATTTTTATAAAAGCATTCATATTGTTTAATACTTGAAATAAATATACAAACTTTATTTATTTTGTAAAAACGAATTCATGTTGTACGATGTTTGAAATAGATAGATAAGTTATATCTATTTTATAAAAGAATTGTCGTTTTCGTGTGTGATAAAGCGTCGTCGAAAGTGATATACACATTTATATTGGTTCTCATAAAAGTCGCTTTTCAATAAAACATGTTTTGCTTTTACGGGTTTTCTCGAAAAACGGGCAGAGTTTCCTCTGTTTTTGGACGGCCCCGACAACTAAAGTGTCGTTATTTTATTAAGATTCAACAATATTTTGTTTAATCAATTTATATAACAAGATAATAAATAATCCAAGTAAATTTTAGCTAATGATTCGTCAATTTGTTCGGTTCAAGCTCGTTCACGAAAGGTTAAATTTATATACGAACACAAACATTAAACATGTCAATAATTTTTACCAAGACTTCACGTCGAAAATGTTGAGTTGACCGAGTCAACCGGACCGAACCGTCTAATCTTCTTGACTGCCTTACTCGAACCCGCTGACCTGAACCCGAACCACAACAGATCTGACTCGTTGACCCGAGTTGACTGAGTTGACTCGGTGAGTTGACCGATTAACCACTGCTGACCGAACCAAAACTTGACTCGAAACCCGAGACCCGAACTCGAATCCGGCAACCTCATCATCATCATCGATCTTCTTTGACAGCAAAGCACATCATCGTTATCAACAGAAATACGGCCAGAGCCGGTCCGACCAAAAATCGGGAAAGAGAACAAGAGGGGGGGCTTACCGGAGAAATCTCATCGGACCAACCGCCATGCCGTCGCCGCTGCTGCTCGATCCACCGCCGACTCCTCCACCGCCGCCGCCGCCGCTGTATCTTTCTCTCTCTTCTCAGTCTCTCTCTCCGTCTCGTCTCTCCCTCTCGGTCCTCCTCTCGTGCTCGAACCCATCTCCGGCACCACCCACCACAGTGCCGCCGCCTGTGGCCGTGGTGGTGTTGCTGTCGCTGACATTCGCCACCACCAAAACGATGGTGGTGGCCGGCGGTGTAAGAGAAGACGGGGGGGTCGGCTGACTTGAGAGGGGAAATGAGGGAGTGGAGGTGTGTGGTTGATGTATGGATCGAAGAGAGGGAGGGTGTAGGTGAGGTAGGAAGAAGTTAGTCTTCTCTGTGTTTGTATAATATGTGAGAAGAGATGAGAGAGTGAATGGGATTTTTGTGTTGTCTACACAATTAAAAGATTATCATGGCCCCTGTTTATACACTTGAATATGGGTTTTGTTTAGTGGTTAATATCATTATTTTCCAGCAATTTATTATCCATAAGTTCTTATGTTCCAAACTTTAGAGACCAAAAATCTTTTAGAGATTTTGTAAAGATTTTTCAGAGATTTGATGAGATTTTGCAAATCTTTTGTAGAGATTTGGCAATATTTTGTACAGATCTTATAAGATCTAATATATTAGGTGTAGGTTTAGGCTTGTGGGTTTTGGGCTTGGGCCCAGGGCCCACAAGCCCATCTCATGTGTAAGTGGCCCGTAATTTCTACGAGACCCGATATCGCGACCCAAACTCCATAAGCATAAAATATTCGTGTAACATCCATATTTGTCAGCGTCGTCAGTATTTCGTATGGTTTCAGTTTATTATTGTTTAATTTCCAACAGTATCTCCGCAGATCGTCACACGCGCACTGTAGAACCGCATAAGCATTCCTAGGCTTACTGAGGAACTAATTAAGTTAATTTGCGTCATAAACACTATTTAATGTCGCGTAAATCGCTTATTAATCACGTAATTAAGAGCCGTAAATCACCGGTTGTCACATTTAGTTATGTAATGTTAATGGCATTTGGAGTTATTTTATGATCATGTAGTATGTTTACCATTTGTATGCAATGAGAACCTTTCAAGATCACACCTCGTGCTTCCGCCTTAGAAAGGGGTGTGACAGATTGGTATCAGAGCTACGATTGTAGTGAACCAGGATTCCTTCTCGAGTCTAGACTACAATCTTTAGGATCCTCTCACGAAAACAATTTTTCAAAAGTTTTCATTGCATAAAACTTTCCGCGACATCCACTACCTGAAATTGTTTTCAGAGAGTCAAGTAAGGACACTACGAGACTTAGGATGCACTGGAGTAGCACTTGTCTCTGACTGAGACCTACTTGCAACAATGTGTATAAAAATATCTGTATATTAAATAAGTAATAATTAATATATACATATACTATGAATAAAATATTACAGGCACACATGTCTTTGTCTGAAAGCTGCAGCCTATCTGAAGAAAGTGACCCGATGACGATTGTCTCTGAAGACGTGATTTCTTCAGCACAGGAGACGTTCACGTCTGACTACGAGGCCGACCCTGAGATAATAACCGATGATGATGATCTCGACGATGTCTTAGCCTTACCTTTACCCCTCCATGGCTAGCTTATCCTAGGACATCCCGATGGTGAACATCTCGTTGAGTCTATTCCCATTCATGCTATTCCTTTTGCCGCCATCCCTAACGAGGACTGGTCTTTCGATGATGATCTGGATAATGATGTGGCAAATCATGTTGTGCCCATTGCCAATATCCCTTCCGATTCTGACCTCGAGTCTGATGCCGATTCCTTCGATTTAGTGATATCTTCGGCCCTTTTTGCTGTTGGACTGAGAGTTTACCCGACTGGTGATGATGATGACACTATGTCTGTTATGCCATCCACTCCTACTCGTGTTCCTACACCTCCCCACACTCCTACTCAAGTCAGCTCCCTCATCCGTCGAATTCATGAGCTTGAGGATGAAGTGACTCATCTTCAGAGTTTGATCTTCCCTACACCCCCACCCTCTCCCCCATCCTGTTAGGTTTTCTTTGCAGGTACTCTGTTGGAGTAGTGTTTTTGGGTATGAAGACTGTGACCGAGCTTGGGTACAACTTGAAGGCAAAGACCGCCAATGTGAAGAAAGATATTTTGTCTTTTATATGTATTAACTTGTACTATGGGGTGATGTAACCCTTACGCATTTTGTTTTATTCACAAACAATGATGTAACAAGTTGTCCTGATATGTATAAAGACTCGATGAATATCTTATGACACATCAGTATTTATCTGTTTATGCATGCTTGTTGCTGTATGAATTGATTTATATGTGGGTGGATTGTTTGATATTGCTTATTTGTATGTTTATACATATATGTACTACCACTGTCTTGTGTGATGATATCAAAAAATGTCTAACTCTGTTGTGTTGTGTTTTGGAAGAACATGGCACCCAGGAGAGCTGTGAACGCTCATTATCAACCTCCTCCTCCTCCGATGCCGAGGACTGCTGAAGAACTGAACTCCCTGCTGGAAGAAAGGATCTCCGAAGCTATCGCCCAGTACGAGGCGAACCGCACTGAACACAGTGAAGGATCAGGCGGTACTAGACGTAACGGACATGGAGATTCATCTGGAGGAAACGCAACTCAAGGTAACCTCAAGCTGATTTGCTAAAACATGGTGAAATTTATGAACGGTCTTTGTTTCATTATTTCATTGATTGCTCACGTGTGAATTGGTTGGATCAATTCCAGGCTGCACCTTCAAGTAGTTTCTCGACTACAAGCCACTGAACTACGACGGCACTGGAGGTGCAGTGGCTTTCGCGTGCTGGATGGAGAAGACTGATTCCACTATCCGCATGAGCAAGTGCACCGCGGACCAGCAAGTCACTTTTGTTACTGGGTTGTTTGTTGATGAAACTTTGACTTGATGACTTGCAAGCCCTCAATGCTGTAAAATGATAAAACCTGTTTTGATTAAACTGGGATTCACTCGCCAGTATTTCTTGCTGAAAAAATGTTTTCAAACGCATTTCAGGTAACAAAATGTGAAAGCCAATTAGAAGCCAGCTGGAGAGCACTGAAGGCTTGGAGAAGTGGCTATAAAAGTTACCTAAATAAAGAAGAAGTTTTATTTCAATAAATTAGGGTTTATCCCTATACACATGTTCGTAATAGAAACTAAGGAATTTCCCATGTATTTATTATTATAAAATATGGTGTTTTACTCTGATAAACTATTTCCTAACTACGGTCCTGATGTAAATTCCGCTGCCAAATAAATAAACACCGATACCACTGATACTGGTTCGCAGCCGCCCGTTCCCAAAGTTAGGGGTCGGGGGTTGCGACAGTAAATGTCCCAGAAGAGACAATTATGAATCCAGAGGAAATGAAGTTTCAGAAGAAACACCGGTACCGAACGAAAATGAGATCTCTATTAATTATGTACAAGATAGTACAATGTGGAACCGGAATAAAACACGTGTTGATGATATATTCGTATATGCTATAGCAACAGATGTAATCAATGAAAATGGTTACGTACCAAAAACTTTAGAAGAGTGCATGCACAGAAATGATTGGCCAAGATGGCAAGAAGCCATGAATGTCGAATTAAATTCGCTCGAAAAGCAACATGTTTTCAGACCTGTAGTCCGAACACCCATAGACGTCAAACCAGAAGGTTATAAATGGGTGTTTGCAATAAAGAGAAATGAAAAGAATGAGATTGTACGATATAAGGCTCGACTTGTAGCGCAAGGGTTTTCCCAAATCCCAGTAGTTGAGTATGAGGAAACGTATTCCCCTGTAGTGGATGCGATAACCCTTAGGTTCCTAATCGGCCTCACAATCTCTGAAGGACTTCATATGAGACTAATGGATGTTGTCACCGCATACTTATACGGGACACTTTAAAATGACATCTACATGAAAATACCTAAAGGATTAAAATTGCCTGAAGCATTAAAATGAACACCTCGAGATATGTGTTCTATAAAGCTCCAGAAATCTTTATATGGTCTCAAACAATCTGGTCGTATGTGGTACAATCGACTTAGTGAATATCTCGAAAAAGAAGGATGCAAGTCTGATGTAATCAGTCCATGTGTCTTTATAAAAAGATCACTCTCAAATTTCACTATAATAGCAGTCTATGTTGATGATATCAACATCATCGGATCTCTTGAAAAGATAGAGAAAGTTGCTCAGTTGTTAAGGAAGGAATTTGAAATGAAAGATCTTGGTATGACGAAATTATGCATCGGACTATAATTTGAGTATCTGTGCAATGGCACATTTGTCCATCAATCAAACTACATCCAGAAGATGTTAGTATGTTTCAATATGGATAAAGCACATCCGTTTAGCATACCTATGGTTGTCCGACCGCTAGATCCACACAAGGATCCTTATCGCCCTCAAGAATAAGGCGAAGAAGTACTTGGTCCAGAAGTACCGTACTTAAGCGTGGTCGGTGCCCTTATGTATCTCGCAAATAACACAAGACCTGACATTGCATTTGCAGTACATGTACTAGCGAGATACAATTCGAATCCAACACGTAGACACTGGAATGGTGTAAAACATATATTCCGGTATATTTGCCGGACACAAGATTTAGGTCTTTTCTATCAGAAAGATCAAAAGTCCCAGCTTGTTGGGTATGCTGATGCTGGATATCTATCAGATCCTAACAAAGCAAAATCTCAGACAGGTTATGTATTCACATACGGTGGCACAGCAATTTCTTGGAAGTTAACTAAGCAAACACTTACAGCAACATCATCAAATCATGCCGAATTAATAGCACTATATGATGCAGGTCGAGAATGTGTGTGGTTGAGATCAATGATTAATCACATACAAGAAGCATGCGGATTAGAACAGATCAATAAGGAGTCGACAATTATTTATGAAGACAATGTTGCTTGCATAGCTCAGATCAAAGAAGGTTACATCAAGGGTGATCGAACAAAGCACATCTCACCAAAGTTCTTCTCAACATATGACTTGCAGAAAGAAGGGGAAATCGATGTTCGTCAGATCAAGTCAAGTGAAAATCTAGCAGACCTGTTCACAAAATCTTTACCTAGAAGCAGTTTCGAGCAGTTATCACACAAGATCGGTCTTCGTTGATTGAAAGACGTTTGTTGAATTCAGGGGGAGAATTATACACGCTGTCCTCTTTTTCCCTTAACTAAGTTTTGTCCCACTGTGTTTTCTTAGTAAGGTTTTTAATGAGGCAGCATAGCTGATCCAGTAGTATCAGTTTATTTATTCAGGTCCAGAAGTACCTATTTAACATCAACCTAAAGTATGTTGTTAAACTGTGTATAATTCTAAATGTCTGAGGGGGAGTGTTATAAACCAGACATTTTAGGCCCAACCCATTACTTATGGGCTTTAGGGTTTATAGTTATGTTCATCTCTATATATTGTAATGTTGAATAGAATGAAGAATTGAATCTAGTTTATCTCTATTTCTCTTTGGTTTTTATCACAATTAACACATTTGAGAAACCTAAAATCTCTGCAAAGACATCGGCACATCGCTACTTTTTTCATACTTTTGATGAACTTTCTTTTTCATTTTTTTAACATACACTAGACATAATTTATTTTTCTTTTCTTTTTATACTTTCAAATATATGTATAGATTAAAAGAAGTAATATTTACGTATGTGTAGATCAAAAAGAGCAAAGTCAAAATATATTTACATCTGACTGACACAATTTTTTACATATATCACTTACATACGTATATCACATAAAAATGTAACATGCATTTTATATGATCAATTTACGTCATATGGGTAACAACATACTTTATTTCTGTAACATAAAAATGTAACATACATTTTTACATGATAAAATTTACGCCACATATGTAACAACACACTTTACTTATGTAACACAAAAATGTAACAACACACTCTATTTCTGTAACATGTTTTTTACATGATCAAGTTACGCCTCATATGTGTTGGGATTTTAACATGTTTATCAAAGTAATTTCATCCATACGAAATAAAAAGGCAGCGGAAATAATATTTAAAACATGTTACTTTTAAGATATAAAAATCATTTATATGCAAAATCCCAAAACCTGGATCCATATATGAACATGCATACTATCAAACACAACCATAGGATGTTTAGAAAACTACCTTCTTTGAGTAATAAGAAATGAAACGGATGATGAAACTTGAATTGTTGCCTTCAAGAGTAGAAGACCTCAAGCTTGTATACCCCAAGCTTCCAACAAACACCTTGAGTTTAGCTAGGATTTTTAACACTTAAATCAAAAACCGAAAAGCTCCTTGGAAACCCTTTATGACCGAAAATTTAGAGAGCAAAATACAAGTTCTCCTTTATGTGTTTTTTGTCATCTAAATTGTTATAAAAACATGGGAGAAGATCACCTCTCATTTGGCCAATCAAAACATCTCTAAACATGCAAAAATGCATGTAATTTTATTGGACCAAAATCCTTGGGAGGACAAGGGGGGCGGCCCACCTTTTTATTTAAAAAAAAATACAATTTTCTTTTTAAACAATATAAGTCTTACATATATATATTTTATAACTTTTATAAAATATAACATCATATGTTATAAGACTTATACTATTTTTATTATGTTATTTAACCCATTAAATAATAAAATACTCTCTCAAAATAAATTATCCATATAATTTATTGGTTTCTCAAGTGTAATTATTTAGAAAACCAATTTCTAAATATTGTAAGTATTAATATTTATTTGTTTGATCACATCATAAATAAATATTATAAGTGTTTGTCTAGCTTGTATTTGGGTATGACTCGACTTGGATCATAACGTACTAGCCACATCAATCTAATATGTGTCTTGGGCATACAGACTCCAACAATCTCCCACTTGCACAAGATACATAGAAGATTGATGCAAGTAGTAAAGACCACCTAACTATAGTTTACTACCCCTAATACGTATAACTATATTTCCCATTCAATAACATCCTCCCCTTCAAGTCCCTTACTTGAACATGATTTAGGTGAATCTATCATTTATCCTTTTGTTACAGATGTCATGTTAAATCCAGAGACATAGAGTGATCACTCTCTGCTGATTTAACTTTAGCAGGCCTTAGACATCTTACTCTCAATGAATAAGAGGAACAAATCCCTTCTTGACTACATACGTCTCTCACAATTACCTTGTACCATACCTGAGTTTAGCCTTGTGTACTGCCTTATTACAGACAGCTAAGAACTAGGTCAAGGTATAATACTTGGTGAATATCAAGACCCAATATGTATCTCAGGTCAGAGGATACTATGATATTCGCCTTTACTCAAAATTTACTTATGATCAATCACAAATGATTCCATGCAGTAATATTTGAGAGCGAGTCAGTCCAATATTTGTATCCCACAAATATCTATGAACTTTGGCAGCAACACTTTGCTCTATATTCATATCTAATGAATATCCACCAATCCAAATTCATAATAGTCGTACATTCATATTTGTTCCCACAAGTATGATCGACTACGGACATTTAGAATAATTAACTTATTCATGGATTTAAACATGCTAAAATGAAACGTAACTCAAAATACCATAAAAGAGTTAAAATAACAATTGTTTCAATATCCAAATACAAAATAGATCAAATCCAATCACTAGAATATCGAAGTCCTAAGGCACATGTATGACCCTCATGTTTTGCCCTGTCAAGGAGCTTCATGAGTGGATCCGCAATGTTTTGATCGGTGTGAACTTGGCGGATACATATCTTTCCTTTTTCAACTTCATCCCTTATATAGTTGAAGCTCCGCTCGACCCCCTTTACTAATTCTGTCACGGGGCGCGACAGCTTGGCCACCAGGCCGCACCCTGGGCTGCCACATGGCATGTGCGTATTGAGGCTACAGGGTCAACTCATCAACCCTAGAGCCTACTCCACCTAGCTCCCGGGCCGCGAAGACCTTGTCTTCGGCTCTCGCGGGGAGCGACAAAGTGTCAATCAGACACTATGAATAGGGGATTCCTGCTTCAGTTGCAAATCGTTCATCACACAACTTTCTCTCTAAATTCTGAATAGCAATTATAATTTCTGTGTATAATACCCCCTTAATTAGCGAAGCTCTGCCTCGTTGTAAGTATTATAACCCCTGGTTACGTAATAGATACGCTGCCCGATTGATCTAGTGCTCTGTAACGCATGTCGAGGCTCTGCCTGACTCAGTCGTTGGAGTTCTGTCTCGGGGAGGGTATAACTAACGTAAATTTGGGTTATTATACTAACGCGTGTGCGTTGTTTAATTTATTAGATTATAACCAGGAAATCGCAATGAAATACCTAAAGTAGCAATGTGAGTGATTCCTCTTTTCACAAAGTGTTTTTACAAAAACTCAATTGTTTTAATTTATATTTAACAGTGATTTAGTATTTGTATTCTACAATTATCGTCGGTATGTTGGGGTTTTGTATACAAAATTTGTTACTACACTGTGAGTAGTAACATTACCACTAGTCAGGATTGACAGTACCGTGGGTGGTAATTAAAGTAGATGTAAACAAATGTAATTGTTGGATTGCCCTCAATGCTGTAAAATGATAAAACCTATTTTAATTAAACTGGGATTCACTCACCAGTATTTCTTGCTGATAAAATGTTTTCAAACGCGTTTCAGGTAACAAAATGTGAAAGCCAATTAGAAGCCAGTTGGAGAGCACTGAAGGCTTGGAAAAGTGGCTATAAAAGTTACCTAAATAAAGAAGAAGTTTATTTCAATAAATTAGGGTTTATCCCTATAAACATGTTTGTAATGGAAACTTAGGAATTTCCCATGTATTTATTATTATAAAATATGGTGTTTTACTCTGATAAACTATTTCCTAACTACGGTCCTGATGTAAATTCCGCTGCCAAATAAATAAACACCAATACCACTGATACTGGTTCGCGTCCACCCATTCCCAAAGTTAGGGGTCGGGGGTTGCGACAGTAAATGTCCCAGAAGAGACAATTATGAATCCAGAGGAAAATGAAGTTTCAGAAGAAACACCTGTACCAAACGAAAATGAGATCTCTATTAATTATGTACAAGATAGTACAATGTGGAACCGGAATAAAACACGTGTTGATGATATATTCGCATATGCTATAGCAACAGATGTAATCAATGAAAATGGTTACATACCAAAAACTTTAGAAGAGTGCATGCACAGAAATGATTGGCCAAGATGGCAAGAAGCCATGAATGCCGAATTAAATTCGCTCGAAAAGCGACATGTTTTCGGACCTGTAGTCCGAACACCCATAGACGTCAAACCAGTAGGTTATAAATGGGTGTTTGCAATAAAGAGAAATGAAAAGAATGAGATTGTATGATATAAGGCTCGACTTGTAGCGCAAGGGTTTTCCCAAATCCCAGTAGTTGAGTATGAGGAAACGTATTCCCCTGTAGTGGATGCGATAACCCTTAGGTTCCTAATCGGCCTCACAATCTCTGAAGGACTTCATATGAGACTAATGGATGTCGTCACCGCATACTTATACGGGACACTTTAAAATGACATCTACATGAAAATCCCTAAAGGATTAAAATTGCCTGAAGCATTAAAATCAACACCTCGAGATATGTGTTCTATAAAGCTCCAGAAATCTTTATATGGTCACAAACAATCTGGTCGTATGTGGTACAATCGACTTAGTGAATATCTCGAAAAAGAAGGATGCAAGTCTGATGTAATCAGTCCATGTGTCTTTATAAAAAGTTCACTCTCAAATTTCACTATAATAGCAGTCTATGTTGATGATATCAACATCATCGGATCTCTTGAAGAGATAGAGAAAGCTGCTCAGTTGTTAAGGAAGGAATTTGAAATGAAAGATCTTGGTATGACGAAATTATGCATCAGACTACAATTTGAGTATCTGTGCAATGGCACATTTGTCCATCAATCAAACTACATCCAGAAGATGTTAGTATGTTTCAATATGGATAAAGCACATCCGTTTAGCATACCTATGGTTGTCCGACCGCTAGATCCACACAAGGATCCTTATCGCCCTCAAGAAGAAGGCGAATGTGACAACTCATACTTTAGAGCGTATCTTTGTGTAACATTATGTGACTATGTGAACTTTATTAATCGATTGAATGTTATGTTGATTTGATTATGTGAATTTATGAAGCGAATGTACATTTATAAACAAACCGATCACACAACACTACTTGATCACACAAGCCCTGTTGGGCCGCACAACTTGCACTCGGATCTAAAGGGCAGCTCAAGTTGGGTTCGGCCCACTCTTCATGCGCATACACACACACCTTAGAGAGTTGGTTCTCATTTGTTGCAAAAACATTCACACACACAAAACCCTAGCTTCCTCTCATCCTCTCTCTAACTCGACGGCACACACTCTCTCTCTCAATCGAAGATCACCCCTTGAATCAGATCACTCTCTCCTTTAATCGGTTAGTGGTATTTATTGATTATGTGTTACATGATATGATGATTAGATAATTCTGTGAATGATATTAGTTTGTGATGAGATTCGGCTCACATGTAAAGTATGATGATCGATATAGGGTTAATAGTTATTTGATGTTGTTAAGAATTTAGAACCGAATGATGATTAAATCGGCTGTTATGTTTGATGCTTAGATTGTTAGTATGATAATATTAATCGACAACCATGTTATGTTCTCGGATTGTTGCATGATGATTAGGATTATTTTCGGCTGAGAAATATTATGATTAGAGTTGATGTGTATGTGACGATGATCTTGTTTAAGATGCATGTAATCGGCTGGATACTCATGAAATCGGACCAAATAATAATATTTGATAAGTTGTTGTTCATGTGTTGTTTATGTGTTCATTAGGGTTTATGAGAATCAAATGATTATAAATCCTTGTTTGATCGATTAGGAGGTTAGTTAGAATTGATGATTATGTTAATTGATAAGTGACAAATTTGGAAACCACTAAATGTTTGGAACTGATATGCATGAAATATGGAATCTTAAACCTGATCGCACAACACCTCTTGTCGTACAAGAGGTCCACTCGCACAAGGAGCTTAGTCGAACAAGTCGTCTGGTCGCACAAGATGACCTGTTCGCACAAGGGGTTCCCGGTCGCACAAGGCTGATGGGCCGAACATGATGAAAGATGTATACTTGTTTAACTGTTGGGCCTCAAAGCCCAAGTGAGTCGCACAATATGATCTGAGTCGCACAAAATAGTTTGTTGTTGTTTTTGGGCCGTAGGTTTATATGCTGGGCTGGGTAATAAAGTTGATCGCACAAGTTGTTATTTGATTAATTGTTGGGCCGATTACTTGTTAAACTAATCATGATTATTTGGGCTTCTTATTACTTGGGCCGGGTATCAAATGGAATCGCACAAGATGCGTAAATCGTACAAGTTGAATTACAAATTTAGTGTTGGGCCGAGACATGTGTGGGCTTCATTTGTATGTTAAACTGATATCGTTTAAAACGTTCTATGTATGTACTATGTTACCATGATCGATACGTGTAACAATTTGTTAAACTATGTGTAGTTATACGTGCCTTACTTGAACCTAAGCCTGACTTGTATTGGTAACCATGATAGGACGTGGTTGACCACTAGCATTTAGACTTGACCTTTCTGTGTAATCTGCCGAGCAAACCAAGGTGAGTTCACACTCTATAAAGCATGGGATTCCCAGGGGTTGGGAATGGGGTTAAGGAATATGGATTCCTCGTCCTTTCTTGGGTAGGACAGTAATGGTTCAGGAATGTAATTCCTCGTCCTCACGGACAGATAACTCTACTAGACTAAAACTCTCTATCACGAAGTCCCTCCTAATTTATATCGACTTAATCGTCGGGCCAATGGCGAGCGAGTCATTAGTTAGATAGCGCTATTTAGGTCTGACAAGCCTCACACCGTGCCGCAGAGGACGGGCGTGAACTAATGGATCTGGGGCACGTCAATGATGATAGACATTGACAGTTTCAGGGCACTTAAACATGACTTTTCGTCAGTAGTCGATATGGTAACGAGTCTAGTGTATACAAGGGGTAGCCCCCACGGCCGAAATGCCAGATAACTATCATGGGGTAGCCCCCACGGCTGGATTACCAGAGTAAAATGGGTTAAACAAAGGGTTAAACAAATCACGTTTTCAATCATGGGGTAACCCCCACGGCAGGATGCCAGCTAAAGGAAACTGTTTTTGGAACAACTTAAAACGAACACCCAACCGTGAACTCACTCAACTTGTTGTTGACTCGTTACTACATGCTTTGCAGGTCAATAGGTTCTTAGCTGGAGCTTGCACAAGGAAGAGTCGTTGTGGGACATGGACAGCTGTGTGCCATGTTAAACATTCGGATATTTGAACTTTTGATTTGGTTTTAAACATTATGCTTCCGCTTATAACTTAACTATGTTTGTTTTGGACACTAATCGTGTTGGTTGAAGTTTTACATTTTATTATTTACTTGTTCAATATGATTAGTGGTTTGATCCTGGTCAGTCACGCCTCCAAGCGGTGATACTCCGCATGTGGATTTTGGGGGTGTGACAGCGAAGAAGTACTTGGTCCAGAAGTACCGTACTTAAGCGTGGTCAGTGCCCTTATGTATCTCGCAAATAACACAAGACCTGACATTGCATTTGCAGTACATGTACTAGCGAGATACAATTCGAATCCAACACGTAGACACTGGAATGGTGTAAAACATATATTCCAGTATATTTGCGGGACACAAGATTTAGGTCTTTTCTATCAGAAAGATCAAAAGTCCCAGCTTGTTGGGTATGCTGATGCCGGATATCTATCAGATCCTCACAAAGCAAAATCTCAGACAGGTTATGTATTCACGTACGGTGGCACAGCAATTTCTTGGAAGTTAACTAAGCAAACACTTACAGCAACATCATCAAATCATGCCGAATTAATAGCACTATATGATGCTGGTCGAGAATGTGTGTGGTTGAGATCAATGATTAATCACATACAAGAAGCATGCGGATTAGAACAGATCAATAAGGAGTCGACAATTATTTATGAAGACAATGCTGCTTGCATAGCTCAGATCAAAGAAGGTTACATCAAGGGTGATCGAACAAAGCACATCTCACCAAAGTTCTTCTCAACATATGACTTGCAGAAAGAAGGGGAAATCGATGTTCGTCAGATCAAGTCAAGTGAAAATCTAGCAGACATGTTCACAAAATCTTTACCTAGAAGCAGTTTCGAGCAGTTATCACACAAGATCGGTCTTCGTAGATTGAAAGATGTTTGTTGAATTCATGGGGAGAATTATACACGCTGTACTATTTTTCCCTTAACTAAGTTTTGTCCCACTGGGTTTTCTTAGTAAGGTTTTTAATGAGGCAGCATAGCTGATCCAGTAGTATCAGTTTATTTATTCAGGTCCTAAAGTACCTATTTAACATCAACCTAAAGTATGTTGTTACACTGTGTATAATTCTAAATGTCTGAGGGGAGTGTTATAAACCAGACATTTTAGGCCCAACCCATTACTTATGGGCTTTAGGGTTTATAGTTATGTTCATCTCTATATATTGTAATGTTGAATAGAATGAAGAATTGAATCTAGTTTATCTCTATTTCTCTTTGGTTTTTATCACAATTAACACATTTGAGAAACCTAAAATCTCTGCAAAGACATCGGCACATCGCTACTTTTTTCATACTTTTGATGAACTTTCTTTTTCTTTTTTTTAACATACACTAGACATAATTTATTTTTCTTTTCTTTTTATACTTTCAAATATATGTATAGATTAAAAGAAGTAATATTTACGTATGTGTAGATCAAAAAGAGCAAAGTCAAAATATATTTACATCTAACTGACACAATTTTTTACATATATCACTTACATATGTATATCACATAAAAATGTAACATGCATTTTATATGATCAATTTACGTCATATGTGTAACAACATACTTTATTTATGTAACATAAAAATGTAACATACATTTTTACATGATAAAATTTACGCCACATATGTAACAACACACTTTACTTATGTAACACAAAAATGTAACAACACACTCTATTTCTGTAACATGTTTTTTACATGATCAAGTTACGCCTCATATGTGTTGGGATTTTAACATGTTTATCAAAGTAATTTCATCCATACGAAATAAAAATGCAGCAGAAATAATATTTAAAACATGTTACTTTTAAGATATAAAAATCATTTATATGCAAAATCCCAAAACCTGGATCCATATATGAACATGCATACTATCAAACACAACCATAGGATGTTTAGAAAACTACCTTCTTGGAGTAATAAGAAATGAAACGGATGATGAAACTTGAATTGTTGCCTTCAAGAGTAGATGACCTCAAGCTTGTATACCCCAAGCTTCCAACAAACACCTTGAGTTTAGCTAGGATTTTTAACACTTGAAATCAAAAACCGAAAAGCTCCTTGGAAACCCTTTATGACCGAAAATTTAGAGAGCAAAATACAAGTTCTCCTTTATGTGTTTTTTGTCATCTAAATTGTTATAAAAACATGAGAGAAGATCACCTCTCATTTGGCCAATCAAAACATCTCTAAACATGCAAAAATGCATGTAATTTTATTGGACCAAAATCATTGGGAGGACAAGGGGGGCGGCCCACCTTTTTATTTAAAAAAAATGCAATTTTCTTTTTAAACAATATAAGTCTTACATATATATATATTTTATAACTTTTATAAAATATAACATCATATGTTATAAGACTTATACTATTTTTATTATGTTATTTAACCCATTAAATAACAAAATAAAATATTCTCTCAAAATAAATTATCCATATAATTTATTGGTTTCTCAAGTGTAATTATTTAGAAACCCAATTTCTAAATATTGTAAGTGTTAATATTTATTTGTTTGATCACATCATAAATAAATATTATAAGTGTTTGTCTAGCTTGTATTTGGGTATGACTCGACTTGGATCATAACGTACTAGCCACATCAATCTAATATGTGTCTTGGGCATACAGACTCCAACAATCTCCCACTTGCACAAGATACATAGAAGATTGATGCAAGTAGTAAATACCACTTAACTATAGTTTACTACCCCTAATACATATGACTATATTTCCCATTCAATAACATCATCCCCTTCAAGTCCCTTACTTGAACATGATTTAGGTGAATCTATCATTTATCCTTTTGTTACAGATGTCATGTTAAATCCAGAGACATAGAGTGATCACTCTCTGCTGATTTAACTTTAGCAGGCTTTAGACATCTTACTCTCAACGAATAACAGGAACAAATCCCTTCTTCACTACATACGTCTCTCACAATTACCTTGTACCATACCTGTGTTTAGCCTTGTGTACTGCCTTATTACAGACAGCTAAGAACTAGGTCAAGGTATAATACTTGGTGAATATCAAGACCCAATATGTATCTCAGGTCAGAGGATACTATGATATTCGCCTTTACTCAAAATTTACTTATGATCAATCACAAATGATTCCATGCAGTAATATTTGAGAGCGAGTCAGTCCAATATTTGTATCCCACAAATATCTATGAACTTTGGCAGCAACACTTTGCTCTATATTCATATCTAATGAATATCCACCAATCCAAATTCATAATAGTCTTACATTCATATTTGTTCCCACAAGTATGATCGACTACGGACATTTAGAATAATTAACTTATTTATGGATTTAAACATGCTAAAATGAAACGTAACTCAAAATACCATAAAAGAGTTAAAATAACAATTGTTTCAATATCCAAATACAAAATAGATCAAATCCAATCACTAGAATATCGAAGTCCTAAGGCACATGTATGACCCTCATGTTTTGCTCTGTCAAGGAGCTTCGTGAGTGGATCTGCAATGTTTTGATCGGTGTGAACTTGGCGGATACATATCTTTCCTTTTTCAACTTCATCCCTTATGTAGTTGAATCTTCGCTCGATATGTCTAGTCTTTGGTGCACCCGAGATTCCTTGATTTGAGCAATCGCACCCTCGTTATCACAAAAGATCTCTAGGGGGTCTTGAATGGTAGGGACCACCCCTAGGTCGGCTATGAATTTCTTCAACCATGCAGCTTCTTGG
This sequence comes from Helianthus tuberosus, assembly GCA_030545235.1. Taxonomy (NCBI): domain Eukaryota; kingdom Viridiplantae; phylum Streptophyta; class Magnoliopsida; order Asterales; family Asteraceae; genus Helianthus; species Helianthus tuberosus. The sequence continues at coordinate 126,539,048 of CM060360.1, read as the reverse complement.
GCTGCCAATGAAGCGGCGATGTATTCTGATTCTGTAGTGGACAATGCTACCACGTCTTGTTTTGAGCTCTTCCAAGAGACTGCTCCACCATTTAAAATGAAGACATACCCCGATTGCAATCGAGAATCACTTCGATCAGTTTGGAAACTCGCGTCTGTGTAACCCTTTACAACGAGTTCCTCCTCACCAGATCCATATATTAAAAACATATCCTTAGTTCTTCTAAGGTATTTTAATATGCACTTAACAGCATTCCAATGACTGTTACCTGGATTTTGCTGGTATCTACTCGTCATGCTCAAGGCGCATGAGACGTCCGGTCTGGTGCATATCATTGCATACATGATGGCTCCTATAGCAGACGCATATGGGACTCCTTTCATTTTCTCTTGCTCATCCTTTGAGCTTGGACATTGAGATGTATTCAATATTGTCCCCTTTTGAATAGGTACAAAACCTTTCATAGAGTTCTCCATTTGGAACCTATTCAAGACTTTGTCAATGTATGCACTTTAGTTTAAACCTATCAAGCTCCTTGATCTATCCCTATAGACCTTTATTCCCATAATGTAGGCTATTTCACCAAGATCCTTAATGGAAAAAAAACTTCCAAGCCAGGTTTTTACACCTTCCATGGTTGGAATGTCATTCCCAAATAGTAGAATGTCATCGACATACAGTACTAAGAAAGTGATGATGCTCCCACTAGCTTTCTTGTACACACAAACTTCATCACCGTTCTTGATGAATCCAAAATTCTTAATTTCTTCATCAAAACGGTGATTCCAACTTCTAGATGCTTGTTTCAATCCATAGATTGATTTCTTTAACTTGCATACTTTGTCAGGATGTTTTGGATTGACAAAACCTTCAGGCTGATTCATATAGACATCTTCATCAAGATATCCATTAAGAAAAGCCGTTTTGACATCCAATTACCAGATCTCATAGTCATAATATGCAGCTATGGCAAATAATATCCTGATTGACTTTAGCATCGCCACAGGCGAGAAGGTCTCATCATAATCAATCCCTTGAGTTTGAGTGAAACCTTTTGCTACAAGTCTTGCTTTATAAGTATCCAAGTTACCATGCATATTTGTTTTCTTCTTGAAAACCCACTTACTACCGACTACTTTAGAGTTAAGTGGTGGCACAACCAATTCCCAAACTTGGTTGTCATACATGGATTGCATCTCTATGTTCATGGCTTCAAGCCATTTGTCACAATCAGATTTTGACATTGCATCTTGGTATGTGGTTGGTTCATCTGAATCTACCACGTAGCATCCACCCATGAAAAATCCATATCTTTCAGGTGGACTACTAATTCTACCAGATTTGCGAACATTTTGTGCGTACTGGTCAACCTTTTGATCGTTTTCAACAACCTCTTGTTGAGCGCTAGTATCAACCAAACGTGTATCATCTTGTGGTTCTTGATCCTCCTCAAGTTCCACTATTCTACCACTAGTTCCTTCCATAAGGAACTTAGCTTCTAAGAACTTTCCCTTTCGAGCAACAAATACCTTTTGCTCGGTTGGGTCATAGAAATAATATCTTATATCGTCTTTAGGATATCCTACAAAGATACACTTAGTAGATCGGACTTCCAATTTATTTGGAGTGTATTGCTTAACATAAGCTTCACAACCCCAAACCCTTAAGAATGATAATGATGGAGGGTTTCCATGCCATATTTCTAAAGGTGTCTTTTCCACTTTCTTGGTTGGGGCCATATTTAGTATACGGACTGCGGAGAGCAAAGCGTAACCCCAAAACGATAGAGGTAATGTGCTTCTAGCCATCATAGATCGAACCATATCTAATAGAGTTCGGTTTCTCCTTTCGGACACACCATTGTGTTGTGGTGTTCCAGGTGGAGTAAGTTGTGAGATAATCCCACAACTCCTAAGATGATCTTGAAAAGCACCACTATCGTATTCACCTCCTCTATCGGTGCAAAGGACTTTGATTGTTTTCTTGAGTTGATTTTCAACTTCACTTTTGAAGTCTTTGAACATTTCAAATGCTTCATCCTTGTGCCTTAGTAAATACACATAACCATAACGACTATAGTCGTCGGTAAAGGTAATGAAGTATCTTTCACCATTCCTAGTCATCGGCTTAAAAGGACCACATACATCTGAATGTATGATACCTAGTAAGTCTTTTGCCCTTTCAAAAGTTCCACTAAAGGGTGTCTTGGTCATTTTTCCTTGTAAACAAGATTCGCATACATCAAATGAATTATCTTCATTTGTATTCAAAAGACCATTTTTCTGAAGTGTATGCATGCGATTCTTGCTTATATGTCCAAGGCAACAATGCCAAAGGTAGGAATCACTCAAATCCATTTTGAGTTTCTTGTTGGTTACTTGGTACATTGAGCTATCATATGACGTGTTATCATGATCTAATTCATAAATACCATTTAAAGACATAGCTTTAAAATAAAACACATCATTCTTAGAAACATAAATGTCATAGTTAACAAATTCGAAATTGAAACCAGATTGTTTTAAAAGGGAAACAGAAATTATGTTCCTAGTCAAACTAGGAGCATATAGAACATTCTTCAAAATCACTTCCAAACCACTTGGAAGCTTTAAAACGTAGTCTCCTTGAGCTTTGACTTCAACTTTTGCTCCGTTGCCCATAAAGAGACTAGCATCTCCCTTCTTGTAATGTCTAGTTCTTTTGAACCCCTGCAACGAATTGCAAATATGAGTTCCACATCTGGTATCTAGTACCCATGTGTTAGAAGAAATAACATTAAGCTCAACATGTATCATAAAGATAGTACCTGAGGTTTGCCCTGCATCCCTCTTGTTTTTCAACTCGTTGAGATAGGTTAGACAATTTCTCTTCCAGTGTCCTATCTCACCACATCCAAAACATGGGTCATTCGTAGCAACCTTTTGCTTCTTCTCCTTCGGTTTGGTGGGTTCTGCTTTAGCTTTTCCCTTTCCCTTTCCCTTGACGTGTCCGTTTCTTTTAGCATAGGTTGCTTTAGAGTTGGGGTGGGGCCTCTTCTTGTTGCCTCCTTCATTGATCGCTAGGACGGGTAAAGCCTTTTTGCCCATTCCTGCTTCGGCCATTTTGAGCATTGCATGAAGCTCACCAATGCTCTTGTCCCATCCATTCATGTTGTAATTCATTACAAAGCTCTCAAATTTCTTTGTTAAAGAGTTGAGGATCAAATCCGTAGCCAACTCTTTAGAGACAGGACAATTTAGCCGTTCGAGGCGATCAATGTGGCTTTTCATCTTAAGAACATAAGATGATACCGATTGGGTTTCCTCCATTCGACATGCATGAAGTGCCCAAACAGTTTCGAAGCGTTCTACCCTTGCTTGTTGTAGGAACATTTCCTTTAACTGGGTAATCATGTCGTATGCCCCATGATGTTCAAAATCCTTTTGAATTTCAGGAATCATAGTTCCCAACATGAGCCATGAGGCTTGCATGGAGTCCTCGGTATACTTAACCTAATCATTGTAGGCTTCCACATCTTCCACGTTAGGTTCATCGGGAATAGGATCGTCCAACACATAGGATATCTTCTCTTGCTTGAGAACGATTCTCAAGTTTCGAAACCAATCCATGAAGTTGTTATGGTTGAGACGATCCTTTTCAAGGATGGTTCTTAGTGATAGGTTTCGGACGGTTTGGTTAATCGGGTTTGCATTGTTAGCGGCCATCTACAAAATTTAACAAGTTCAATTTAGTATTTTCGATATTATTATATTTTAATCATTAATACCCTTTTGTGTCTTAAAGACAATTAATAATTAAAATCTAGAATCCAACGTTACATTTAAATATTGGTTAGGTGACCTTTATCCCTCTATTTAAATTAACAAGGTAGTCAATGTTTGACAATTGCAACTCTTTGCAATTTCTAGCCATATGGGATCAGTTAAACATCTTTATGTTTAGTTGGCATGTTTAATCCCATCAACACCTTTGTCCGCCATGCTTCGGTGACCCTAAGTTCATGGTTTCTAAATCAAGTCGTCCAACTACACACACGTGTGAGTTTATACACATAAGTGGTTAGGTAACCTTTATCCCACAAACATGGTAAACCCACCTCGAACATACAAGTTCCCTCAAATGTGGTTAGATGACCTTTATCCCACAAACAAGTTCCCAAGTGTTTCGAGTGTTGTATAAAAGGATGGTGTTTGACTTGTTTTCTAAAAGGGATTTTTAATATTTCAAAATTCTAGTTTAGAAAATATTATGTACCATACATTTGCATGCATTCAAATCAATGGTACTTTAGTGAAAACTAATTTTCAAGGTTCCTTTTTAATAAAACCCATTTTATTATAACATCATTAATTTTAATAAAACCTTTTATTAACCATTTTAATGATTTTGTTAAGAAACAATTTTACGCTTGTTGTTGATTATTAGTTTGTCAAGTCATGCATATCGACATATCATTTAAACAACAAAATAAGCAACCAAACAAGCATAACATACATAACAATAGGTGCATAACCATAGCCAACTATTTTTTACAACACTTGTTAGCCGAAACAAGTGTACCAAAAGGTCCTTCCTAAGGGGTGAAAAATGACATAAGAAATGTGTCGTTGAACTCCCACTTGATCTCGCATCCAAATGCTTCAAGTCTCCTCCTTGTGTTGTGATTTCTCCACTTTCTTTGAGCTTCCAAATGTCTTTTATATTCAGCTCCAAACTCCTTTGGACTTCAAAAATGTGTTTTGGTTATCGGGTTAAAATCCCGTTAAGAACGATGAAGTTCTTTGGACCGAATATTATGGTCCAAACCAAAACGCATTTTGTGCATCTTCTTTTACATGAAATAATCCTAATACATTTTTTTCTAGTAAAATAAAATGCACCTAATCTATTTATTTTACATGCCAAATGAAAAATAAATAAATTACATATCTTACAAATGGAAGAACAAAATAATAATTATTACAACCCATTGAATAATTAATAAAATAAATCACAACACAAACATTCAACACAAGGTCATGGCTAGGTTATATGCACCAAAATATATATCCACACATATATATATATATATTATATATATATATATATATATATATATATTAAATCAAGAAGCATAAAAAATGGTTCCCTTTTATGATCATTTTCGGCTATATACAAAAAATCCGAAAAGGTAAGTTTTGTCCAAACAAACAAATCATCCTTATGAAATAATTTTTCAAGATTTCCTTATGCATGTAAGAAAATAATCTTGAAAAACCAAGGGATAACCATGTTAAAATTTTCGGCCATAGGGTTTTATTCAAACCCGAAACCCGAAATTTTTAATCTATTGAAGCATGCACTCATATAAGCGGCTCTAGATGCCATTGTTGGGATTTTAACACGTTTATCAAAGTAATTTCATCCATATGAAATAAAAACGCATCGGAAATAATATTTAAAACATGTTACTTTTAAGATATAAAAATCATTTATATGCAAAATCCCAAAACCCGGATCCATATATGAACATGCATATTATCAAACACAACCATAGGATGTTTAGAAAACTACCTTCTTGGAGTAATAAGAAATGAAACAGATGATGAAACTTGAATGGTTGCCTTCAAGAGTAGAAGACCTCAAGCTTGTATACCCCAAGCTTCCAACAAACACCTTCAGTTTAGCTAGGATTTTTAACACATGAAATCAAAAACCGAAAAGCTCCTTGGAAACCCTTTATGACCGAAAATTTAGAGAGCAAAATACAAGTTCTCCTTTATGTGTTTTTGTCATCTAAATTGTTATAAAAACATGAGAGAAGATCACCTCTCATTTGGCCAATCAAAACATCTCTAAACATGCAAAAATGCATGTAATTTTATTGGACCAAAATCCTTGGGAGGACAAGGGGGCGGCCCACCTTTTTTTTTTTAAATTCAATTTTCTTTTTAAACAAAATAAGTCTTACATATATATATTTTATAACTTTTATAAAATATAACATCATATGTTATAAGACTTATACTATTTTTATTATGTTATTTAACCCATTAAATAACAAAATAAAATATTCTCTCAAAATAAATTATCCATATAATTTATTGGTTTCTCAAGTGTAATTATTTAGAAAACCAATTTCTAAATATTGTAAGTGTTAATATTTAGTTGTTTGATCACATCATAAATAAATATTATAAGTGTTTGTCTAGCTTGTATTTGGGTATGACTCGACTTGGATCATAACGTACTAGCCACATCAATCTAATATGTGTCTTGGGCATACAGACTCCAACAATATGTGTGACAACTGGCACTTTTCCCTATAATTTATGTATAATGTGAACAGTAATTTGTAATATATGGTTGTGTATGATTGAACTTATGATATGAATGATTTCCTGTTTACTTTCTAAAGACTCACAAATACATTACATGATGCATGCTACTTATCATTGTTAAATGCAAACCCGGAACAGTTCAATTAGTGCATAGACGAAACTAGCATACTTATCAGATAAACTAGAAGTACTGATAGGAGTTTTGTACTCAGACAGACATCTTGTTAGAACACAGATTGAGGCTCAGAACCAAAGTTTATACTAGAACTCCATGTAGGATAGTAAGGGTTATGAAAATGCCTTCCGAGTGACGAATAAGCACCAAAAAGTGCCCGAAACACATCCTAAATGCAGAATTCTGCAAAATTCAGCAATTAAACATCAAAATATTATGCATAAATAAGGTTTAGATGTCCAGAATAACTTGTAAAGTGTCAGGAATGAAAACTGTCATAAAAGGTATCTCACTAAACTGCGCAATTTAGCACCTTAACGAACCGGTAACCAAACGAATAACCGGACACTACCCGAAACACCAAAATTGAACTAGAAGCATTGTTTTAATGTTACAAGACTAGTTATTAGCAATGAACACCATATTACACATCAAAACACCTAAACACATTAAACCTTTAACCGAACCACTTAAATCTTAACTAATCATCTAACTAATATTTGAAACTCAACTATACCCCCCCCCCCTAATGGTGGACGGTCAACAAGGGGTCCCACCACCCCACCATTTTCTTGAATATTAAATTAGAATTGTTACAAAGATATTAGACATTGGAACCTTTGTGTAATGAGATGTTGGAAAGAAGTTATTAAAAACCACTAGACTTCATGTCACACCCCAACCGATGGCGGAAACATCGGGGCGTGGCACTGAGCGAAACAGATTGTCCAAGAGAATCCATAACGACTATTAACGACAATATATTAATCATTAACGTCCCATACCATCAATATATAAAGTAAAAAACAGTTATTACAGATATTGTTCTCAAAGACAAATAGACTGTTTTGACAACTCAGATTTTATTAAATGACGTTTCTAGACCACCTACTTCGTTTCATCAAGCAAAGCATAGCATCCTAAACACCTGTCACATACGTTAAAATAAAGTCAATACACAGAGTGTAAGGGTGAGTACACAAGTTTAATAGCATATAGTAGCGAAAGCGTTTACGTATAACCAGCATGTAACACGTAGAAATGTGAAGCAAGTAAGCTATCGACAATGACATATGCAACCGACATGACTGCAAGTGTAGTATGCGCAACACATTATCACCACTGTGACCATGTGAAGTAAAACCCTTAACAACCCCTATCCACGACAGATGCTGAGTCCAAACTATAGTACTATCGTTGCTAAGGTGTCAGGCAACAATCACTGTGTAAACGTAACATACAGGCATTCATCGAATCACGTATAACATGCAAGAGCGGTTAGCGTTAAAACTGTTTGTGTTGTGTGTCGATGTGTTTTGATATAGAGAACGTATGTAACACCCAAAAGTGCGTTAAGCAAAAAGGGTTCGAGTATACTCACATTGCGTATTTAGCTAGTAAACACAGTACTTGGATTGAAGGGAGCGCGTGAGAGTTAGCCTGAGCATGGAACGATAGTTTAAGCGTTGAACAGTGTGTACAGAGCATCGGATGATGAGTCGATCGGATGACCATCCGGACGGATGGTCATCCAGACAGATAACCATTCGGACGGTTGGTCATTCGATAGAGCGAGTGTGTTTGTAAATTGTTTCAAACTTTTGAAGTTTTCGTTGTAGTGTATATCAAGTCATTTGATCGGATGATCATCCGGACGGATGGCCATACGATCGGATGGCTATTCGATTGAAAGTGTGATATTCTTTGAAGTTTTGTAAAATTGTTTAGGTGTTGAACTTATAAAGCCAAGTCACCTGGTCGAATAGTCATTCGATCGGATGGTCATCCGATAGGATGGCTATTCGATCGGCGATCTGATGTTTTGAAAATCTTTGTAAAATTTTCTAAGTTAAAAGTTTTGAGTTTTGACGGAGACGGTATGACGACGTGTTAAAAGACAGAAACCACACCAAGCCCAGCTCAGTCGATCGGATGGGAACCACCCCATTCGATCAGAATTAACTGTTAATGACGGAGTTTCATGTTCAACCCGTGAGTCGATCATCTCTTCGGTGGAAATCCGTTCTCAGACCGGTTCTCGACTAGAGTATGTGTAGAAAACCTGAACGAGTATGGATTCCATCGGTTTTGAGTAGAAAGTGAAGAAAAGTTGAAGAAAAGTTTGAATCAGTTGAAAAGTGTTTAGATTTTGCTAAGATTTGTACGAAATGATGTGGAAATCCTTTAGATCTGGACATATCTTGACGAGATAAGGTCACACAATAGTTTCCATAAGAAACAGTGATGACGCCATCCTAAAGCAGTCCAAATCGGGCGATTTCATGGTGAAAATGTAAGATTTCAGTGGAGAAGATGATGAGAAAGTGTGTAGTGGTGATGGAAGTGCAACATTTAGGATGAAATACTTACAGAATCGCTTGGAATCGAGAGAAAAGTGCCTGAGAACGAGCTGGGAGCGAGTTGGTCGGATAGAGCTATCACATCAGTGAACAGTGATGTGACAGGTGGGTATTTATAGGTGAGAGGGGGATAAGGCAGTGGAGTAGTGGGTCTGATGGCCAGTCGATCGGATGACCATCTGATCGGATGGTCATCCGGTCAGATGATCATTCGACCGAGTGATCATTCGATCAGACGGCTTATGCGATTTGGTTTTCCGACTTTTGTTTCGTGCGTTGAGCGTTGTGTTTAAGCGAGTTGCGAGTAAGCGTTGCGATAGTATTACACAAGTAGTTACACAAATAACATAACACATAAAAAGCATAAAAGTAAATTTGCGTTTCGAGTTTGCGATGAGATTGCGTTGCGATAGAGTTGCGATTGGGTTTTTGAATAACATCCCAAAACATATACGAGGCACACACAAGTAAAGCACATAATAACACACACACACACAGAACAATACCAGTAGTTACGTTTTGAGTTTGTGTTGCGTTGTGATAGCGTGGAGTAACATAACGTTTAGTTGTGATTTCCGCGTTTTGAAAGTGCGTTCAGAATGCGTTTGGTATCCATATGACATCGCATTGTTACTTCACTTTTTAGTAAATCATAGTTTAAAATAGTTAATATATCGATTACCGCAAAGGGTTAACTATTTATCGAATCTCGAGAATACAAGTCAATTAAGAAATAATTAAGCAAGAACTGTCAGATCTGAATACTGACATGACTTGACCTTGACTTTGACTTTCTGGAAAGTCGGGTTGTTACAGCCTCCCCTACTTTAGGGAATTTCATCCTGAAATTAAGGTGCATGCGTAATGAAGAGATGTGGATATTTAGCCTTTATATCGCTTTCGAGTTCCCCGGTGAACTCGGCTGTCGCAACCCCCGTCCCCTATCTACCCTGGAACGGGCGGCCACAAGATCAGATTCAGTGGTATCGGTGTTTATCAGTTTGGCAGCGAAAATTTACATCAGGACCGTAGTTAGGAAATATGTTATCAGAGTAAAACACCACATTTTATATTAATAAATACAATGGAATAAAACCCAAGTTTTCATTACAAGCCAATTTATAGGGATACACCCTATTTTATTTAAATAAAACATCTCTTTATTTAGGTAAGTTTTATAGCCACTTTTCCAAGCCTTCAGTGTTGTCCAGCTGGCTTCTATTTGGCTTTCACATTTTGTTACTTGAAACGCGTTTAAAAACATTTTGTCAGTGGAAAATACTGGTGAGTGAATTCTAGTTTAATCAAGATAGGTAAAACCGCTTTACAGTATTGAGGGCGGTCGCGCAATTACATTTGTTTATTTTCTACTTTAATTACCACCCACGGTACAGTCAACCCGACTTGTGGTCATGTTACTACTCATAGTGTAGTAACAAATTTTGTATACAAAACCCCAACATACCAACGATAATTGTAGAATACAAATACTCAATCACTGTTTAATATAATGTAAAACATTTGAGGTTTTGTAAAAACAGTTTACAAAAAGGAGATTACTCACATTGTTATCTTTGGGTTTTCCTTTGTGATTTCCTGGTGATTATCTATTAATTACACAATGCACACGCGTTAGTATAATAACCCAATATTTACATTAGTAATACCCTCCCCAAGACAGAACTCCAACGACTACGTCGGGCAGAACCTCGACAGCCGTTACAGAGCACTAGATCGATCGGACAGCGTATCTAATACGTAACCAGGGGTTATAATAATTACATCGAAGTATAACTTCGTTAATTAGGGGGTTATAACACCCGATTATAGTGTCTACACTTTAGAAAACAAGAGAGAAAGAAAAAGTTTGAGTGATTTGTCGACTGAACCTCTCGTTGCTATTTATAGGGCTGATCATCAGGTTTGTCGCGCCCCGCGTAAGCTTCAGCCAGGGGCTTCGTGGCCCGCAAGGCCAGCTAGGGTAGGCCCTAGCTTGGCTGATTAGGCCACTAGGCCCAACACGAGGCTACCACGTGGCAGCTCAGGTGTGCGCCCTGATCTTGATTTGCCACGGCCCCTGTAAGACGAAGAGATGGTCTTCGCGGGCCGCCAGAAAACAATAAAAAAAATTATTTTTATTTTATAAAATTAAAGGTATTAAGGGCTATTTATCGTATACGGGGTGTATTTTAAGACATGTTGGAGCGTTTTAAATATTTTTAGGGTGTCAGAATTATTTTAAGAGGGTTGTTATATCCTCCCCACCTTATTTTAGAACTCGTCCTCAAGATCTACTGGAATAGGTGTGGATATTTCCTTTGCATCTCTGATTCAAGCTCCCAAGTGTACTCTGGTCCTCTCTTAGAATCCCATTTTACCTTAACCAGAACTAATATCTTGTGTTTGATATTCTTGACCTTTCTGTCTTCAATTTGTAGAGGCTTCTCTACAAACTTAAGCTTTTCATTTACCTCTATATCCTTAAGAGGCACTACCAGTGATTCATCGGCTAAGCACTTTTTAAGATTACATACATGAAATACATCATGTATTCCTGCCATTTCCTCTGGCAGTTGTAGCTGATAGGCTACAGGTCCTATTCTTCTAATAATCTCAAAAGGTCCAATATACCTGGGGCTTAGCTTTCCCCTTTTGATGAATCTTACCACTCCTTTCCAAGGAGAAACTTTCAACAACACCTTGTCTCCTACTTGAAATTCCAACGGTTTTCGCCTGTTATCAGCATAACTCTTCTGTCGATCGCGTGCTGCTTTCAGTCTTTCCTTAACTTGAACAATTTTGTCTATTGTTTCTTGTACTGTTTCTGGCCCAGATAATTGCTTTTCTCCAATCTCTGCCCAGCAGACTGGAGTTCGGCACTTTCGTCCATAAAGTGCTTTGAATGGTGCAGCATTGATACTTGTGTGATAGCTGTTATTGTAAGAAAATTCTATTAATGGTATATGATTGTCACACCCCCAAAATCCACACGCGGAGTATCACCGCTTGGAGGCGTGACTGACCAGGATCAAGCCACCAATCATATTGAACATGTAATTAATATATAAAAGTAAATGCCATTCAACCACCAATATGAAAGGTGTTCAAAATATACGTAGGTTATCACTGTTTAGCGGAAGCGTATGAATAAAACCCAACAAAATAAAGTATGAAATGTCATAAAGTGTTTAACGTAACAATCACGATCCAAGTCCACAACGACCAGCTCCTCCCTGTGCAAGCTCCATGTATCTAACGACCTGCAAGGCATGTATCAGAGGATCAACAACTAGTTGAGCGAGTTCACAGAAAGTAATGCGTAATTGTAAGTTTGTTTGCAACATGTGGCTCTACTGGGCCGATAGTAAGTTCTATTGGTGGGGGCTTCCCATGTTGTATAACCACTAGACTATTCGTAACCATAAGTATCCTTCCCAATCCGAGGATAGTAGTAAGTATAAGTTTACGTAGGTTTTACGTAAGTGTCCTTCCCAACCGAGGACAGTACGTAGCGAGTACGTAGGTTTAGCGCTGGCGTCCTTCCCAATCCGAGGACGGTAGTACGTAGGTTTTACGTAGGTTTAGTGCTGGTTTCCTTCCCAATCCGAGGACAGTACGTAGGCTTTACGTAGAGTTTGGCACAGGCATCCTTCCCAATCCGAGGACCGTGGTAAGTAGTCTAGTGGTGATGTAAGTACAAGTAATCGTTAAATCCCATTCCCAACCCACCGGGGAATCCCATGCCTTGGTAAGAGTGTGAACTCACCTTGGTTTGCTCGGTATGCTAAGTATGTGCTCAAAGTAAATCAATCACGTCCTAAAGTATGCACGTATAGAACAATCAGTTTGTAGTCACGAGTGGTACACGTATGAGCATGTAGTACGTATTCACAATCACACAAGTCATGTATATCATTTAACAGCAGTTAGATATTCCAGTTAACTCTTAACAGTAGTTAACTAACCAGGTTAACCTTTAACAGAATTAAAGTAAGTTACTGTGCTGATTACACCTTTGGCGAAACACAACAGTTGGCGAAACACATAAGTTGGCGAAACACAACAGTTGGCGAAACACTCATGTTGGCGAAACACAATAGTTGGCGAAACACTCATGTTGGCGAAACACACATACTGTTTCGTCGTGGACTCCTTTGGCGAAACAGAATTTCTAATTCGTCGATGACTCTTGGCGAATCACATTCTGTTTCGCCGAGAGTTCTGTTTCGTCGGATGTCTGTTTCGCAGACACAGTTACAGCAGTTACGAAAATACGCAGAAACCCTAGTCATGCTAGCAGTCGTCATCAGTATCAGAAATCATATGGAGGTCAATGTGCAAATAGAATCATCATAACTCAATCATCCATGAATCATTGTCTAGCATAAACCCTAGTTTATGTGTATAACATATAAATTAACATACAACATCATATCATTGAACCCTATCAAGATGCTAACTTGTATTCAGAATCAGAACATAATAACAACATCCAGAACCGAGCATTCGATTGTATTAAGTTTCGCATAGCATTGTATATATATCCTACTACATCATACATATCGAAATATATATCATCAACATCCTACTCTTATAATCACAGCAGCAACACACAACAATCATACACCCAAGCAAGGATCGAGATATCACAGAAACATGAAATCGATTAATAAACACGTACTAACCGATTCGAGATGAACAAACACGGATTCGGGAGCTAGGGATGATGGTAAACGATGGTTGTTGCCGTCGCACAGAAGAGAGGGAGTTCTAGGGTTTCCTGATTGCCTAACTTGTGAAACTAAACCCGTTTCACGTAAATATTCACGAAATAACGTTCTGGGCCGTACTGGGCTTCGGTGAAACTGGGCTCGGCGAAACAGCCTGTTTCGTCGAGAAGGTTGTTGGCGAAACTGACCTGTTTCGTCGAGATCGACCTTGGCGAATCTCACTTGTGTTTCGTCGGTTTCTTTTATAGTTTAATAGTTTAAGTTTTACAAACAGTACACATGTTATACAAACACACATAAAATCATGCAAACACAATGTGTTTCATTCTAACAAAGTGTACAGTTACAAAGTAAGACAAGTCAAACAACTAACAACTAATTAGTCAAAGTCAACGTGCATTTAATGCGAAAGTGAAAGTCGAAAACTCGAGTTGTCACAATGATCGTCCCAATTACCTCTGAAATCAATTACACAAGCTCTAAGCATATATTCCATTATCTGAATTGTCCTTTCGCTTTGTCCGTCTATTTGAGGATGATAAGTTGTGCTTAGATTTAACTTAGTTCCCATGGCTTTTTGGAAACTTGTCCAAAAATGAGAGGTAAAACGGCTATCTCTATCAGAAATAATTCATAAAGGAATTCCATGTAATGAAACTATTTCATTTACATATAACTTAGCTAACTGTTCCATACTGAAAGTTTACTTCATTGGTAGGAAATAAGCTGACTTGGTTAGCCTGTCTACAATCACCCAGATTGTATCATTACCTTTTCTTGTTTTAGGTAATTTGGTAACAAAATCCATTGTTATTAATTCCCATTTCCAAACCGACATTTCTATTTACTTCATTAAACCTGAGGGTTTCTGATGTTCAGCTTTAACTTGTGAACAGGTTAAACATTTAGAAACATAAGCTGCTTTATCTTTCTTCATTCCTATCCACCAAAAATTCTTTCTTAAATCCTGATACATCTTATCACTTCCAGGATGCATCGTATAATTAGACTTATGGGCTTCTTCTAATATACGCTGGCGTAGGTTTCCTAATTTAGGTATCCACGTCCTTTTCTTATGGAGTCTCCATATTCCATTTATTCCTTGTTCTAATTCCTTACTCATTCCTTTCAAGTTTTCGGTATCATCCTTGATTACTGATTCTTGTGCTTTCCTGATCTGTTCATTTAAATCCACTTGCAGATTTAATTTAAGAGAACGCACTCTTTTTGGCTTTTCATGATACTTTCGACTTAAAGCATCGGCAACTATATTTGCCTTTCCTGCATGATACTGGATATTGCAATCATAATCACTTAATATCTCCATCCAGCGTCTTTGTCTCATATTCAACTCCTTTTTCTCGAAAACATACCTTAAACTTTTATGATCTGTAAAAATGGTAAACTTACTGTCGTAAAGGTAATGTCTCCAAATTTTCAGGGCAAAAATTATAGCTCCTAATTCTAAATCATGGGTTGAATAATTTTCTTCGTGATTCTTAAGTTTTCTAGAGGCGTAAGCTATAACCTTTTGACGTTGCATTAACACACATCCATAACCTAACTTAGAAGCGTCACAATAGACTACAAAGTCTTCAGTTCCTTCCGGTAACGCTAGTATGGGTGCATTGGTTAATCTTTGCTTAAGAATTCTAAAGGCTTCTTCTTATTTTGGTCCCCATTCAAACTTAACAGATTTATAGGTTAGCTTAGTTAAGGGAATGGCTATTCTAGAAAAATCTCGAATAAATCTTCTATAATAACCGGCCAATCCTAAGAAACTTCTAACCTCTGTTGATGACTCAGGGGTTTTCCATTTGGTAATTGCCTCAATCTTTTTGGTATCCACATGAATTCCTTCATGATTGACTAAATGTCCAAGAAACTGCACCTGTTCTAACCAAAATTCACATTCTGAAAATTTAGCGTAAAGCTTTTCTTTTCTCAGCAAATTTAGAAGTGCATGCAGATGCGCTGCATGTTCCTCTTTATTCTTAGAGTAAATGAGAATATCATCTATAAAAACAATTATGAATTTATCCAAATATGGCTTACATATTCGGTTCATCATGTCCATAAATGTGGCTGGGGCATTGGTTAAACCAAATGGCATGACAGTAAATTCATAATGGCCATACCTTGTTCTGAAAGCGGTCTTAGGAATGTCCTCTTCCTGTACCTTTAATTGATGATATCCTGAATGTAAATCGATCTTAGAGAAAAATCGAGCTTCTTGCAATTGATCGAACAAATCATCGATTCTTGGTAATGGATACCGATTTTTAATCGTGACCTTGTTCAATTCCTGGTAATCAATGCACATACGCATTGACCCGTCTTTCTTTTTAATGAATAATATCGGTGCTCCCCATGGTGATGAACTTGGCTGTATGAATCCTTTCTCCAACAATTCGTCTAACTGTTTCTTCAGTTCTTGCATTTCTGCGGGTGCCAAACGGTAAGGGGCTTTGTCAATTGGTGCTGTCCCTGATAGCAGATGGATTCTGAATTCGACTTCTCTGTCCGGCGATAGTCCTAGTAATTCTTCTGGAAACACATCTGAAAACTGAGATACTACGGGAATATCTTTTAGTTCTTTTTCTTTAGTGTTAATGATTATGGAAATCAAATACACTAATGATCTTTTTCTTACATAACTTGCTGTTTTCATCACAGAGATGAATTTTGTGGATCTAGATGGCTTATCTCCTTTAATTGTGATCTTTTCACCCTTTGGTGAATTTACTTGGATTGACTTTTGATCACATAGAATACTTGCTTTATTGGCTACTAACCAATCCATTCTTAATACAACATCAAATCCTGCCAGACTCGTTGGATACAGGTTTGCAATAAACTTTTGATTTAAAAATTCGATTCTTGCTCCCTGCAAGATTTCAGAAATCTTAATGGTTTCCCCATTTGCTGTCTCTACTAGACATTCTTGTGGGACTTTAGTTAATGGTTGATTGAGAAGTTTGCAAAATGAGGTATTAATAAAACTTTGGTTCGCACCATAGTCGAATAATACTTTAGCAAAAACATCATTAACTAAAAACGTACCGGCTATCACGTCCAGGATCATCTTAGCTTCTTCTGCAATAAGAACAAATGCTCTAGCATTTTTTGTTGTTCTTGTTGTTCGTGGCTGGAGCTAGTTTCGGACAGTATGGCTTGAAATGACCTTTTTCTCCACAGTTGAAGCACACTCCATTACTAGGTTTTTTCCTACAAACTTCTTCCTTGTGTCCTGGTATTTTGCAAAAATCACAGTAGGTGGAGCATCTTCCTGAATACTTCTTCTTGCAGGCATTACAGTAAGGTGCAGAGGTAGAACCTACGTTTTTCCCACGGTTGGAATTTCCATAGCGGAATTCTTGGGTAAGCCTTTGAGCTAGGTTCCTCCTATGGTCCTCTTCTCGTGTACGTACCAATTCATCAGTCAAGGTGTTTGCTAGTTCTACAGCTTCTTATATAGTTTAGCGTCTAGCTGCCTTGACTACATGCCTAATCTCACTGATTAATCCCCATATGTCGAGATTAATAATGGTTCCGGTGATGCAAGGGTTGGCACTATTCTAGCATATTCGAAGAATAACGTAGTGTAGCCCTTACTATCCACTCCAGTCATTCTAAAGCTTAAGAACTTATTTGCTGTCTAATCCTTTTCATTGGGAGGGCAGAATTTCCTTTCCATCATGTTCTTAAATTCCTCCCATTCCATATTATAAACTCTGTCACTTCCCCTAGATTGGAGGATAGTATTCCACCATTCTAAAGCTGAGTTCTTAAAAAGATTGGAAGCAAACATTATCTTATCCTCTTCTGCGCACTTGCTTATTTTCAAGACTGCCTCAATCTTTTCTATCCAGCGTAGAGCTACAATGGCTCCTTCATTGCCCGAGAATTCTATTGGTTTACAGGACTAGAATTCCTTGTAAGAACAACCATAAGACATGGTTCTTCTTCTTTTAGGAATGGGCACTTAAAGTATGGGTCCATTGTTTACGCTGTTTTCTGGTTCAGTGGGTCGTTTACTTCCATTACTACCTTTATTATCCGCTTCCTTAACTGTTTTGATAATATATGGCATTGCGTCTAAAATTCCTTGTGCCACTATGTGTTAGATGGCACTGTTATCCACTTGGTTTCCATTATTATTATTATTCTGGTTATCGTTATTCTGGTTTTCCTGGTTCACTTCGTTGTCCATCTGAATTTTAAACATTTACCACATATTAATATCACAAGACAATATCCAATACAAATAATCACATCACAAGCATATTGATCAAAATCGTCGAACATTGCGACTTTTTACTGTATTTTATTTATTATGCGTCTAGTACAAACTAGAACTGAAAAATTACAATACTATTATGCATCCGTAGCTATTTATCTATTATATATATATATATATTATTACTATTAATGGTACGGGTTCATCCAAAATTCCATATTACGCTCGTCATATTTCCAGACGCGTCATTTTCCTATCTGCCTCATCCTTTCACTTCCTTCTAAAATCTCCTCACCAAAGGTTCGGAGTTCTTGCACATTCTCTGTGCTCATGGGTGGTGCAGGGGCTGGTACTGGGGCATGGGTTCTTCGTAAGGGTAAGGATTCTTTAGAATTTCCCTGATATATTGATCATTATCATAGTAGGGGTCTAGAGGGTCCAAGTCTGGGTAGGCTGCTAGGTTTGGCATGGGTTCCTCTGGTATTGGGTAGCATTGTTGGTAATCCCTATGGTCGTCAAACCAGGGGTCATAGTCTGGATCTGAGGGATGGGGTGTTGGTACTCTAGGTATTTCGGCAGGGTCAAAAGCTGGTGTTGGGATTTGGTTTTCTGGGTTGGCTTCAATTTCCATTGGTTGTGTGGGAAACAGTGGTAATGGCTGAGGTGCTATGAGTTGCTCTAGATTAGGGTCTGCAGCTGTAGTTGCTAAGATATGAAAATTTGCTAGAATCCTATTGAGCATATCCTGAGTGTGAGCATTCGTTTCTCTATTACCGGCTGCTAAAGCTCGCTGTTGCTGTAACTTTTCCATACTCTTCCTACGTTCATGAGCTCCTCTGCTGAACCATCCTCTCTTCTTAGGAGGGAATGGCTCTTCAGATTGTGCCTTGAACACGAATATCCCGTCTTCATTGTCAGCCGAATACCCTGAGAGTGTAGGCTGTGAAGAGGTGTCTTCGTCCCTAGGTGAGTTGGACAACTGACGGTAAGCGTCTGAAGGTCCTTGGTCGCTCATACTGTAAAATAACAAATTGTCAAATAACACAAAACAATAATATACAAATATGTACGTATCCATGTAAATTATTTCCTAACATATTGAATAATATTTTGACGTCAGCAGAACACTTATCTGGCTGAATCAGTGGCTTAGCTCTAATACTACCTTCTGTCGCAACCCCCGTCCCATATCTACCCGGGAACGGGCGGCCGCGAGATCAGATTCAGTGGTATTGGTGTTTATCAGTTTGGCAGCGAAAATTTACATCTGGACCGTAGTTAGGAAATATGTTATCAGAGTAAAACACCACATTTTATATTAATAAATATAATGGAATAAAACCCAAGTTTTCATTACAAGCCGATTTATAGGGATACACCCTATTACCCTATATATTAAAAAGAGAACCTTATGAATAGTTCTTTTCTACTTTTTACACATTTTCAATACTGTATATATACAATTGATGTTGGATTTGTGATGTATATTAGTCATTAGTAAACTGGTTGGTTGGGACTATATGTATCTTGGTGAACTTAGGTTCGACTCTAACTCTCCCATTTTTTAACCATCTTACTTTCTTTTTGTTTGCCATTTAGGTCTAGCAGAAAAGGAGAGAGAGGTGAAACCTAACCGCCTCTCTCTCTCACTCTCCTTCAAATTTTATTTAAATAAAACATCTCTTTATTTAGGTAACTTTTATAGCCACTTTTCCAAGCCTTCAGTGCTGTCCAGCTGACTTCTATTTGGCTTTTACATTTTATTACCTAAAACGCGTTTAAAATCATTTTGTCAGTGAAAAATACTGGTGAGTGAATCCCAGTTTAATCAAGATAGGTAAAACCGTTTTACAGTATTGAGGGCGGTCGTGCAATTACATTTGTTTACTTTCTACTTTAATTACCACCCACGGTACTGTCAACCCGACTTGTGGTCATGTTACTACTCACAGTGTAGTAACAAATTTTGTATACAAAACCCCAACATACCGATGATAATTGTAGATTACAAATACTCAATCACTGTTTAATATAATGTAAAATATTTGAGGTTTTGTAAAAACAGTTTACAAAAAGATTTACAAAAAGGAGATAACTCACATTGCTATCTTAGGGTTTTTCTTTGTGATTTCCTGGTGATTATCTATTAATTACACAATGTGCACGCGTTAGTATAATAACCCAATATTTACATTAGTTATACCCTCCCCGAGACAGAACTCCAACGACTACGTTGGGCCGAACCTCGAAAGCCGTTACGGAGCACTAGATCGAACGGGCAGCGTATCTAATATGTAACCGGGGGTTATAATACTTACATCGAGGCAGAACTTCATTAATTAGGGGGTTATAACACCCGAATATAGTGTCTACACTTTAGAAAACGAGAGAGAAAGAAAAAGTTTGAGCGATTTGTCGACTGAACCTCTCGTTGCTTTTTATAGGGCTGATCATCAGGTTTGTCGCGCCCCGCGTAAGCTTCAGCCAGGGGCTTCGCGGCCCGCGAGGCCAGCTAGGGTAGGCCCTAGCCTGGCTGATTCGGCCACTAGGCCCGACACGAGGCTGCCACGTGGCAGCTCAGGGGTGCGCCCTGATCTTGATATGTCGCGGCCCGCGTAAGACAAAGAAATGGTCTTCGCGGCCCGCCAGAAAACAATAAAAATTGTTTTTATTTTTATTTTATAAAATTAAAGGTATTAAGGGCTATTTATCATATACGGGGTGTATTTTAAGACATATTGGAGCGTTCTAAATATGTTTAGGGTGTCAGAATTATTTTAGGAGGGTTGTTATATTGGCGCCGCATTTGCCTTCCCAGCGAACCTTCACTATAGGAATGCGTGAGCGTCGGAGTTTCTTGGTCTCTCGGTCCATGATTTCTACTGGCTTTTCCACGAAGTATAATGTTTCGTCCACTTGCAGATCCTCAAGAGGGACATGCAAATTCTCTTCGGCTAGACGCTTCTTGAGGTTCGAAACATGGAAGGTCGGATGTACGTTGCTGAGTTCCTCTGGTAATTCGAGTCTGTAAGCCACTTTGCCAATTCTTTCTATAATCTTAAAGGGTCCAACATATCGAGGCGCTAGCTTTCCTTTCTTGCCGAATCGGAACACCCCCTCCAAGGTGAAACCTTTAGGAGTACGTGATCACCAACTTCGAACTCAAGGGGCTTGCGGCGTTTATCGGCGTAACTCTTTTGACGACTCCAAGCTTTCAAGAGATTGTCTCGTATCTGGAGGATCATGTCAGTCGTTTCTTGTAATAACCCAGGACCGGTAATTTGTGCGTCTTCGATCTCGTGCCATACAATGGGCGATCGACATTTTCTTATATATAATGCCTCAAAGGGTGCCATTTGAATACTAGCATGATAATTGTTGTTGTACGAGAATTCGACTAAAGGTAAATGCGAATCCCAATTACCACCAAAATCTATAACGCACGAACGAAGCATGTCTTCAAGGGTGCGAACCGTACGTTCCGTCTGACCGTAGGTCTAGGGATGGAAAGCAGTACTGAGATTAAGAGTAGTACCTAGAGCAGATTGAAACGTTTCCCAAAGGCGCGAGGTAAATCGACCATCGTGGTCAGAGATGATATCAAGAGGTGTCCCATGTCGACAAATGACTTCGTCGGTATAGATTCGTGCTAATCGATCAACCTTATAGTCTTCTCGTATCGGCAGAAAGGGAGCAGATTTCGTAAGACGACCAACGATAACCAAATGCTATCGTGACCTGATGGCGTGCGTGGGAGTTTCGTAATGAAGTCCATATCTATACTCTCCCATTTCCACATCGGGATCTCGGGTTGTACGAGTAAGCCAGAGGGTCGTTGATGTTCAGCCTTGACTTTCGAACAAGTCAGGCATTTCGAAACATAGAGAGCGATATCCTTCTTCATTCCAGGCCACCAATACCTGGCACGGAGGTCCTGGTACATCTTGTCGGCACCGGGGTGAATAGAATATCGAGACTTGTGGGCTTTGGTCAGCAATATCTCCCGAAGGTTATTGCGACTGGGGATCCAAATTCGATCGAGATAGTGAAATATACCATTCGGCTTATTCACTAGTTGATTTTCGGTTCCAAGTATTCGTTTATCCTTTAAAGTGTTCTCGAGAAAACAGGCGTGTTGGGCGTCGCGAATTAGAGCTTCGAGGTCGTGTTGGGCTTAAACATTACGAACACTGGGCTTGAACATTACGAACACTGTGTAAATAGCTTCGTCGGCTAAGTGCATCGGAAACGACATTTGCTTTGCCTGGGTGGTAGCGTATCTCACAGTCGTAGTCGTTGAGAAGTTCAACCCATCTGCGTTGGCGCATATTCATCTATTTCTGGTTCAAGATGTGTTGTAGGCTCTTATGGTCGGTGAAGACCGTGCACTTGGTACCATACAGGTAGTGTCGCCAAATCTTTAACGCAGAAACAACTGCACCGAGTTCGAGATCGTGTGTTGTGTAGTTCTTCTCGTGGACTTTGAGCTGACGAGAGGAGTACGCGATAACCTTATCTTGTTGCATCAGGACACAACCAAGACCTAGGTTAGAGGCATCGTAATAGAATACAAAGTTGTCATTTCCATCGGGTAGCGTGAGTAAGGGAGCGTCGCAAAGCATACGCTAGTTTGAAAGGCATTCTCTTGTTCGGTTCCCCAAACAAAAATCTTGTCTTTATGCGTTAGAGAGGTGAGCGGCATGGCAATTTTAGAGAAATCAGCGATAAATCAACGGTAATAACCCGCCAATCCAAGAAAAGAACGAACTTCGGACGGGGTTTTCGGTGTAATCCAACTCTTAACTGCTTCAATCTTCGCGGGGTCGACGTAAATACCTTGACTATTTACGATGTGATAGAGGAATTGAGCCTCCTCAAGCCAAAATTCACACTTGGAGAACTTGGCGTAGAGGCGATTCCCTTGGAGAAGCTCGAGTACCAAACGAAGATGTAGCGCGTGTTCGGCTTTCGACTTCGAATAGATAAGGATATCATCGATAAACACGATGACGAAGCGGTCGAGAAAGGGTTTACACACGCGATTCATCAAATCCATGAAAACCGCGGGTGCGTTGGTAAGACCAAAGGGCATAACGACAAATTCATAATGGTTGTAACGGGTTCGAAAAGCGGTTTTAGGGATATCTTCCTCCTGAATTCATAACCGG
This sequence comes from Helianthus tuberosus, assembly GCA_030545235.1. Classification (NCBI taxonomy): domain Eukaryota; kingdom Viridiplantae; phylum Streptophyta; class Magnoliopsida; order Asterales; family Asteraceae; genus Helianthus; species Helianthus tuberosus. The sequence goes on along the minus strand of CM060360.1, from coordinate 126,516,055 downwards.
TGATAACCAGAGCGTAAATCGATCTTAGAAAAACACGTAGCGCCTTGCAATTGATCAAATAAATCGTCGATTCGGGGTAAGTGATAGCGATTCTTGATAGTAAGCTTGTTGAGTTCCCTGTAATCGATGCACATTCGGAACGATCCATCCTTCTTTTTCACGAAAAGGACAGGTGCGCCCCATGGAGATGTGCTAGGGCGTATAAAGCCTTTATCAAGTAATTCCTGGAGTTAACTCGAAAGTTCACGCGTTTCGGACGGAGCGAGACGATAAGGGGCTTTAGCAACAGGGTTAGCTCCAGGAATGAGGTCGATACGAAAATCAATATCACGAGACAGGGGTAGACCAGGTAAATCGTCAGGAAAGACATTAGGAAAATCACGAACCACATGTACCTTTTCCATTGACCTATTTTCATTTTCCTTTTCCGCTACTACGATGTGTGCTAAGAAAGCCTTGTATTCCTTTCGGAGATACTTGCTTCCTTGAATGCACGACATGAGTTTGAGTTCCTTCGATGATACTTCGCCATAAACACAGAGTTGATCGCCATTAGTAAGAGAGAAACGAATCATCTTTTCGAAACAAACGACTTCAGCACGATTCTCGCGAAGAAAATCCATGCCTACTATGATATCGAAACTACCGAGTTGCATCGGAATGAGATTGATCGGGAAAACGTGATTGTTGAGCTCAAGAGTACAATCACGAAGAACAGAACTAAAAGTGACGGTTCTTCCAGTGGTAATTTCTACGTCGAATTCTGTTGGGAGGTTAGCACGTTTACGGTTTAGGAGCTTTTCGAATTCAAATGACACAAAACAGTTATAGGCTCCAGTATCAAATAAACACGAAGCATAAATATCGTTAACGAAAAACGTACCTTTGATAACGTTGTTGTCAGTTTAAGCCTGGCGGACATTGATATTGAATGTTCTTCCGCGGGCTACTTGTTGCTCTGGCTGTTGTTGCTGCTGTTGATGTTGTTGCTGCGGTGGTTGTTGCGGCTCTTGTTTCACCACGCGATTCGGGCAGACATTAGCGAAGTGGTTAGGGTCACAATAAGAGAAGCAGGCTCGTGCATGAGCAGCGGGAGTAGGAGTTGCTTGGTTACCCTGAGGAACGGGGAGTGGAGCTGGTAGTGCTGGAGGAGCTTGAGCTTGTTGACGTGGGCCAGTGCGACAGTTCGCTGTGAAGTGTCCATAGAGATTGCAGTGGACACAAAAACGGCAAGCTATCCTAGCTGGGTGATGATAGGTACAAGTAGGGCCCAGAGGATGAGGACCAGTGTACGCACGCTTAGCAGGTGGTGCGTTGGTCACATGTGCTGTTACTTGGCGGTTCTGATTCTGGTTGGGTTGGACGGGTACAACGTTGAGAGGAGCGGCAGTGGCATCACAGTTCTTGTTGTTGTTACCCTTGCGCTTGCGTCCTTGACGTGATGACTTCGAGACTTGAGGTGCGGTGATTTCAGTAGCGGGAGTAGTGGTGACCTTGTGGAGGTTCTTGCTTGAGGTCTTGAAATAACCAGCCAAAACTCGCTTATCATTGATCTCAGCAGCGAGCTGGACGGTTTCCTCAATAGTAGTCGGCTTAGCTGCTTGAACAAAATCGGCAACACAATCGGGTAAGGCGCGAATGTATTTCTTGATTGTGATGTCGAGTGTTGACACTTGGCCAGGACAGATGATACTGAGCTGCTTAAAGCGAGCGGTAAGACCGGCATTATCACCTCTTTCTTGCTTGATACCCCAGAACTCATTTTCCAGCTTCTGGAGTTCATGTGGGGGATAGAATTCTTTCATCATGCCTTCCTTCAATTCCTCCCAGGAGAGTCCATAAGCTGCGTCGTTCCCACGCCTATTGCGCTCTGCAGCCCACCAGTCCAGAGCCCTTGACTGAAAAATCCAGTTGCGTTAACAGTGCGGAGGTTGTATGGGCATCCGCTTTTATGGAGAGTGACTTCAATCGAGTCAAACCATTGAAACATGGCGTTGGGCCCATCTTCACCAGTGAATTCTTTAGGACCGCAAGCCTTGAATTGCTTAAAGCTGAATGGCACTTTCGAAGAGTCGCTCTTAGATTCAACAGAGGAGTTGCTCTTCACCTCGTTGATCTCACTGACGATCTGAGGTATGACTTTAGCCATTTCCTTGGCGACGAGAGAAGCGATGCGCTTATCAGCATGGTTGCGGCGAGTAGCGCGTGAGGTGTGAGAACCAAATGACGACATTGTCTGCAGCAGACATCGTCACATGGTTTGAGATTCGATTATATCGGGTTACGTTTTGAAAAACTTAGCGTATTGTAACACATCCTTTGTTGTTGTAAAGCTTAGTAACACGTCAAACACATAGTCACGTAGGCACATAATCCACATAAGCACATAAGCACGTAAGCACATATTTTTCATGTATTCGCCTACATATTTTGCACGTATTCACCTATCATTCAAGTTCCGCAAAGCGCGTTCGAGAGTTGCTAGTGCGAGTAGTGATAGCGAGTAACATAGCATGATAGAGTTCATAGTTTGGCTGCGATTTGTTAGCGTTTTAAGCTAAGTGTGCAGTGCGAGTTGTGCGCGTTTTTAGTAAAGCGGTGAGCGAGAAGCGACACATATAAATATGTAAACACATAAAAAGCATAAAACACATAAAAATGGTAAAGCGTAAAACCAGCGATTGCGGGCATAGAATCGAAATGGAGTGTCTTGGGTGTTATACATTGACTATCCAAAGTGATTCGACTATCCACAATGGCTTCGGGTACACGATTTGGCCTACTAGACTGTGCTCTCTCACCGATATACGGTGTACGCCACACATCCTTTCGGTTGCTACGCGAATCGAGTCGTTGGAATCCATCGAGACTTTGGTGAGAGTTTTGTAAAACCAAAATAGAGAGCAGAATAAGTCATTAAGATGCAGGTTTCACCCCTAACTAAACAACTTTATTCCTGGTAGGGTGGTAAGAACCACGAGACAGAGATGGAGAATTTTGTCGAGATATGGATTTCACTCCTGACTCAACGGAAATTCTCGTGTTGAGAGTAAAAATTTTGCGTAGAGTGAGTGATTCTATCAAGAGTTCTTGGTCTTCACACCTAATCTCGACCAAATAACTCGATTGTGTTATGCGAGTGTTTTCGTAAACGTGTGTGTTGTGTTAGCTTTAGGAAAAGCATGTAGTGTTCGACCTTAGGAAATATCGTTCTTGCACGAAGCTGTAGTATGCGGCATTCGCGCAAGTAGGTAGTTTTCAAGCGAGAGTAACAAGAGTAAGCTCGCGCAAAACCCCTACCGGGTTTGCACAAGGCGGACTATTGGTTCTTAACCTATAGACTAGGTCAATTCTAAGACATCGATCCCGGACTAGGTCGTGTCTTACCCAATTCCCTAGTCAAATGTCATATGTTTATGTAAAAACCATCAAATGTAAACCATATAATGTGTGAACAAATGTTATGTAGAGTGAATAAAAGCATTTATTGATTAAAAGCATTTATTCAACCCTATAAGAAAGTAATGTACGAAACAATGCATTTGAAAAAATATAATCAAAAGGTATGTTTTGTAAGATAATGCATACTTTACTGATACAACCATTTATGCGGTAATGTTAAACGCCTACATTCAAGCCTTGAGACAGACGGATAACCTTAGAGTGAAGGTTATCAAAGAAAAATGTTTTCGGATTCGGTCATTCCTTCCACCCAAACAAACCTAGGATTTTAGGAATGGGATTTGTCAAGTCATATGGTACCACTACCTACCACCGAGCGGCATGATCGGTGTTAATGAATGTAATTTAGTCCCGCTAAACAAACCAAATGATATACCAAATGTAAGCATGTTTTATGAAAATAATGTACCCAGTATGCTAAGTAAACATACAAGGTAGAGATATAAACAATGTGTCCATATGTTACGAGAACATATGCAACAGAGATGCAATGTAAAACAATGTACTAAGTATGCTAAGTTAACATACATAGCAGAAAAGTCATGTAAAACAATGTGCTAGCATGTTAAGTAAACATACATAGCAAAACATAATGAAATCATGTACTAATAGTGTACTAATGAACATAGCAAGTATATGATATGAAAACATGGAAAGCATGAAAATAACAAGTAGGCACATGTGTTTAACCCCAAAATGTTTGAAAAACAGTAAAAGAGGGGACTATGTACTCACTTGAGGGTGCTTAGAAGTCTTGAACAACAACCAAGCAAAGCTAGAGGGATCACGGAAACAAACGGCACCCTATATAGATAACTACATAAATAAGCGGACCTAAATCGGGAGATTGGATAGTATGAGGTTTCGTAAACCAAATGAGTATTGGAACTCATATGATATGGTTTAACAAAGCCTACATACTAAAATGAAACCTAACCTAAGTGCTTACGACCCATTACGATCCGTTTAGGTAGCTTATGCTACTTTAACGCGTCGTTCGCGTAAAACGCGTTCGGTCCGCCTAACTAGTTCTATGACAAGTAATATATGCCTTAACATGTCTAATATTGTTGCCTAATCATTTTAGATATCAAAAATTATGTTACATATGCTTAAAATGAATTTTGGCGCAAAAAGGGCATTTTGGTAATTTTCCTAAGGCATATAAACTACTTATCATACAACTACCTAAACGACGTGACCATAAGGTATAACCTCGGAAGGTTATTCCCTATACAACTATGGTCACTTAATGTGTTTGGTCAGATCCTAAAGATCAACCAAATGGGTCGGGTTCGAAAGTATAAGCGATTGTTTAGATCGCTTACCTTACGACCCTATACAAGCACAATTCTAAAAGTGAGGAGCTAAACATGTTAAAACATGTTTAACGAGGTTAGAAAACAAGTTTGGTACCAAAACAAACGGTTTTGATACCTAAAATGAGTTTGGTTACAAAATACGCAAGAATACGCATTTTGGCCGAAACTACGACTCGTCACTGAGCCTAGATAACGTGGTAATCAGTAGGTATAGTCGCTAGGGACTATAACCATCGTGATTACACTCACGTTATGAAGTTCAAACGAACTTCGCATTAACCATAAAATGGTTAATGCAGAAAGTCAAACAAAGTTTGACTTTTACGATAAAAACGAATAAAAGAACGAAAGAATACTTACAAAGGGTCCCCGCAAGTTTGATTTTCCAAGTATTCTCAGGTATGAAGTGATAAAACACCCCAACTTAGAGAAATCTCAGAAATCAAGTGGGTTTTGAAGTGAAATGGGATGGGTATATATAGTGTTCGGAGAGCCGTTAAGATCGTTTATCGAAAACCGAGCTTTGATCTCAACCTTACACTTGTGCCCCCTGTTTTGAAATACTTTGGGCACTCAAAACCAGCCCCTAGGAAGCCCCAAAACCATTTGCAAGTGTTGGAAACGGCTGGAACAAGCTGTTATACACTTTCTGCACATCTGGCAGGCTCACGCGGGCCACGTAAGGTTTAATGGGGGCTTACGCGGGCCGCCTGAGTCTTCTGATCAGCAAACAACTTTAAGAAATGATAGTTTCAGTCCCTGTTGTGTTTTAAGCTCCATTCCGACATGTTTAGGGCCCGTTAAGCCAACCTTAAGGCCCTAAAATGATGCCTAAACATTGTGGACATGAAACATGCTCAAAAATATGCCGGATGTCGGTTCGTTTGGTCGTACGATTGCGTTATTCAGTTAATTACGACGGAAGTCGTAACGAACGCAAAAACGATCCAAATTAAGCGACGAATGGATTTTTATTATGCCAAACACTAAAATAAAACATTTTAATGATTACATAAATTTTTGGATGTCCGGATGTATTCAGAACGTATGTTATGCGTGAAAATGCAAACTTATGCACTTTTTGACGCTTTTAGTCCCTGAATGAGCATAAAGTTTATTTTAGCACACCGAACCCCTCAAAGCCTATTTCTAAGCTATGTAAAGGATATTTAGGGTGTGTTTAACTTATGATCAAGTTCCGGAATGTCCGTTACAGTACAAATTGACATACTTTCGCAGTTTGTCGAATTTAGTCCCTGTAAGCGAATAAACTTGATTTCGGCATACCAAACCTTCCAAAACTTATTTCTAATTCATGTAAAGGTTATTTAAGGTATTTTAAGCCTATGTCACTATCCCGGAGTGATTGTTGCATTAAACTGGCTATATTTACGCATCAGTGCGCGTATAACCTTCAAGAAAGCGATTTAGAGCCCGAAATCGAACAAGAATTGATATGTGCAAATAATACACATATTTATACAAATCCCAAGTATGAAATACAATATTTCATTGGTTTGGTATTTGTTTCATGGTTGAAGTGACACTGGTGTCACAGTCTCCCCTACTTCAGGAAATTTCGTCCTGAAATTTATTTAGAGGAAACTTGTGAGAGCTTGAGATATGAAGTTGAAAAGATAAAACAACACTGGTTAAGGTCCTGAACTTCTAGTAACTTTAATAACATTATGCTTGCAATGTAAGAGGGACACTTATATACAAGTATATAAAGCGTTATTGGTGCGTCCATCGTACCTTCATTACATTGTTCATGTTTTGTTATTGTTGCCACCATAACGTGTAGGGGAAAACCAAATGAACAAACATGTGATGAGCGTGACTAGACCCCCATAGGGTCCTTTTAATTAAATCAATAAATGATTTAAATAGACTACCAAAGAGTCTTTTCAGCTTATATCATCACATGTCATTCTTAACCGGATTCTGAATCAATCTCTTAACTAGACCACTCAAAGGGTCTCTTTTTGTAACACCTGTGCCTTCACGGCCATCAAACAAATTCCAAACCAATGAAATGTGGTATTTCATACTTGGGATTTGTAAAAATATGTGTATCGTTTACACATATCAATTCTTGATCGATTTCAAACTCTAAATCGCTTTCTGGAAGGTTATACGCGCACTGATGCGTAAATATAACCAGTTTAATGCAACGAACGCTCCGGAATAGTGACATATACTTAACATACCTTAAATAACCTTTACATAACTTAGAAATAAGTTTTGAAGGCTTTGGTATGGCAAAAACAAGTTAAATCGCTTACAGGGACTAAAGTTGACAAACTGCGAAAGTATGCCAATTTGAACTGTAACAGACATTCCGGAACAATATCATAAGTTAAACACACCATAAATATCCTTTACATAGCTTAGAAATAGGCTTTGAGGAGTTTGGTGTGCTAAAATAAACTTTTGGGTCATTCAGGGACTAAAAGCGTTAAAAAGTGCACAAGTTTGCATTTTCGCGCATAACTTACGTTCTGAATACATCCGGACATCCAAAATTTTATGTAAGCACTAAAACATTTCATTTTAGTGTTTGGCATAAGAAAAATCCATTCGTCACGTCATTTGGATCGCTTTTCACGCTTGTGCGCATTCCGTCGTAATTAAGTGAACATCACGTTCGTACGGCCAAACGAACCAACATCCGGCATATTTTTGAGCATGTTTCATGTCCACAATGTTTAGGCAACATTTTAGGGCCTTAAAGTTGGTTTTACGGGCTTTAGGAGTGTCGGAAATGGGCTTAAACACGTGCAGGGACTAAAACTGTCAAAACAGCAACATAGTTCTGATCTGCAACTCTCAGGCGGCCCGCCTGAGATTTGCTTGATTCTGACGCGGGCCGCGTCCACCTGTCTGATCAGATAATATCGAACAGTCAGCGTGTTCCAGCTGTTTTAACCACAACCACACCTTTCCCACTTGCATATTCAGCTGATAAAGATGGTTTTTAGGCACCACAACTTTCCGACACTTGTACGGTTACGATTAAGGCACGATATTCGACAAACGATCTTAACGGTTACCCGAAAACTATAAATACCCCACCCCCCATTACTCTAAAACCACTAGAATTCTGATTTGAGAACCTCTAAGTTGAAACCATTGTTTCATACCTGAGATTCTTGAATCGGGATTAGCATTCGGGGACCCTTCGTAAGTATTCTTTCGTTCTTTTCCTTATTTTATTGCTTTTCGAGTCAGAAAGTCAAACTTTGTTTGACTTTCAGCGTTGACCAGTAATGGTCAATGCGAAGTTCGTTTGAACTTCGCAACGTGAGTGTAATCACGTTGGTCATAGTCCCTTGGGACTATGCCCACTGATTACCACATTGTCTAGGGTCGTAGGGTAGGCGATCTAATAAATCGCCTATACCCTCGAACCCGACCCAGTTTGGTCGATCATTAGGATCCGACCAAATACATTAGGTGACCATAGTAGGTAGGGAATAACCTTCCGAGGTTATACCCTATGGTCACATCGTTTAAGTAGTTATATGATAGGTAGTTTATATGCCTTAGGTAAATTACCAGAATACCCTTTTCATGTATAATTGGTAATTAAGCATATGTAACCTAAACTTTTGTCACATAACTGATTATGTAACATGTTTAGGCATATAACACTTATCGTAGAACTAGTTAGGTGGTCCGAACGCGTTTCACGCGAACGACGCGTTAAAGTAGCATAAGCTACCTAAACGGGTCGTAATGGGTCGTAAGCTTTAAGGTTAGGTTTCATTTAGTATGTAGGCTTTGTTAAACCATATGACACGAGTCTCTATACTCATTTGGTTTACGAACCCTCATTCTATCAGATCTTCCGATTTAGATCCGGTTTATTAACATAGTTACCTATATTAGGTGTCGTTTGATATCCGCGATCTCTAGCATTGTTTGGTTGTTACTCAAGGACTACTGAGCAATCTCAAGTGAGTACATAGACCCCTCTTTTACTGTTTTCCAAACGTTTTGGGGTGGAACACATGTGCCTACTTGTTACTTTCATGCTTTCATGTTTTCACATCATATACATACTATGTTCAATAGTACACTTATAGTACATTGTTTTACATGATTTCATTGTTTTTTTTTATGTTATGTATGTCCATTACGTGCATACTTAGTACATCGTTTTCATCACGTGCTTACATTTTGTTATGACATTTGGGTTGTTTACAATGGAACAATACATTCATTAACATTAGCTATGCCATTCGTTAGTAGGTAGTGGTACCATAGGAATTGACAACTCCCGTTCCGGACGTCCCAGGGAAAGGGGATGAAAGGAATAACCGAATTCGATATACATAAGCACAGATAATCCTTTAAGTGGTTTAAGGGTTTATCGCCACAGTCTCAAGGCTTGGATGTATGCATTATAACAATACCGTATAGATGTTCGTATCAGTATAGCATGCATTTACACAAAACATAGCTTTGATTTAAACCAAGTTTTACTTCAATACTATGTTCTTGTGCATATGGTTTAGTGATATTTATCACTAGCCATACAGATCAGTTTGGTTACACATTACATGATTTACATTGATCATGCATTTACACATTACATGATTTACATTGATCATGCATTTACACAAAACATAGCTTTGATTTAAACCAAGTTTTACTTCAATACTATGTTCTTGTGCATATGGTTTAGTGATATTTATCACTAGCCATACAGATCAGTTTGGTTACACATTACATGATTTACATTGATCATGCATTTACACATTACATGATTTACATTGATCATGCATTTACACAAAACATAGCTTTGATTTAAACCAAGTTTTACTTCAATACTTTGTTTTTGTGCATTTCACCTATGGTTTAGTTGATGCGTTTTCACTAGCCATACATATCATTTTGGTTACACATTACATGATTTACATTGATCATGCATTTTACATAGGTTTACATTTGACACATAAACATTTTGACATATTATTCAATACATTTGACAAATTCATTTATACATGGACAATTTACATTGGTGGTTTGTTTGGGTAAGTGATTTAAGTAACGAGGCATGTGTAATATGATACAAGCATGGTGGATACGCCGCTGGTACTTCCTATATATAAGTGGTTGTATGATATTACATATTGTAGCGTTATTTGAATCATTTCAATTTGAGACATAGAACATTTTATACAAATAACATATTTTTCACAAGACATTGATTTACAAACAACTTAACTTATACAAACTCATTTTTACATGGTTATTCATTTAACCATGCATTATTCTCTTATTTATACGTATCATCTGAACTTATTGTTTTTCAAATGATTTACAAAGACAAAGCAAATTACAAGGTTCATGACTAAACATTTTCTTAAACAGAAGTCATGAATCTTATTTTCACAAAACCTATGTACTCGCCGGCATTTTTATGCTGATGTACCTATTTTCACATGTGTTTCAGGAAATGAAGCATAGGATTGATCAAGATAAACTTAGGCGGACATGGGCCTTAGTGACAATAAAAGATGCAAGACTAGTTGATTATGTTGTATTTCTTTGATTGACAAGACATTGTAACACTTTTAATCAATAAAACGAAACTTCAATTGCCATGGATTTGAAACAATTAATTCTGTTACAACACTCCCCGACATTTCCGCCACGTTTTGTATGTTCTATGTGGTCGGGGTGTGACACTTTTTGAATCATGGAATGGTACTATATAATCCAAGGGTCTTGACTATCATGTAAAAGCCCAATAAGGATTTAAGATAGTACCTTTTTGAATATCCTACTACAAACCCCTCATATGAAGATATGAAAGATTCTACGAGGATTTGGATAACGAATATCCAGAGTATACAAAAACACAAAATGCATAAAAGAAAACACAAGATGCATAAAGACATAGTCACATAAACACAAATTGTTTATCTAGATCTTTAATTTGCTAATTTGTTTTGTTAATTGCGTACATGCATTTAAAGCACACTAGGAATCCATTCCGTGGATTTCATTTGGTACTTTAAACATTGTCAAGAATCTAACTATGAAGATAGAAAGATCTTTAAAGAGAAAAATTCGATTTCGATTATAAGGAACCGAAATGTCCGAATTAAGGTACACAAGGAATCCAATTAAGGACTCTGATTTGAATGATAGTCATCCACAAGGGTCTAATTGTGAAGGCAAGGAGACCCCATATGGATTTTAGAAGTTGGAGATGTTTTGAAATCTTGCACTAGACGTGCTTAAGTCAAAACATGAGATAAAAAAATGCTTATGAAGTTGAGATGCTAGATATGTCAAGGCGACATATGAAGCAGAATTTGAAATCTAAGTCAATGTATGAGAAAAAATGTTTTTGAAAACTATGCATGGGGTTTCTTTTAAAAATGTGTTTAATGTTTTTGAAACCTTACATAATATTAGATAAAAAAGTTTTAAAATCATGCGAGATGAAATTTTTTGAAATTATGTATTAGGTTTTTGAAAATATGAATAATGCTTTTTGAAATCATGCACTTGATAAAAACAATATACTGTGTTAATATTGTTTTCGGACTATATGAAACATGTTGAAATCATGAAGGTTTTTTTTTAAACATAGACAATGTTTTTGAAATCATGGAGGTTGTTTTTGAAAACATAGACAATGTTTTTGAAATCATGGAGGTTGTTTTTGAAAACATAGACAATGCCTTTGAAATCATGCATTTGATAAGTAAATACACTATATTAAAAATGTTTTCGAACTATATATAAAATGTTTTTGAAATCATGAAGGTTGTTTTGAAAACTTATGTTATGCATGTTGAAAAATCAGAACGTAATGGGTATGAGATTTGAAAATACCCTTAGTTATCTAACCAAGGATTCAAAGGCACAGATGTGCAAAAGCACGATTACTCATAATTTCGCTTTATTTCTTGTACTTGGTCTCCTATAATGAAACGAGTACTTAATATTTTTCGAGGAAATCATGAGTGATCACTTGAAAGGGAGAATCACAAGAGTAGTTTGTAAAGAACATAGTTCCTTGATGTAGGTATCATAGGGAAATGCCATACACACATGTAACTACACTTGTACATCAGAATTGTGAACAACAATTTATTCATAAACTGAACACATTATTTCCGAGTTCAACAAAAGAAACAAAAGCAACATATATAAATTATTTAAAGCAGCAGCTTCTTCTAATCAGCCAAATGCTCATCCAAGAGTTGGATTTGCATTGACAATCTTTGGGCATTTGTTCCTGAAATGGCTCGTCTCGCCACAGTTGTAGCAAGTACCAGACGGAAAACGAGCTTGAGTAGGGTTGACTTGGAGTTGGGTAGCAGCAAGGTTTATAACAGCTTTGTTTTGGATAGCAAAGCGGCATATGTTAATCAGATGTCCCCACCGTCCACAGTAGGTACATTTGAAGTAGGGTAAGAGGTTTGAATGATGACGGTTGCATCGTTTGCACCATGGGGCAGTTCCTAAGTACGGCTTCCTAGCTGGTGGCGCTGCCACTTGGCTAGGTCCCGCTTGATTAGGTGTAACTGCTGCGGGTTTCTTTGAAGCCTTACGCTTCCTTGATTTTGGTTCAGGCTTGACTTCTGCTTCCTTCGATGCTTCTTGAGTGGCTTCTTCCTGGAGATGGAATATGGCAGTAGCTAATTCAACAGTCTTCAGGACGACTTCGCCTATTCGCTGAGCGAATTTGGCAGTCTGCTCGGATATCTGGGCGTCATTGCGATGAAGAGACATTCTAGAAGAAATGAAAGGCATAGGAAGAAACAAGTGAAATGTTATCGGATAAACAAAACAGAACGGTAATGCATAAAATTTGCGATCATTTGTTTGTTACCTAAGGCAAACAAATGAGACGGTGACTAATCAAAGTAAACGGGTCATATTAATGTATCACTGAAGACATGCTTGCCTATAAGTAAACACTCATCCCAAGAGTTCCCAGGTAAGAGTGACTGGTCCGATTCTGCGAATTTGTACGAACACTCTAGTCTTAGACAGAAAACTCAGAGTACAGACATTTACCCTTCCAGTTTGCACGTGTTCACATCAAAAGACCCAAACTTTGACGAGATTTTGAAAACTTAGAGGGTTCAAAACCTTATAATAAATCATCCTAGAACAGATGATTGGTTTTCAAAGCGGATTTGAAATTTATGTTCTTGTTGTGGTTGTCGCCTAAGGATAGGTGACGGTATTGTTTTATGATCTAAACGCAAGTAAACTCGCGTTAGGGTCCTAGGAAGATTATAGACTAGGTCAAAGCATTACTAATAACCTAATTCCCTATAACCATGAGCTCTGATACCAACTTTTCTGTCACACCCCGGCCACGTAAAACAACAAAACGTGGCGGAATCGTCGGGGAGTGTTGTAACAGAATCATTGTTTCATAACACATGGAAAATTGAAATTTTGTTTTATTGATTAAAAGAGTTACAATGTCATAATTAACTAGCCTTGCATCTTTTATTGTCACTAAGGCCCGAGTCTGCCTATGTGTAACTTGATCAATCCTATGCATCATTTCCTGAAACACATGTGAAAATAGGTATGTCAGCATAAAAATGCCTGTGAGATACATAGGTTTTATTGATTTAGGATTCATGACTTATAAGTTTAGAAAAAGTTGTTTAACAAAAGTCAGTCATGATCCTTGTAAAATGTTTTGTTTTATAAATCATTTGAAAAGCGATGATAAAGTAGATGATATTTAAAAGAGCAATGTTAGGTTAAATGAATAACCAAGTAAAATGAGTTCGTATAAAATAAGTTGTTTCGTAAAACAATTGTTTAGTGAAAATATGTCATTTGTGTAAAAAGTAATATGTCAAACATTGAAATGGTTTAAATAACGCTACGATATGTAATACTATAAAAGCACTTATATATAGGAAGTACCAGCGGCGTATCCACCATGCTTTTATCTTATTACACACACCTCGTTAATTAAATCACTTACCAAAACAAACCATCAATGTAAAAATGTTTATGTATAGTCAAATGTCATATGTTTATGTAAAAACCATCAAATGTAAACCATATAGTGTGTGAACAAATGTTATGTAGAGTGAATAAAAGCATTTATTGATTAAAAGCATTTATTCAACCCTATAAGAAAGTAATGTACGAAACAATGCATTTGATAAAATATAATCAAAAGTTATGTTTTGTAAGATAATGCATGCTTTACTGATACAACCATTTATGCGGTAATGTTAAACGCCTACATTCAAGCCTTGAGACAGACGGATAACCTTAGAGTGAAGGTTATCAAAGAAAAATGTTTTCGGATTCGGTCATTCCTTCCACCCAAACAAACCTAGGATTTTAGGAACGGGATTTGTCAAGTCCTATGGTACCACTACCTACTACCGAGCGGCATGATCGGTGTTAATGAATGTAATTTAGTCCCGCTAAACAAACCAAATGATATACCAAATGTAAGCATGTTTTATGAAAATAATGTACCCAGTATGCTAAGTAAACATACAAGGTAGAGATATAAAACAATGTGTCCATATGTTACGAGAACATATGCAACAGAGATGCAATGTAAAACAATGTACTAAGTATGCTAAGTTAACATACAAAACAGAAAAGTCATGTAAAACAATGTGCTAGCATGTTAAGTAAACATACATAGCAAAACATAATGAAATCATGTACTAATAGTGTACTAATGAACATAGCAAGTATATGATATGAAAACATGGAAAGCATGAAAATAACAAGTAGGCACGTGTGTTTCACCCCAAAATGTTTGAAAAACAGTAAAAGAGGGGACTATGTACTCACTTGAGGGTGCTTAGAAGTCTTGAACAACAACCAAGCAAAGCTAGAGGGATCACGGAAACAAACGGCACCCTATATAGATAACTACATACATAACCGGACCTAAATCGGGAGATTGGATAGTATGAGGTTTCGTAAACCAAATGAGTATTGGAACTCATATGATATGGTTTAACAAAGCCTACATACTAAAATGAAACCTAACCTAAGTGCTTACGACCCATTACGATCCGTTTAGGTAGCTTATGCTACTTTAACGTGTCGTTCGCGTAAAACGCGTTCGGTCCGCCTAACTAGTCCTATGACAAGTAATATATGCCTTAACATGTCTAATATTGTTGCCTAATCAGTTTAGATATCAAAAATTATGTTACATATGCTTAAAATGAATTTTGGCGCAAAAAGGGCATTTTGGTAATTTTCCTAAGGCATATAAACTACTTATCATACAACTACCTAAACTACGTGACCATAAGGTATAACCTCGGAAGGTTATTCCCTATACAACTATGGTCACCTAATGTGTTTGGTCGGATCCTAAAGATCGACCAAATGGGTCGGGTTCGAAAGTATAAGCGATTGTTTAGATCGCTTACCTTACGACCCTATACAAGCACAATTCTAAAAGTGAGGAGCTAAACATGTTAAAACATGTTTAACGAGGTTAGAAAACAAGTTTGGTACCAAAACAAACGGTTTTGATACCTAAAAGTAGTTTGGTTACAAAATACGCAAGAATACGCATTTTGGCCGAAACTACGACTCGTCACTGAGCCTAGATAACGTGGTAATCAGTAGGTATAGTCGCTAGGGACTATAACCATCGTGATTACACTCACGTTATGAAGTTCAAACGAACTTCGCATTGACCATAAACTGGTTAATGCAGAAAGTCAAACAAAGTTTGACTTTTACGATAAAAACGAATAAAAGAACGAAAGAATACTTACAAAGGGTCCCCGCAAGTTTGATTTTCCAAGTATTCTTAGGTATGAAGTGATAAAACACCCCAACTTAGAGAAATCTCAGAAATCAAGTGGGTTTTGAACTGAAATGGGATGGGTATATATAGTGTTCGGAGAGCCGTTAAGATCGTTTATCGAAAACCGACCTTTGATCTCAACCTTACACTTGTGCCCCCTGTTTTGAAATACCTTGGGCACTCAAAACCAGCCCCTAGGAAGCCCTAAAACCATTTGCAAGTGTTGGAAACGGCTGGAACAAGCTGTTATACACTTTCTGCACATCTGGAAGGCTCACGCGGGCCGCGTAAGGTTTAATGGGGGCTTACGCGGGCCGCCTGAGTCTTCTGATCAGCAAACAACTTTAAGAAATGACAGTTTCAGTCCCTGTTGTGTTTTAAGCTCCATTCCGACATGTTTAGGGCACGTTAAGCCAACCTTAAGGCCCTAAAATGATGCCTAAACATTGTGGACATGAAACATGCTCAAAAATATGCCAGATGTCGGTTCGTTTTGTCGTACGATTGCGTTATTCGGTTAATTACGACGGAAGTCGTAACGAACGCAAAAACGATCCAAATTAAGCGACGAATGGATTTTTATTATGCCAAATACTAAAATAAAACATTTTAATGATTACATAAATTTTTGGATGTCCGGATGTATTCAGAACGTATGTTATGCGTGAAAATGCAAACTTATGCACTTTTTGACGCTTTTAGTCCCTGAATGAGCATAAAGTTTATTTTAGCACACCGAACCCCTCAAAGCCTATTTCTAAGCTATGTAAAGGATCTTTAGGGTGTGTTTAACTTATGATCAAGTTCCGGAATGTCTGTTACAGTACAAATTGACATACTTTCGTAGTTTGTCGAATTTAGTCCCTGTAAGCGAATAAACTTGATTTCGGCATACCAAACCTTCCAAAACTTATTTCTAAGTCACGTAAAGGTTATTTAAGGTATGTTAATCCTATGTCACTATCTCGGAGTGTTTGTTGCATTAAACTGGCTATATTTACGCATCAGTGCGCGTATAACCTTCCAGAAAGCGATTTAGAGCCCAAAATCGAACAAGAATTGATATGTGCAAATAATACACATATTTATAAAAATCCCAAGTATGAAATACAATATTTAATTGGTTTAGTATTTGTTTAATGGTTGAAGTGACACAGGTGTCATAGTATTTTGGTCATTTAACAATACTTAACCAAAAAATTATAACATTGTTAGAAATTTGGACTCAAACGGTTAAGAAAAGTGTCTATAGAGACTCAGGGCGTTAAACATTTTAATTTTGGACTCAAGTGATTAAAAACCTTAAAACATTGGACTCAAAAAGTAAGGCTCAAACTAACCACACACCCTATCTGCCTATTTAGTGTCACACCCCGAAATATCAGAGCATTGGCGTGACTGGACTGGTATCTTCATTGCACAGCGGAAGCAAAATAAGCTAAGTCTTTTAGAAATTGAACGCCACTAAGTACTCGACTCTTCATGGTTCTCCTATTCCAACCGTGCCTTGTCTTAGAAATGCAACCTGAGAAAGAAACATGCGAAAAATCAACATAAAGTTGAGCGAGTTCATAGTTTGTTTGTAAAAGATTTGAAATAAATCTTTTTGAGTAACCGGTTTTTGTTGTATTGTTGAATGTTTAAATACTTGAATGTTTAAATACTTGAATGAAAAACATGGTATGTAACTCATAAAACGTATCTGTAAATGAGTATTATGAATGCTTGAATGTATCTTGTAAATGAGTATTATGAATGTTTGAATGTATCTTGTAAATGAGTATTATGAATGTTTGAATGTATCTTGTAAATGAGTATTATGAATGTTTGAATGTATCTCGCCACCGAGCACTATGAATGTTTGAATGTATCTCGCAACCGAGCACTTTGACTGTTTGAATGTATGAGATCGCTAGTGGTTTGCAAGGCCACTAACATGTGTCACGACATAGGAAGCCACCAAACCTAGGCATTTTTGTCGACTTGACTGAGACACAGAAGCACTCATTGGTAGAAGTAGGCCAAGAGTGGGGTTGCCTGAAACCCATTAGATCTAACCTTTTGTTCCGCGGTCTGAATGTATACGTTGATTAATGGTGCTTATGGTACCCTATTCGAGACATGATCTAGAATGTTTCACTTGAATGTTTCACTTGAATGTTCTTGTACTCATCATCTCCCCGATTTAGAAAACAAGTAAGCGTTGTATGCACTTTACAAAAATACGCTTTGTTTGAAAAACCGGTATAGTTATCATAAACCCTTCGTAAACCATTTGTGTCAGTTAAAGACTTGTTTGTATAATGGTTTAGAAATATGTAATTCATGTCTATTGAACACTTTGAACGTTTTGTAGAATGTGCATGTCTTTCCACCCCGAAAACATTTACAAAAATGTAAAACCATAAAAGGTGGGGTTATGAACTCACCTGAATATTCCTGTGCAAAGCTAGCTAATTTACGACTTCGTGATGTCGTTTCCAAGGCTCGACTTGCTAGCGTGCATTCTACAGTATTCCTAACACGGAATATCTAATAAGTTTCTAAATAACGCAGTAACTAACTACGTGTAATCGAGCTCTACCGAATCGTTGACCGAACGATATGACGGTAAATTGTCAACTTAAAAGAAGCGAAGAAGTTATACTTGTTAGCTCGTTTTAAGAAGTCGTATGTTGATATAAAGGGATATTCGTATGAAAGTAATATATAATAAACTCGTATTATATATATTGTGTCTTGTGTATATTTGCCACAAATATACGTATATGCCGTTTCGGCGTTTGTAATAAATATAAAAATTATATTTATCTTTCAAAATACCATGTGGTTGAATGTTTGCAATACATAGATAAACTATATCTGTTTTGTGAAAGAATTCGTGTCGTACGATACTTGAAATAAATATAATAACTATATTTATCTTTATATAATAGTTTGCGTTAACGTCGTTTTTGCAAGTTGTAAAAGTGTCGTTGACAGAAACTTTATGTGAGTATTTGTTTCTCTAAAAGATCTATTGAAATCGAATGTTCGTTTTATAATAAAAACACTTTTAGTTTTCGGGTTTTCTCGAAAAACGGGCAGAGTTTCCTCTGTTCTTGGACGCCCCCGACAACACGAGTTGTCGTTATATTTTCAAGGAATCAACAATAATCAAGCAATATATCAAATTCGCCCATATTTCATAAATACGTAAACTATAATTATGTCGGTTCGAGCTCGGTTGTCACGTACGATAAAATTCATATAATTAACAAATATTTAACGTGTCATATATTTTACCAAGTCTTCACGCCGGAATGTCGAGTGAGCTGACTGAGTTTGACCGGGTCAACTGAGTTGACCGAGTCGACTCGCTGAGTTGACTGGGTTGACCAGAACCAAGACTGAGTTGACCCAGAACCCGATACGCGACCCGAAGCTAAAAACCCGAGACTTCAGTTGGCTTTCTAATCCGTTTTGTCTGAACCGCGAGACCCGAACCGAGACCGAGCCGAAGCTGGGGTCTGACCAGTTTTGAATGTTGAACCGTGACACCCGAGTCTGACCCGAACCAGATAGCGGCTAACCCGAACACCCGAACTGAAATTTGAGATGACCGAACCAGCATAACCACTCCACTGCCATCATCATCAACATCTCGACCCGAACATCATCATCATCCGGAAATTATCGGACAGAACAAAAACCACCGCTGCCGCCGCCGTCTACGGCGGCGCCGCTGCCGCCCTCCGACGTCGGTTCCATCTCGGTCGTCCTCTCTCTCTCATCTTCAATCGATCTCCGATCTCTCTCTTTTGTTTCGTCGTCGCACCACCACCGTGATGGTGGTGGCGGTGGTCGTCTGGTTGCCGGTTAACCGGTGCCGGTCGCTGTCGGCCCAGAGGCTCACGAGAGGGAGAGTAGTAACAGGGGTGTTGGTGTCCAATTGTTGTATATGTTGGAGGTTTTGGGGTTCCCTTCTAGTTCATGTGTGTGTGTGGGTTATATTGGTGTCTGCAGTATAGAGATCGGGAGAGAGTGTGAGAGTAATGAGTGTGTGTAAAAGATAAAGGTTTTCATATGTGTGTGTCCTTAAAGTTGCAGACAAAACAAAAAGGTAGAGGAAAAAGAGAAGGGGCGTTTGGCTCTATGCTTTGGTTTTAGTGATAGTTGTGGAGGGGTATTTGAAAGTCAAAAAGTTGTTTGTGTTCTGTGCATAGATTCGAGAGGGAGGAGGGCTCGAGAGGGGTGTTTGCCATGCTTATTTTTGTCTGCACAAAAGAGAAGGCATGTCCCTTTTTTTTATTGTATAATAGAGTTTTGTTTAGTGTTTTATTAACACTAGACCTTGTGTTTCGTACTCTAGAGACATAAATCTCTTAAAGAGATTTTTAGAGATTCCCAACATCTTGATGAGATTTAATAACATCTTATAATATTTTGATAGGATTTTATAAAGATCTTGTATATTGCAGGTTTAGGCTTGTGGGTTTTGGGCTTGGGCCCAGGGCCCACAAGACCATCTCATGTGTAAGTGACCCGTAATTCCTACGAGACCCGATATCGCAATCCAAACTCCAAAAGCATAAAAATGTTCGTGTAACATCCATATTTGTCGGTTTCGTCAGTATTTCGTACGGTTTCAGTCCGTTGTCATTTGATGTTTCGCAGATTCCACGCGAATCTTCATGCGCGTACTGTATAGCTGAACAAACGTTTCTAGGCACTCCAAGGGCCTGGTTAAGTTAATTAGCGTCGTAAACACTATTTAATGTTGCGTAAATTGCCTGTTAATTACGCAATTAAGGGCGTAAATTACCGGTTGTCACATTCTCCCCCTGTTAATAAAATTTCGTCCTCGAAATTTAGACTACGTTAACTCCTTAGAGTTACGTTATGTGTAGAAAATACGAATAGTACCAAAGTGAATGATCATGAAATCGAATCAAGACTTATTCGAATGAAGTGAATTCAAGGACGTATCACAATATGCAAATGAATTCTAGAAATGATTGTATCCAATAAATGAATTCAGATTTCAACAAGCTCAAAAGTACTAGTTTGCATGAAACGCTCGATCATGATCAGCCCAAGCTGCAAGTTCTACCGACGCCACAAGGTGTCGTAGTGAATGAAACAATTCAAATATAGCGGTGATCGAACAAGTATCACCTGTGTTTTGCATAAAACGCTTAATCATGATTAGCCCAAGCTACAAGTTTGTACTGACACCACAAGGTGTCGAAATCAACAAACGGCTTAATGGAGTCGTAGACCAAACAAATCTACTATGACTCAGAACAATGGAACGCTTGTTAAAACGAATTCGAATATGATGTTTCCAATACTTCATATGGTGTCTTGAATTGAATATGTGTAATGAACAAGTTCAGACAATTGAATTTGATTTCGGCGCAAGCCGACAATAAATACATGTATCGACAAGAAAACTTTCGGCATGGTCACAACGAAAAACCATGTATGTCACTTGAAAAGAAAAGAAATTTCAAAAAATGTGCTGACTTGATAACAAAGAAGCCAACAATTTCAATAATGCGGGTCATTCGAATCACAAGCGAAATAATATTTGAACTTTAATGAAATGCTTTATTCGAAACAAACCACATGCGTAACAAACGATGCATGCGTAACATATGAATTTTCAAGAAATAAAGCAAATGAATATTCGCTATACTGAAAGAAATGGTCGTGACACAATGACCATCAAGAGGAGTAGAGATACGAAAATCTACTCAGTAAATGTGAAAGTCGAAATTTCAATAAAAGAAATTTAAGGACTTTACCTGGGGTTGCATGTGATAACCGTTTGTTAGGTGACATTACCATAGAATGTCGAATATAGCGTACTCGTCGTTAGCTGAAATAGGGGGTACGGTGACTTGCGTCTTTTCCTTAGCATGACTCGTGTCGTTTGCAGGACCGCGTGCCCACTGTCGCTTCCTGATCGATAGTCGCATGTGACGTACTTCAACCTCCGTTGATGTATAGCTTAAGTCTCACGTATGCCTGTGCACCAGTGTTTCGTTTCGCGTAGAATGTGATGTACTCCGACATCTGTTGACGTAAAATTTGAGTTCTATGTATTCTCGTGCACTAGCGTTTCGTTATGCGTAGGCTGCCTGCTCGGGAAGTTAAAACATCATAGACAATATGTATAATTGTGTGTACCCGAATTAATATTTGCAGTTCCTACGTGATGACCTTTAATGAACTTTAACATAAGTTTCCGAAGGTCTTAAATGCATGTTTCCTAAGCTCTCAGGGTTTTGTGTACTGTATGCGACTGTTTTGTGTACCGTGTATAAAACACCACCATAGCGTATGTTTGAAATCAAAATTTCGACTGTTTGATTTTTCGGCAACGGTTGGAGACCATATTCGAGTACTATGCGTTCTGTATGTATTCAGGTTTTAATATTCTGAGTTCCCAGAGGAAAGTGAGGTTAGAGCCTAGGTATCTCTACAGAGAACCCTATTCGCTGTAACCTATAGCTCTGATACCAATCTGTCACACCCCGAAATATCAGAGCATTGGCGTGACTGGACTGGTATCTTCATTGCACAGCGGAAGCAAAATAAGCTAAGTCTTTTAGAAATTGAACGCCACTAAGTACTCGACTCTTCATGGTTCTCCTATTCCAACCGTGCCTTGTCTTAGAAATGCAACCTGAGAAAGAAACATGCGAAAAATCAACATAAAGTTGAGCGAGTTCATAGTTTGTTTGTAAAAGATTTGAAATAAATCTTTTTGAGTAACCGGTTTTTGTTGTATTGTTGAATGTTTAAATACTTGAATGTTTAAATACTTGAATGAAAAACATGGTATGTAACTCATAAAACGTATCTGTAAATGAGTATTATGAATGCTTGAATGTATCTTGTAAATGAGTATTATGAATGTTTGAATGTATCTTGTAAATGAGTATTATGAATGTTTGAATGTATCTTGTAAATGAGTATTATGAATGTTTGAATGTATCTCGCCACCGAGCACTATGAATGTTTGAATGTATCTCGCAACCGAGCACTTTGACTGTTTGAATGTATGAGATCGCTAGTGGTTTGCAAGGCCACTAACATGTGTCACGACATAGGAAGCCACCAAACCTAGGCATTTTTGTCGACTTGACTGAGACACAGAAGCACTCATTGGTAGAAGTAGGCCAAGAGTGGGGTTGCCTGAAACCCATTAGATCTAACCTTTTGTTCCGCGGTCTGAATGTATACGTTGATTAATGGTGCTTATGGTACCCTATTCGAGACATGATCTAGAATGTTTCACTTGAATGTTTCACTTGAATGTTCTTGTACTCATCATCTCCCCGATTTAGAAAACAAGTAAGCGTTGTATGCACTTTACAAAAATACGCTTTGTTTGAAAAACCGGTATAGTTATCATAAACCCTTCGTAAACCATTTGTGTCAGTTAAAGACTTGTTTGTATAATGGTTTAGAAATATGTAATTCATGTCTATTGAACACTTTGAACGTTTTGTAGAATGTGCATGTCTTTCCACCCCGAAAACATTTACAAAAATGTAAAACCATAAAAGGTGGGGTTATGAACTCACCTGAATATTCCTGTGCAAAGCTAGCTAATTTACGACTTCGTGATGTCGTTTCCAAGGCTCGACTTGCTAGCGTGCATTCTACAGTATTCCTAACACGGAATATCTAATAAGTTTCTAAATAACGCAGTAACTAACTACGTGTAATCGAGCTCTACCGAATCGTTGACCGAACGATATGACGGTAAATTGTCAACTTAAAAGAAGCGAAGAAGTTATACTTGTTAGCTCGTTTTAAGAAGTCGTATGTTGATATAAAGGGATATTCGTATGAAAGTAATATATAATAAACTCGTATTATATATATTGTGTCTTGTGTATATTTGCCACAAATATACGTATATGCCGTTTCGGCGTTTGTAATAAATATAAAAATTATATTTATCTTTCAAAATACCATGTGGTTGAATGTTTGCAATACATAGATAAACTATATCTGTTTTGTGAAAGAATTCGTGTCGTACGATACTTGAAATAAATATAATAACTATATTTATCTTTATATAATAGTTTGCGTTAACGTCGTTTTTGCAAGTTGTAAAAGTGTCGTTGACAGAAACTTTATGTGAGTATTTGTTTCTCTAAAAGATCTATTGAAATCGAATGTTCGTTTTATAATAAAAACACTTTTAGTTTTCGGGTTTTCTCGAAAAACGGGCAGAGTTTCCTCTGTTCTTGGACGCCCCCGACAACACGAGTTGTCGTTATATTTTCAAGGAATCAACAATAATCAAGCAATGTATCAAATTCGCCCATATTTCATAAATACGTAAACTATAATTATGTCGGTTCGAGCTCGGTTGTCACGTACGATAAAATTCATATAATTAACAAATATTTAACGTGTCATATATTTTACCAAGTCTTCACGCCGGAATGTCGAGTGAGCTGACTGAGTTTGACCGGGTCAACTGAGTTGACCGAGTCGACTCGCTGAGTTAACTGGGTTGACCAGAACCAAGACTGAGTTGACCCAGAACCCGATACGCGACCCGAAGCTAAAAACCCGAGACTTCAGTTGGCTTTCTAATCCGTTTTGTCTGAACCGCGAGACCCGAACCGAGACCGAGCCGAAGCTGGGGTCTGACCAGTTTTGAATGTTGAACCGTGACACCCGAGTCTGACCCGAACCAGATAGCGGCTAACCCGAACACCCGAACTGAAATTTGAGATGACCGAACCAGCATAACCACTCCACTGCCATCATCATCAACATCTCGACCCGAACATCATCATCATCCGGAAATTATCGGACAGAACAAAAACCACCGCTGCCGCCGCCGTCTACGGCGGCGCCGCTGCCGCCCTCCGACGTCGGTTCCATCTCAGTCGTCCTCTCTCTCTCATCTTCAATCGATCTCCGATCTCTCTCTTTTGTTTCGTCGTCGCACCACCACCGTGATGGTGGTGGCGGTGGTCGTCTGGTTGCCGGTTAACCGGTGCCGGTCGCTGTCGGCCCAGAGGCTCACGAGAGGGAGAGTAGTAACAGGGGTGTTGGTGTCCAATTGTTGTATATGTTGGAGGTTTTGGGGTTCCCTTCTAGTTCATGTGTGTGTGGGTTATATTGGTGTCTGCAGTATAGAGATCGGGAGAGAGTGTGAGAGTAATGAGTGTGTGTAAAAGATAAAGGTTTTCATATGTGTGTCCTTAAAGTTGCAGACAAAACAAAAAGTAGAGGAAAAAGAGAAGGGGCGTTTGGCTCTATGCTTTGGTTTTAGTGATAGTTGTGGAGGGGTATTTGAAAGTCAAAAAGTTGTTTGTGTTCTGTGCATAGATTCGAGAGGGAGGAGGGCTCGAGAGGGGTGTTTGCCATGCTTATTTTTGTCTGCACAAAAGAGAAGGCATGTCCCTTTTTTTATTGTATAATAGAGTTTTGTTTAGTGTTTTATTAACACTAGACCTTGTGTTTCGTACTCTAGAGACATAAATCTCTTAAAGAGATTTTTAGAGATTCCCAACATCTTGATGAGATTTAATAACATCTTATAATATTTTGATAGGATTTTATAAAGATCTTGTATATTGCAGGTTTAGGCTTGTGGGTTTTGGGCTTGGGCCCACAAGACCATCTCATGTGTAAGTGACCCGTAATTCCTACGAGACCCGATATCGCAATCCAAACTCCAAAAGCATAAAAATGTTCGTGTAACATCCATATTTGTCGGTTTCGTCAGTATTTCGTACGGTTTCAGTCCGTTGTCATTTGATGTTTCGCAGATTCCACGCGAATCTTCATGCGCGTACTGTATAGCTGAACAAACGTTTCTGGGCACTCCAAGGGCCTGGTTAAGTTAATTAGCGTCGTAAACACTATTTAATGTTGCGTAAATTGCCTGTTAATTACGCAATTAAGGGCGTAAATTACCGGTTGTCACATTTAGACACCCTTTTGCCTCGTATATGCCTCGTATAGGCCTATACGAGGCGTATAGGGTTACATCAAACTCAGTGCCTGAATCATGTCAGTTCTGGTTTGACTGCTCCTATATGCCTCGTATAGGCCTATACGGGGTGTATAGGACCCCTCGTATAGGTCTCATATATGACCCCTGCCCCATATATGCCACGTATACGCCTATATGGGGCGTATATAAGGGTTTTTTTTAACAAACATTTTATACAATATTAATCGTTTTAGCAAACTTTTATACAAAAACAAGTTTTCTATTTTAAATAAATAAAAATAACAAGTACATAATATGACACAACACCTGTATAGGCCTATACGAGATCTAAACCACACCTATAGTCCTATGCGAGACCTATACTACACCTACAGGCCTATAAAAGTTATTATAATTAATAATAGTTTTTATATAATTAATATTAGAGTTATTATAATTAATATGAGTTTTTTATAATTAATATTAGAGTTATTATATTTAGTATGAGTTTTTTTTATAATTAATATTAGTGTTATTGATATTAATATGAGTTTTTTATAATTAATATTAGTGTTATTATAATTAATATGAGTTTTTCATAATTAATATTAGTGTTATTGATATTAATATAAGTTTTTTATAATTAATATTAGTGTTATGGATATTAAAAAGAGAAAACAAAAAAAATTAAAAATATATGCCCCATATAGGGCTAGACTGGGCGTATAGTTGGGTCCAAAAGACCATTATAGCCCTTTTTTGCCCCCAGTCTAGGCCTAATTCAGGGGTAAAATGGTAATTTGCATTATATACATACGCCTCATACAGGCCTATACTAGGCATATACAAGAGGCAAAAAAAAGACCATTATAGCCCTGTTTTGCCCCCAGTCTAGACCTAATTCAGGGGTAAAATGGTCTTTTTCGTCTATACACCCTATATAGGCCTATACGAGGCATATAAGACAAAATATGACATAATCAGATATTCTCTTGGAAATTTGTAACACCCTTATTATTATTTAACGATTTTCGTATAATTTACGAAAATAAACGGGTAATTAGAATTTCAAATACATTGAAAATACGGGTTTCATTAAACTTTATTACAGAATTAAAACTATACAACATAACATGTGTGAGTTCGTCAATTAACATAACAACGATACATAGTGCGGAAGCTTATTTCTTGATCGTGTTCGGTTCTTCGTTGTGCTTGATCGTCCTCCGGTGCTAAAATTATACCTGAAACTCATAAAACATGAGTTAAATTAGTCATACGTAACTTAGAACGTATCTAAACGAGTCCGGGAAGCGAAACTGATTAAAATAAATTTTTTTCGCTAAAACAGTGCCCTTTCGCGCCACGCGAAGGCACCCAGTTGCTCCCTCGCGCCACGCGAGGGAGACCGTTTTCCAGCAGGTCTGGAGCTGGGTCCTGCAATTTTCAGCAATACCAGTTTTTACGGAAACGACCATAACTTCTTTGTTATTGATCCGTTTTACGCGATTCTTTTTCCTACGCGTCCGTAATTTAATTCTCCATCTTATGGAGTTAAAATCCTACATCCAACATAAGAATTTTTTTTTTGACTTCTAAGCCCACGACTCATTACCATTTTACCGAATTTTAACCCGTTTATGCATTTTATCAAACAAACGTATTTGTTTGATTCCTATATCACATACACTTCTTCAAATTAATGTTATCTACCATTTTAGGTTCTAATCATAGGTTTATTACACAATTTAAACCCGTTTTCGCCCGTATGCTTATTTTGACCCGTTAAGGGTATTTAAGCACTTTAAAGCTTGAAATCGCTTTCATTCATTTCTAGCATCTTATTCCTACATTTCTTATCAAGTAATCTTCCACCACAACTATATGTGCGTTGGATTTAATGTGGATATCTATACGTTCCGAGTTTTACCCCTTGGATTATTATTTTACGAAAAAACTCAAATAGAGCCATTTGACTAACATATTACATCTTTCAACTTCTATACTTATTCTAAGTATTTATCTAATCATGAAATCCGTTTCCAAACAACCTTTAAGGGTTGTTTGTTCAACTTATCCTACAAGGGCGTTTTGGTCGATTTTGGTCCTTCTTTTACGACGAATGACTCTCACCAATTATTCGACCAAAATAGCACTTTTAACTACAACATAATTATGCGTACCTGGCTCGGATCAACATATTGACCCGTTTTAATACCTTTTGCTATTAATATCTAGATAATAGCAATGCTAACCATGTGTTAATTCCTGTGATCACAAAACTCAACAAGCAATCATCAAATATTATTGACAAATGGTGTTAACAACACCATTTGACCCGTTTAATCGAAATGACCAATTGTCATTATAAGATGGCACTTAATTACCATTTCACCCCTTTAACCTATCCCGGTTTACTTTTTGAAATCATCCAACTTGAAAGTCGTTTCCTGTTTTATTTGACCCATTATGACTTATGCCAAATGGTGTCGTTTTAAATCCCTTTAACTATTCGTTAACCCATGTCTGGATTACCATTTCACCATTTTCACTTGTTCCGACTAGCATTATATCGCGCCGGAATATCATGTTTCATTTACTTAATATAAATCGTATTCCATGCTCACAAATAAGCATTTTGTAATAAAAGTAAAAAGGGCGTAAGCTTAACTTACCTCGCATCCAAATTACGCTTTTTCTTTCCTTCTTGATTCGTTTAACCCGCTCACTCATCAAGCTTCCACCTAGCTCGTTAGGCGTCAAACTATCATCATAATTCATAAGATGGTTAGATTAGTCATTATCAATTATGACTACTCCATCTCATAATTCATAAGATGGTTAGATTAGTCATTATCAATTATGACTACTCCATCTAACGGGTCTTATGTCGACTTTATCACTCGATTAAATCATCGGTTAGTTTGACTTCCTAAAAGTCAATTGATCTATCAACATATTCAAATGCACACTTCCCATGGAATTTCAAAATTTTAGCTTCATTTAGGCATTTTAACAAACACCTAGTGGGCATAATTTCACTAAATCAAAAATCAAGTTTCATGACTAACTATTTAGCCAAGATTAAACAATTCTTGCAAGTTTAATATATCTAGTATGCATAATAACATCTAGATTCACCTCATGTAAATAAATAACACTCAATTTATAATCTAATTTCTAGTGTTCTTCACCATTCTACAACACCCATTTAACACACATATAGGTGATCACCAAATCATTCAAGTCATAGCATCATATGTATGATTTTCACTTAGGGTTTAGTTCCTAAGCATGTGTACATCACTAACTTAGCCATAGCTCCTCTAATCCTTACATAATTCGTGAATTATGATGCTAACTCAAATTTTGCAACATCACGAATCATCAATTTTTTACATACCTTGTGATCCCCATGACTTGGTGATTGTTTTTATGTGATCATGCATCGATTTAGGACTGAAATCGACCTTCAATTTGATGATTTTTGGCACTTTAGGGTTTCACCCTTCTTGGTCGCTCCTGATGATCGATCCACACACACATCTTGTGTGTGTGGTGTGTTTTTTTATTAATTAGAACTTGTTTCCTTTTCAACGGTTTTGGTCCCTCAAGTTTAGATTTTAATTATTAGGGACTAGAACTCCATATTTTATTTACTTATTTACACCTTGTTAACTAGGTTAATTACTCCTAGTTAACTTGATGGGTTCGGGAAGCTATAACCCGTTATATTTTAAGTCCCGTTAACTCAGGCTCTTATAAACTTAATTCCTTAAAACTTTGATTCGTTTTTATTTAATATTAGGATTTCTTATTTAAATCCAAATATTTACCGGGTTATTTTTACTACTAACGGTACGTTACCCGTCTTTTAGTATTAACGGAGTTTGATTACCAAACCCGTTTTCGGGGTGTTACAAGTCTACCCCCCTTAAAGAGGTTTCGTCCCCGAAACCTTATTTACGTAGTTCCTTGGTTTGATCAAACGAATCTAGTTTCATTTTCAAGGCATCCGTACCTTTTGGTCAAAAGTTTTCACTTTTATATTGACGTGTGCGTCTTTCATGTGTAAGGCCTCGAGGGCCGTTACTTTCAGCTTGTATCCATTATCTTTATTTGATTATTTAATTTGGCGGTTAGACTTGTTAGTCACCGGTTACCTTATACCCCATCACCCGGGTTTACTATATTGCCGTCATTGGCCTTTTACGTGTTTATGATTTCATATCTTGCAACTTACGTTATAACGTGGTTATATTCTGTATCACCCTTGTGACCGTGATCACATCACGTCATGTTTAAGTTTATGCCGTCTTTTCTTATTGAAAATCTTTCTTTCGAATGCATTGCCTTGCACCTATCGATGTTAAGATCTAAATTCTTTGATGTTAATCATTTTCCGAATTCGTCTCATAATATTCATATTTGTTAGAACGTTATTTCTTACTAAAACTGAATTTTAGTTTAACGTTTCTCTCTTTAACTATGTCAATTACTCATATCAAGGAAATTGACAACCCATAATTTATTGTTTTCTGTTCTCGTTTTACGCGGGGAATCGTAACAAGTTCCCTCACCTTACACTATTGTCCCGTAGGTTCCTTCACTTAGCCTCGTAGGCTATTACTTTAGATTTTCACCTTTTTGACCTTATTAAGGTGAGACCCCAACAATTCGTTTCCTTCTATTTGTGACCCGAAGGTCTTTTTGGTCCCGTAGACCTTAGCATTATTTATAATATCATAAGTTGTGATGATCCCGAAAATCATCTTTTATCCTAGTCATTATTCAACTGTATATATATATTTACGGTGTCAAGGTACCATTTTTATCTTTCAAATCTTTTATTTTCGCTTTTGCATTTCGTTTTACCTTGACCGTAGTCCAAGGCTACATTGTTTTCTTTCGAATTATCTTTCCGACTTCTTGACTTCTAATGTCAATTATACGTCGGTTTGCCCTACACTTACCGTTACCCGGTTCTTACCTATACTTCTTTACGTCCCATTACCCGGGTTCTTTATTTTTAATGTTTTTAACGCCTATAACTCCTTTACATAGGTTTATTAATATTTCACACTTTTATTTATTCGATTCGCGCTTACTTACTTTAGCAAGTGTCATTCTTTATTAAATTTGTTTTACTTGTTCGTGTGAAAATTCATCACTTATGAATGTCAAACTTCAGTCTTTGTTCGACCCGTTCAGCTTTGAAATAGTTGAACGTAATTTATCAAAATTTCAATTTGCAGTATCTTATCGTCCTTTAGTCATGACCCAAAACCCGAGTCTTTTGACTTTCCATACACGTTCCTGTTTCTCAGTCTACGCATGCGTTTAATTCCTTACCCATCAACTAGGTGTTTTACCGAAATCGTTATAATTGCACCCCTTCCGGTATGTATTAAGACTTCATTTCGATTTACTTGGTCATCTTAGCGAAATTTGTCGCTTTTATTCGACCATGTCTATTATTCTTTACGTGACCACCATTGGCGGCCATATTAATTATGAGTGACGATTATCATCGTTATCCTTTCTTTACTACAACTAAAGTTAACAACCTTGATTATCCTTTTCGCGTAGGCAACACCTTGGTTTTTATGACTCGGCGGATCATCTATACTTTGGTTTTACTCGCCCATTTTGTTCACCATGGCCCTTTCGTCCAAGATGACTTACTTTCGTGAATTTTCTTTTGATCATTCATTTATATCATCATTTACATTAATCCTTGTCCCTTCTCTCGGGCTCATTATCCTAATGTAATACATTTCCGTCACCCGGCTGTGCGTTTACATTATTATCAACTATTTTGTTCATTTGTTTCATTTGGGTACTTTTTAGTTTGTCCCACTCACCCCGTCCTTACTACATCGGATGTAAATGTGTCCGCTATAAGAAGTTCATGGTATCATATGCCACTACTGACTTGGCCAGAGTAAGTGATTAACACATGACACGCATGACCTTTTTATAGTTTTCACATCACGCCCTATGTAAGTAATGCCTCTATTTGTTTCTCTTGGAAACAATATCCCGAATACATTTTCTATTCGGGTTTTTCCAAGTTTTTAATCTACATATGCAACTTTCAATTTCTACTTATTTGTTGCATATTACTATTTGTGCAATTAAATTTAAAATGTGCACCTAGTAATGCTTGCCCTAACGGGCTTCTCTTGCCATTAGCCTTGTTCGCGACCGTTACGCGATTTAGGTCCTTGATGAGCATACTCTTTTGACCGTTCCTCTGTCAAATCTGTGATTTGTTAAACTCTCGCTATCCTCATATGTGAGTGTCCTTCAACTAAAACATATACAACAGTTAGTAATTTCAACATTAAAGGATGCCCAAATTATAATACAAGGCTTTTCTACTATACGCATCAACGCGTGTAATTTCGTTGACTATATCTATTCTATATCGATTTTATTGGTGTAACGTGTATTACACGATAACAATATGTGTTGTTCTCAACACTTTAATCATACTAAACCATTGATATACATGTACTTACCGGATTTGCGATCAAGCCTCGAACCGAACACATTTGTCAACAACCTTGAGCTCTGATTACCAACTTGTAACACCCTTATTATTATTTAACGATTTTCGTATAATTTACGAAAATAAACGGGTAATTAGAATTTCAAATACATTGAAAATACGGGTTTCATTAAACTTTATTACAGAATTAAAACTATACAACATAACATGTGTGAGTTCGTCAATTAACATAACAACGATACATAGTGCGGAAGCTTATTTCTTGATCGTGTTCGGTTCTTCGTTGTGCTTGATCGTCCTCCGGTGCTAAAATTATACCTGAAACTCATAAAACATGAGTTAAATTAGTCATACGTAACTTAGAACGTATCTAAACGAGCCCGGGAAGCGAAACTGATTAAAATAATTTTTTTTCGCTAAAACAGTGCCCTTTCGCGCCACGCGAAGGCACCCAGTTGCTCCCTCGCGCCACGCGAGGGAGACCGTTTTCCAGCAGGTCTGGAGCTGGGTCCTGCAATTTTCAGCAATACCAGTTTTTACGGAAACGACCATAACTTCTTTGTTATTGATCCGTTTTACGCGATTCTTTTTCCTACGCGTCCGTAATTTAATTCTCCATCTTATGGAGTTAAAATCCTACATCCAACATAAGAATTTTTTTTTGACTTCTAAGCCCGTGACTCATTACCATTTTACCGAATTTTAACCCGTTTATGCATTTTATCAAACAAACGTATTTGTTTGATTCCTATATCACATACACTTCTTCAAATTAATGTTATCTACCATTTTAGGTTCTAATCACAGGTTTATTACACAATTTAAACCCGTTTTCGCCCGTATGCTTATTTTGACCCGTTAAGGGTATTTAAGCACTTTAAAGCTTGAAATCGCTTTCATTCATTTCTAGCATCTTATTCCTACATTTCCTATCAAGTAATCTTCCAACACAACTATATGTGCGTTGGATTTAATGTGGATATCTATACGTTCCGAGTTTTACCCCTTGGATTATTATTTTACGGAAAAACTCAAATAGAGCCATTTGACTAACATATTACATCTTTCAACTTCTATACTTATTCTAAGTATTTATCTAATCATGAAATTCGTTTCCAAACAACCTTTAAGGGTTGTTTGTTCAACTTATCCTACAAGGGCATTTTGGTCGATTTTGGTCCTTCTTTTACGACGAAGGACTCTCACCAATTATTCGACCAAAATAGCACTTTTAACTACAACATAATTATGCGTACCTGGCTCGGATCAACATATTGACCCGTTTAATACCTTTTGCTATTAATATCTAGATAATAGCAATGCTAACCATGTGTTAATTCATGTGATCACAAAACTCAACAAGCAATCATCAAATATTATTGACAAATGGTGTTAACAACACCATTTGACCCGTTTAATCGAAATGACCAATTGTCATTATAAGATGGCACTTAATTACCATTTCACCCCTTTAACCTATCCCGGTTTACTTTTTGAAATCATCCAACTTGAAAGTCGTTTCCTGTTTTATTTAACCCATTATGACTTATGCCAAATGGTGTCGTTTTAAATCCCTTTAACTATTCGTTAACCCATGTCTGGATTACCATTTCACCATTTTCACTTGTTCCGACTAGCATTATATCGCGCCGGAATATCATGTTTCATTTACTTAATATAAATCGTATTCCATGCTCACAAATAAGCATTTTGTAATAAAAGTAAAAAGGGCGTAAGCTTAACTTACCTCGCATCCAAATTACGTTTTTCCTTTCCTTCTTGATTCGTTTGACCCGCTCACTCATCAAGCTTCCACCTAGCTCGTTAGGCGTCAAACTATCATCATAATTCATAAGATGGTTAGATTAGTCATTATCAATTATGACTACTCCATCTAACGGGTCTTATGTCGACTTTATCACTCGATTAAATCATCGGTTAGTTTGACTTCCTAAAAGTCAATTGATCTATCAACATATTCAAATGCACACTTCCCATGGAATTTCAACATTTTAGCTTCATTTAGGTATTTTAACAAACACCTAATGGGCATAATTTCACTAAATCAAAAATCAAGTTTCATGACTTACTATTTAGCCAAGATTAAACAATTCTTGCAAGTTTAATATATCTAGTATGCATAATAACATTTAGATTCACCTCATGTAAATAAATAACACTCAATTTATAATCTAATTTCTAGTGTTCTTCATCATTCTACAACACCCATTTAACACACATATAGGTGATCACCAAATCATTCAAGTCATAGCATCATATGTATGATCTTCACTTAGGGTTTAGTTCCTAAGCATGTGTAAATCACTAACTTAGCCATAGCTCCTCTAATCCTTACATAATTCGCGAATTATGATGCTAACTCAAATTTTGCAACATCACGAATCATCAATTTTTTACATACCTTGTGATCCCCATGACTTGGTGATCGTTTTTATGTGATCATGCATCGATTTAGGACTGAAATCGACCTTCAATTTGATGATTTTTGGCACTTTAGGGTTTCACCCTTCTTGGTCGCTCCTGATGATCGATCCACACACACATCTTGTGTGTGTGGTGTGTTTTTTTATTAATTAGAACTTGTTTCCTTTTCAACGGTTTTGGTCCCTCAAGTTTAGATTTTAATTATTAGGGACTAGAACTCCATATTTTATTTACTTATTTACACCTTGTTAACTAGGTTAATTACTCCTAGTTAACTTGATGGGTTCGGGAAGCTATAACCCGTTATATTTTAAGTCCCGTTAACTCAGGCTCTTATAAACTTAATTCCTTAAAACTTTGATTCGTTTTTATTTAATATTAGGATTTCTTATTTAAATCCAAATATTTACCGGGTTATTTTTACTACTAATGGTACGTTACCCGTCTTTTAGTATTAACGAAGTTTGATTACCAAACCCGTTTTCGGGGTGTTACAAAATTGAAAAAGGTTATACGCTACGTATAGACCTATACGAGGCGTATACGAGGGTGTGTAAATAGGGACTAGGGTGTGTGAATATGTAGACCCAAAAGTAATTTACCGAGTAAAGAAGAGTAAAATGCATGAATAGTCCATGTGGTTTGTCAAAGTAACACCCTTAGTCCCCAACTTTTAAAAATTACACTCGTGCTCCCCATGGTTTGCTCGGTTGTTACTCGGATGGTCCCTAGAGTGGATGACCGTTAGTTTGTGGCGTTAAGTGGATATGAATTGACAAAATTACCCTTACTAACTAAAAAAACAATTAAAATTTGAGGAAATATAATTAATATTTAATTATTATATTGAAATATAAAAACCTAAACACCCCCACCCCCACTCATCTTCTTCTGGTTTCACCTGCTGCTGCTACTGGTCTTGCATCACCGCCACCATCACCATTTAACACTGCCGTCAACATTCCATCCTCCACAATCACCGTAACCATCATCCTTCACCAGTGCCCCAACCACCGTAACATTCCACCATCTACCATCATCGCCATCATCATCCTCCACCACTGCCGTATCATCGCCCCCATCACCATTTAGCACCACCTCGTCACTACCAATTGTACAGATCTGTGACCTTACAAAGCCAACAACAATAAATTTGTAAATGTTCTTGCTTACATATGGTACCGATTGATGATGGTGGTGTGCGAGTCAGAGACGCTTTTGATTTGAAGGAGACCTTTCAAGAGGTTGCCTAACTCTTGTTGTGATATTATATACACATTTGGAATGTTAATATTTACTTTTGGGTAATGTTTTAGGTGAAGTATTTTGCGGAAGCTGTGGGTGCAGGGTTGGGCAGTTCATTGCAGGGATTTACAAAGAAAGGTTGCTAGGATTGAATTTGATTTGACATTTCTTTTCTGGTGGCATAAAATAAATCCAATCCAATCTTAGGTTTGCAAGTACCTTTGTTGTTTTTGAATTGGAGAAATGGTTTCTTTCAACTGTAATCATGCTTTGTTTGATTGCTAAATAAAGTTATCTTTCATATCTTTGCAACTGTGTGGTGTTTAATTTTGGCGACATTCATTAAGTTTTGGATACAGTATCAAATATTCAAATGTTGATAGTATGTTAGGGAAAATGAAATTGAGAAGGTGGATTGGGGGATTTTAATAGTGGTGTAGATGTTGAAGATGAAGTAGCGCAGTGGTGGTGGTGATGGTGGTGGTGGTGGAAGATAGCTTGGTTTGGGTGGGCATCTCAATAAACTAAAAGTTTGTTGTTTTTTGGTTTTAAAAGATTAATTAGTTTTTTATTGTTTTTTAGTTAGTATGGGTAATTTCGTAATTTTACATAGACTTAACAGAGAAAACTAACTGTCATCCACTCTAGGGATCATCCGAGTAACAACCGAGCAAACCATGAGGAGCACAAGTGTAATTTTTAAAAGTTAGGGACTAGGGGTGTTACTTTGACAAACCACAGGGACTATCTATGCATTTTACTCGAGTAAAGAAAGAAGTATAGTATTTTTCATCATGATTTTAGCGGGAAAATAAAAATTATAAAGAAGACAATTTCCCACTAAAATCCCCAAATAGATAGAAGAAGAACCCAAAATCATAAAGAAAGTTTTCTTCTTCTTCTTCTTCCTCACAAACCCTTTACTGAAGCCATGAAGAAAGACGATGGGCAGTTGATAGCAGCGAAGCGAGCGTACAGGAACGCATCAGTCGAGGGTAATCGTCAGGAAGAAGCGAGATGGGCGAACGTAATCGGAGACATATTCAAGAACAGAGGCGAATATGTCGAGGCCTTGAAATGGTTTCGACTCGATTACGAGGTCTCGACTAAGTATTTACCCGAGAAACATTTGCTCCCCACTTGTCAGTCCCTTGGTGAAGTTTATCTTCGGCTACACCATTTTGAAGATGCCCTAATTTATCAGGTCTCACATTTTCAAGTTATTTGATTCTGGCTTTTATTTACATAAGTCTGTGTATTTTTGTCCTGTTACGGTGAATCATTCTCCAAGAACCCTAGATCAGTAGGTGAATTAGCAAATATATTTGGACCATTAGCAGTGAAACAATTGAAGATAGGTGGATGAGATCCCGGTTTAAAAAGAAACGCATTAGGGGCGAAAGGCGCACCTAATGTAGCTTTGGGTCAAAATCAGGAGGTTTATATGTAGAAAAACTTTATGCTTGAAGAAATTATGAATGGTTTACTTGATAAACAGGTTTGTATGTACAACAAATGAGAGATATACAGCTTATGGTTGTAAGTAAAGCTTATTTGGCTCATGGTTGCAAAAGTCGCTGGACGCTCCTAGACGGTCGACCGGGAAGTTGAGAGTACTCGGCCTAGGCGGAGAGTACTCGGGGAGTACCTGGACATGTTAAATTATGAAGAAATTAGTTTTCAGAAATTAAATGTATGTCAAATAACTTAAATTTACTAATATTTATAATAAAATACGTGAAAATGATATTCATTCTTTAATATGACAGACATATAAAATTATGTTTTATTTTTAATTTTTTTAAGTCAAACTCGGTCCGAGTTGACCTACTAGATCCGATTCTGGCCGAGGTTAACCATGTTTGATCAATTCCAAGTAATTAGGCAGAGTTGCAAAAAGTCGCCTCAGCAGCCTACCTTGTAGCGACTACTCGGAGAGTACACGGCCTTGGAGACCTTGTTTTACAAGTTACAACCATGATTTGGCTGTACATAGATGCGTATAAGATATTTGAGTTGATTTCTATTGATATTAGATTGCTTTGAATACTTGTTCCTTCTAAGAACATGTTTATCTTGACTTTGTATTATCTCATGGTTGATGTTTTTTTTGGCAGAAAAAGCATTTGGATCTTGCAAAGGATTCCGACGATCTGGTCGAGCAGCAACGAGCCAGCACACAACTTGGTCGAACATACCACGAAATGTTTTTAAAATCCGAAGACGATCAAACCTCCCTTAGAAACGCCAAAAAGTATTTTATTTCCGCCATGAAGCTCGCCCACACACTAAAGAAATCAAACAAGCTTACGTTTCTGAAGGAATACATCGACGCCCACAACAACATAGGAATGGTCGAAATGGATCTTGATAACTTGGAAGAAGCCGAAAAGATGCTCACCAAAGGGTTACAAATATGCGACGAAGAAGAAGTGGTTGAAAACGACGATGGGCGCACGAGACTCCATCACAATCTCGGTAACGTTTACATGGAGTTACGGAAATGGGATAAGGCTAGAATCCACATTGAGAAAGATATCGTGATTTGTAAGAATATCGGTCATTGTCAAGGTGAGGCGAAGGGGTACATAAACCTCGGTGAGTTACATTATAGGGTGCAGAAATACGAAGATGCGATTCTTTGTTATGAAAAGGCGATGAATCTGGCGAAATGTATGGATGACGAATATGCTTTGGCTAATCAAATTCAACAGAATATAGAAACTGTAAAAGAAGCGACGAAAGTAATGGAGGATTTAAAGAAAGAAGAGCAGAATTTTAAGAAGTTGATAAGAAACATGGTTAACGCTAGAGGCACGTCGGGTGAACGGAAGTGCTTGTTACAACAGAATGCGTCTCTTGATCGCCTTATTGAGAAATCAAGCATCACTTCCGCATGGAAGAAGGTATTCTTTCACTTTTCGTTATATTATATACATGCTTCGGTTTTTCTGTATTCTTGTCGTGGGCTTGATTTTAAAAAGGCGCAACAAGGCTCAAGCCCGTGCACTTTTGGTTAGCATAAGGCACACTTTTTAAAAAAAAGCGCACTTGAGGCGCGATTTTTGGCAAAAATTGACCGAGGCGCGCACCTCATGTATTTCCCATATTTTTGTGCAGCAGGTTGTTGACATATAGAGTTAACTGCATGTAATTAATTTGAACTTTTTTAAGCAACTTGTTGTACAGCATGCTTTTCAGGTTGTACATGCATGTAATTTGAACTAATTTCCATATTGAAACATATAGAGTTAACTGTCATTTTCCTCCCTGTGGTTTGTCCAATTATGCCAGTTATTTGTACCATTTCCGTCCCTGACATTATGGAAATTCACCTTTTTACCCCTTATTTAACAGTCAAAGTTAACGATCGTTAACTTTTTGGATTAAACTAGCATGTTTCTAGAATGTCAAGGACGGAACTGGTACAAATCTCAAATTTGGCTTGGACTGGCATAAGTGAACAAACCATAGGGACGAAAATGGCAGTTAACTCAAACATATATAAAGCTTACTTGTCTCTAAATGTTGGGTAAGTGATGCTAGAAACCTACAGGAAATATATAAAAAAATATATAACTATTTGCGCCTCAAGTTTAGACCTTGTCGCTTTTGTGCCTTTCTCGCTTTTTAAAACCAAGGTTGTGGGTGTGAACATGTTTTAATTAAAACTTGGAATTTTTAAATAGCATTGTGAGTTTGCGAAAAGGAAGAAAAAAATAGCAAGCGAACTTTGTGACAAAGAAAAGTTGGGTGATTCGTATCTAGTTATCGGAGAGTCGTATCAGAAGCTTCGGAACTTCACCAAAGCCAAAAAGTGGTACTCTAAAAGTTGGGAGACTTACAAGTCAATTGGTAACATGGAGGTATGTGTTTGTTACCTAATACTTATGTGTTTGATGATTTGATCGTATATTTACACTTTATGGCTTCTTACGTAAAAATGATTGTTATTGCAGGGACAAGCATTAGCAAAGATCAATCTTGGAGATGTTTTGGATTCGGTTGGTAAATGGTCAGATGCTTTGGAGGCATTTAGTGAAGGCTACAGGCAAGTTTCTTTTTTTTTCTTTTTTTTTCCGGAGTGAAGTGGGATTGCTTAATGCTTTTATATTGTTCTTTTTGTTGCAGAATTGCTCGTGAAGCTAACCTAGTATCGGTCCAGCTGTCTGCGCTGGAAAATATGCATTATAGTCACATGATCAGATTTGATAATCATGAAGAGGCTAGGTAATGGGACACTTAACTTTCAAATCTTCAATTATTTAATCTTATAAGCGAAATATAATATCAGAGGTGTAGGTTATTAGTGTTCCTAGTTTTTTTCTGGTAAAAACATGAATTTTTGGGGGGCATCTATAATCTTAGTACCAAAACACTCATTTTCATCTATAATTCTATCATTGTTTTTTAGTGTAATAAACAGTAAGTTGGCAAATTACATCAGAATTGATTAGTTACACTTTTTGTGGGAAACTATTCATTAGACTAAAACATAAAAAATTCCACATTAACCCTTTTGGTTAATTAAAATTTTTATACTGTAATAATATTTTTATTAAATCAGATCATTGCTAAATATTTAACTTACAAAATAAACATGTATGTATGTATATATATATATATTTATTTATTTATACCCTTAAGATGAAACTAGTATTGAATATGACATTTGACTGTATTTAATATTCGTTATGATTTTTACCAGTAAGTTTTTTTAATTAATTTATAAAAATTAAATATCTAGTGAAAGCTATAGTCTGATATTATAAATATGATTCAGTTTAGTTTCATAAATGAACTTAAATAATTTAGTTAAAGTAAAAGGATTTAAATATGTTATTTTCTGTTTTATGAACAGGATGGTTTCATTTAGTTTGATCACTATCTAAATGAAGTTATTATATTTTGAAGAGAATTACTTGTTAGTTGTTACATTAGTTCCAAAACGATTCGGTTTGCTCTAAACTTGCGTAAACTTTTAGTGTATACTCTTGTTCTAGTAGTTGAGGTGAACTTGATGCTGACTGAGATAAATGAGTCTCTTGTAGGAGGTTGCAGTCAAAAATAGAGAAACTAAAGCAGTTAAACAACAATGAGGTTGAACCATTACGAGACAGCTGTTCTGAGACTGATACAGAAGGAGAAAATTCACCACGAAAATTATATGCATCCAACGAACATGGAAACGAGTCAGCATTTGATGACATCCCTTTGGCCTCGCTCGTTACCAAATCAAAAGGAACAAAACATAAGCCACTAGAAGCTTCCGCCACAAGCATGTCTAGTCAGACAGTTAGTCGGAAACGAGGTCGCCTTGTCCTTTCTGACGACGAAGATGATAATAATAAGCAACAACATGTTGATGGTTCCACTTCTAATGAATGTGAGTCACACTATTTGTGTAGGGTAACTAACAGTTTCATAAAAATAGTTTTTATCTTTTTTTTACTCTAAAAAATGAGGAGTAAAATGCCATTTTTGTACCTGAGGTTAGGCCAGTTTTGTGAGTTTCGCCCAAATGTTTCTTTTTTCGCATTTGAATCTAAAAGGTTTGAATTCATGCCTTTTTCATCCGACTCGTTAACTCTGTCTATTTTTTCTGTTAAGTTAAGGGTATTACCGTCTTTTTAGTTTTGTTAAACTAAAAACACTATAAGAAATAAAGTCAACAGAGGTGGATCTTTATTTCTTATAGTGTTTTTAGTTTAATAAAAATTGTCTAAAAAGACGGTAATACCCCTAACTTAACGGAAAAAAATAGATGGCGTAAACGAGTCGGATGAAAAAGGCAAGATTTCAAACTTTTTGGATCCAAATGCAGAAAAACAAGCCTTTGGACGAAAATCGCAAAACTGGCCAAACCTCATGGACAAAAATGGCATTTTACTTAAGAATGAGCTAAATATGATTACAAATACCAAGTCATCACAAATTTTTTTTAACCTAACAGTAAACATATTATGAAGGTTTCTATGCAAACAATTACATCATTTAGCTTAATTCGTTATAGGAAAATGCAAGCTAAAATGGTCCAAAAACGCCACCTCTACTGATTAATATTTTTATCACTTGACGATGGGTACCAAAAATTTCGTCTTTTGTTTGATTGCAGTCAAGAGCAGACGCAGGTTAAATAGTCATGTTGATGAACACCAGGCAAGACATTTTTTATTTATCTTAAGTTTGCTCGTTAGTTTTATTAGTGCGGTTGATGATAAGCGGTTTCCGTTGACACTGTGCAGGAAGTAATTAGTGATTGCACTCCTCCTGTACATCTGGAAGAAAGTGCTTGTTCGTATAAAGGCATGAGTCCGAAGCTAACTGCAGAAGATTTTAGATGTTCAAGGCAACATGAATCTGTTGATGTTTCTCCTGGCGTTTCGGAAAATATCTGTCTGAAAAATGGTCACTCTGGCCCCGTTTTTGATGCTTGTGAGGATGAATATTGTGTGAGTATAGATCCCCACTTATATATTAGTGTTAGTAGTTTTTATGTGGTATCTTTCTTAGTTTATGGTGTGTTGCATGTGTTTTTATAGTATGATACATTGCACATAGCCACATATACATATATAATCAGATTATTGCCTTGGCGTATTCAGTAATTTACTCGATGCCTACTTTTTGTCAATGTTGATCTATGCAGTTAATATCGGTGGGATATCGGTTATTGGTCCTCTACAAAATATCAATGTCAAATACCGGTTTGGAATATCGATTTCGATATTATCGGCGATATTGACCAATATTTGACCGACATTGACCATATTTTGGATGCCTTGGTTAATGTGGACTCGGAGTAAGATTTCATGGCTTACGATTGGAATATGTTTTAAATATTGGCACTTTTGAGTTTTGACTTTTAATATTACTATTAATATTATGTATGTTTTACGTTTTTTATATGTATATATATAAATTCTGCATGATAATAAAATTACCGTTATCCCACTGCGATAACCTATATCTCAAATATCGGCCCTTGACCGATATTTGATTTTGGACTGATATAACTGCATAGATGTTGATTTATTCACTTTTGGAACAAATTTGTCGATTACTGTCTGTTAAAATATGTATTTATTAATTGGAAAAATTGTTAAAAGTTTTGTTGGTTATCTACTTGCAGAAACATCTTATATTCAAAGTTGAGGATGACTTTGTTCATATAGAATCGGACCCACATAAGTTCGGCAATAAGCTAAGCATGGAACATATGAAGGTTGAAGTCGCATGCTTGTACTTTTTAAAACTTGTCAAGGAGAATAGGTCTAGAGGTATGCTCTTATTAACTGTTGAGTAGTTTATGTTAAACAAAATTATTATTAATTAGTACAAATGGTACGGAGATATGTGAAAAGGTGCATTAGAATCTATATTTTGAGATAATATTATCTATATATTCACACTAAATATATATATATATATATATATATTTTTTCTGTTGGAAGGACTTTTGCCTATCATTCAACATCTCAAGTGTGGAGGCGAAGTTCTAGAATCGTTGAATTTATTATATACCCCAAAGGATCATACGAGTGGAAAATGCTGGATCGAAGTCTCTATTGATCGTATGTTGTCTGTTATTATAGTACGGTTTCGTCTTAATATATTTTTTATAATTATGTTATGCAATTTAAATGTATCTTATTGTAGGTTGGGTATCTAAGCGTTTGGTAAAACTTTACGCTGATTGTTGTAAAGATCTTTCTCAGCCTCCCAACCTGAAATTGCTTAAGAAGCTGTATAGTTTAGAGGTAATAAACAGATTGTAAAAATCCGACTTTTGTCAATATTTACGTAGTTCGTTTTAACACATTTATCATCAGGTATCCGAGGATGAGATAGATGTCTCGGATTGTGAATTGGAAGATATATCCGCTGCACCGTTACTAAATGCATTACATTTGCACAAAACAATTGCCGCATTAAATCTTTCCCACAATTTGTTAGGTAATAATTTCAGCCACATGTAATCATCTCTTTTTTTCCCTGATAAACTGATGCCTGAAACAGGTGTTTTTTCTCATTTCTGATCTGTAGTACTGTTTAGGGGTGTGCTAAACAGGTCATGTCCGCGGGTCGGCGGATCCAACCCGACCCAAACCTGAAAATTTTAGACGAACCCGAACCCAAAAATATGTCATACCATATAAATTCGAACACGACCCGAATATTCGTGGGTTGACCTGAACACGACCTGTTTAGCCCGATTTTTTATTTTTTTTAATCTTTTTGCAAATTAATATTAAATTTAAAATTTTACTACAAAAACACAAATCTATATAATACATATATACTTTAAGTGTAAAATCTTATGTCAAGTTCTTTTTTTAAGTTATAATTATTGCATAAAATACCCAACTAGTTTAATTTATAACATAAAACCTATTTAAAAAAAATAAAATACAGTACAAATGGGTTAAATGGGTCAACCCGCCCGGGTTGACACGGACCCAACCCGTTAGCTAAACGGGTTCGTGGATTCAACCTGAAACTGACCTAAACCCAAACCCGCAAA
This sequence comes from Helianthus tuberosus, assembly GCA_030545235.1. Classification (NCBI taxonomy): domain Eukaryota; kingdom Viridiplantae; phylum Streptophyta; class Magnoliopsida; order Asterales; family Asteraceae; genus Helianthus; species Helianthus tuberosus. The sequence continues at coordinate 126,471,787 of CM060360.1, read as the reverse complement.
TTTTGTGTCAAGTTTGTTTTGTGTTTTCGGACCGTATAAAAAATTCACACCCCTAGTACCGTTGTGAGGTGGCAAAATGTGCGGGCCAGGCAAGTAATGAGTAATTTTTGTGCGGGTCAAAATGGGTTCTGTCAAGTTGACCCGGATTACTTTTTGTCCAAAATTTTGAGTTTTCATAAAAACAATTAGTTTGTTAAATATTTTTACAGTTCTTTTTCTTTTTTTCAAGATTACTTTTATTTTCTTTGAATTAAAACATTAAAGCAAGATTTTATGCATAATATTTACGCGTATGTCATGTTAAATAGGTTGAAATTGTCACATCTAGGTGCAATACATTATCGTCACACAATATATACATATTTCATGGTTTGCGTATTCTCAGGAAATGAAAGCATGGAAAAACTAAAAAATGTATTTCTGTCATCAAGTCAAAAGTACGGTGGTTTAGTTTTGGATTTGCACTGCAATCGCTTCGGTCCAACTGCCCTTTTTCAGGTTCTTTTTATATTTCGCCTTAATATTCTCACTACTTCACATTGCTCATTATGTTTCCTAATTGTTTTTAAAACTTATTTTCTCCTTTAACATGCAGATTTGTGAATGCACCGTGCTTTTGTCACGTTTAGAAGTAGTCAACATCTCTGGTAACCGTTTGACTGATGGTTGTGCTTCTTACCTTTCCACAATCTTGCAGAATTGTAAAGGTGATCCCATATTTCTAACAAATAAATTAGCAACTTTTAAGTATATTTTTGGTAATATTTTGAGCATTTGGTGCTTTGTGACGTTTAAACTTTAAATATACTGTTTTGTTTTGCAGCTCTTTACAGCTTAAATATACAAAACTGTTCCATTACGTCTCGAACAATCCAAAAAGTTACTGACTCGCTCAATTCCGAATCCCTTCTTTCAGAACTTTTCATAGGTACAAAAACACAAACTCACACACACGTATGTGATGAAGATAATACTTTTTTAATTTTTTTTTTTAACATTTTACCATCCAACAGGATACAATAGCTCCATAACAGGAAATGCGTTGGTAAATCTGCTGGACAAACTTGCGACGCTAACGAGGTTTGCATTGTTATCGTTAAATTTTAGGGATAACTTTATATATTCTCTTCAAAACAGTATAATATCATATTCATCCAACAAAAAATTATAACGTCAGTGATACCCATTTTCAAGTTTATGACATTTATACCCTTCTTTTTAAAAAAAAAACTTGCATCAGGATATGAGAGTTCGGAGTGTAAGTAAAAAGAAAAGGGTATAATGGTCATAATATAAATTGTACTTAAGAAAATGAGTAAATATATTTATTCATTAATTTTGCTTGGGGTCTCAATTTGACAACCTTAGCGTCGGTTTTGGCTATTTGCAGCTTCTCTCAGATAAATTTAAATGGCATAAAGCTAAACAAGAATGCGATTGATAGCCTTTGTAATCTCATCAAAAGCTCATGTTTATCCCATTTGATGATCGGAGAGACAAGTATTGGAACCGTGAGAAACCATTCCCGTCTCGTTTATTAACATAATTACCGCTATGCTTTGCGGCTTGTCGTTTATTTAGTCGGTTAATCTTGTCACTCATGCAGGAGAGGGCCATACAGTTGTCTGATTCATGGAGCAGTGAGAATTCTGAACTAGTCAAGCTTGATTTGTCGTATTGTTTGCTCACATCAAACTATATCACGAAACTTGTTATGGATGCATCCTTGATCAGTGGTCTTCTTCACTTGAATATTGCAGGGAACCCGCTCATGCAAGAGGTTGTATATATATTTTTCTTATTATGTTATTGTAATTGTTTTTTTCCCGTTATCCGTTATGCGTCCTTAAAAGATTCTAACAGGAAGAATGAATCTCCAATGCAGGGTGGCGTCGCTCTGGCATCACTAGTGAAAAACCCGCATTGTTGTTTAAAAGTCGTTAATTTCAGCAAGTGCCAGCTGGGGCTTGTTGGCATACTCGGTATTCTTCACTCTTTAGCAGACAACACATCTGTAGAGGAGGTCAACTTGTCAGACAACGCTCTTGAACACGAGTATGATACTTTGGTCAAAGTCAAAGTACATGAGGATGAAGTCGACAATGATTTGTTTGAGCTCGGGGTTGCGGCTGATAGTGAAGATGAATCTGAACAACAAAAGCCGTGCGTTGACCTCAAGTCAACGTTCGTTCAGCAACTTGCGTCTGCTATTTCTATGGTGAAACAGCTTCGGGTACTTGATATTAGCAACAACGGGTTCTCTGGAGAAACATTTTACGCTGTATGGTCAACGAATTCGAGAGGTAGTTTGACCCAAAGTCATACTCAGGGAAACACCATTCATTTATCAGTTGAGCCTAACCAATGTTGCAGCATCAAACCATGTTGCACAAGATTTTGATTCTGAATTGTTACAATGTTTTTATTTTTTTGGACAAAGTTGCATTACTTGTTAGATTTTTTGTATAGGGCAAAATGTATATAAAAGATGCATGTATTTTTATTAGTTTTTGTTGAGTTATATACTTATTAAAATGGACATGTTTTGATAAACGGTTAGACCACCCGTAGTGGTAACATGATTGGGTGTGGAGGGCAAAAAAACGCCCAAACACGCCGTCCCCGCCGCCCCTGGGCATGGTTTTAAAATAAAATAAAATGCCAGGGCGTGTTATTTAAAACACTGGATTGAGATTCATTTTGGCCAATGAATGTTGGCAACGGTCAACTCAACGGCTGTAATATGTATATTTTTTTCTTTTCTTATTTCATATTTATATATATATACTCTCACATTCTATTTTCTATAAGCCATAAAACAAAACCTACAATAACAAACCCAAACTACACATCATTTTCTATAAAAAAATGGATTCCCCAATGTCCTTGTCGTCCGTTGCCAATTTTTATTACAAAGAATTTTTAGCCGATGAGGGTAAGTAGACCGACGAATATATGGAACGAGACCGATGTTCGGCAAACGATCGAGTGATGAAATATTAATTTGATCGAGTAGTATTATTTGTGTGTTTTATTATTTATGTAATTTTTATTTATTTAGTGAAATATTATTAGTTTTAATTTAAAAAAAAACACAAAAAATAATTGGGTAATTATTGGATGAGACATTATTAGGCATTAAACACTACACCCATTTTAAACTAATACTCAATTGCTGACTGGACTGCCACATGTCGCTTCATCTCCAGGGGAGAGGCATTAGTTTCAAGCTCCACTACACATGGTCTTACGAAAATGGTTTTGGGTAACCCGCTAAGCAATGCATTTAGGGGTTTGGCCATAATACCATAATGTTGATTCGTTGAATGAATGCACTTAGTAAGACTGTGGGGTATGGGGCGTGGGTTGGCTGAAAACGCACAAGCCACCACCCCGGGTGGGCTTGGGTTGGGGCGTGGCCCAAGGGGCGGGAGTTTGAAGCCGGGCGTGGGGCGGGCTAGCGATCCTATGTGGCGGGCTCCTATTCGCTTTGTTGGCCATGTCATAGCGGAGTGTTTAAAATTTAAAATGTAACCGTTTGGTTAAGCTAAGCGGTCACCCCAACCCAACAGTCAACATCACTATAAATATAACCCCAACCCCACCGGCTACCCCAACCCAAACATTCTTGTTGGCTGTCCACCGCTACCCCAACCAAAACCCACTTGATCGAACCCGCTACCCCAACCCACTTGATCGATGACCTCTTGGACACACAAAGAAGAGCTAGCTCTCGTCACGAGCGTCGTTGACGCAATGGAGGGGCGACAACCCGGTCAAACGCGATATTCGCCGGAAGCCTTTGCAAGCTACCGACATAACGTCGGACACGACCGGCACAACTTAAACGCGTGCCAATATAAATGGCGCGAGCTACGGCCGAAGCTTGATCGTTTCAAAGCCTACTACGAAGCCGTTCCGAGCGGTGAGTTAAGCCACGATGACCGGGTGGCGGTGGCGAACAATGAGTTTCGGGGCAAGGAGCGAAAGGCGTTTGACAAGCTCGCGCTTTTTGAAATTTACCTAACGCTCTAGGTTTTTTTATTTTGTAATCGTTTTTAGGTTTTTTGTAATTTTTAGGAATTATGTAATTTTTAAGAATTTAATAAAATTTTAGGCTTTTTTTTTTTTTAATGTTGTGTGTATTTTTTTAATTTTTTGTATTTTTTTTTAATAAACTGCCAAGCCACGCGGTGCACTCACGCCCCACCATACCCCACGGACACGTCACTCACCGGTGGGGGGGCTCGAACTCCACGTGTCAACTCATGCCCCCAACCCAAGCCCCACCATACCCTCGCTCTAACACCTAATTCTATTTTTAAATCTACACCTTTGTCATTTATTGTAAGAGTTGATCCCTCGGAAGTAAAATCTTTTCTACAAACCCATTGGGCTAGTATAATTTGACTCCTTTGGGATCTTTGTAGTTTAAGTTGTAACTCCTTGGGCTAGTGGTGTACAAAAAACCCGAACCCGGACCCGAAAAAAAAACCCGGAACCGGGTATTATAAAACCCGGGTTTTTAATACCCGAACCCGAACCCGACCCTACCCGTAGGGTAGGGACCGGGTATGCATATTTGATCTAAAACCCGAACCCGGAACCGGTTTTTTTTTATACCCGGTTTATACCCGAAACCCGGTTTTATAAATACCCGAACCCGAACCCGGAACCGGTTTATACCCGAAACCCGGTTTATACCCGAAACCCGGTTTAAAAAAACCCGATTTTGATGTAATCTTGTTTAATTATGTATGCAATAAGACTTCTAGTTCTTATGATTTTACAAAATTATGTATACACTTTGATGTAATGAATCTTGTTTTTATATAATTCTGCAGGTTTTGTATATGATTCTGCAGCTTTTTTGTATGTTTTTATGTAATTCTGCAGGTAAAATATAATTCTGCAGGTTAAAATATGTTTCTGCAGGATTTGTATAAGTTTCTGCAGGTTTTTATAAAATTCTGCATGTTTTTATATAATTCTGCAGCATTTTTTTTAACTTTCTGCAGTTTTAATATAATTCTGCATGTTTTTACATAATTCTGCATGTTTTTATATAATTCTGCATGTTTTTAAATGATTTTGCATGTTTTTATAAAATTCTGCATGTTTTTATATAATTCTGCAGCATTTTTTTTTAACTTTCTGCAGTTTTAATATAATTCTGCATGTTTTTATAACTTTCTGCATGTTTTTAAATGATTCTGCATGTTTTTATAAAATTCTGCATGTTTTGTATATGATTCTGCAACCTTTTTTTTAAATTTCTGCATGTTTTTATAAAATTCTGCATGTTTTTATATAATTCTGCAGCATTTTTTTTAACTTTCTGCAGTTTTAATATAATTCTGCATGTTTTTATAACTTTCTGCATGTTTTTAAATGATTCTGCATGTTTTGTATATGATTCTGCAGCCTTTTTTTTAAATTTCTGCATGTTTTTATAAAATTCTGCATGTTTTATAAAATAACAGAAAACACTGGTTTTTATTAACCGGTTCACAAGTTAACCGGTTTTTCATAACCGGTCGGTTATTACCGGGTCTTGATGTTCGGGGTTAATAACCGGTTATTAACCGGTCGGTTATTAACCATAACCGGTTTTGTTTTTTTGGCCCAATAACAGTCCCAACCGGTTAACCGGTTTAGGTTAGTAAAAAAACCGATTTGAGCATGTCTAGCCACAACCGCAACCGCTCTACCCGATGCGGTTTTTTCCCAACCCGATGCGGGTTTTTTAATACCCGGTGCGGGTTTTTTCCCAACCCGGTGCATACCCGAACCCTACCCGATGAATACCCGAACCGGACCCGAACCCGGAAATAGGGTATTATAATACCCGGGTTTTATAAAACCCGACCCGAACCCTACCCGGACCCGGGTATATAGGGTATACATTTTTGGTAGAAAACCCGGACCCGGACCCGACCCGGTTTTTAAAAAAACCCGATTTTTTAAAACCCGGTCCTACCCGAAACCCGATCCTACCCGAACCCGGTCCTACCCGAAAACCCGATTTGTGCACCACTACCTTGGGCTAGTATAATTTGACCTAGATATTCTACTTCGGTTCCTCCAAAACAACAGTTAGATCTTTAGGCAAACAACGACTTTCTTAATAAGGTTTAAACCTCTTGTGAATGCAATAAACGTGGTTGGATGTTCTTACTATAGATGAGAACTAGGAGGTGAACTCTCATGCTGTAGTGGGGTTGTGTAATTTATAAGGCTCGGTTAAAAAAATATATAAATAAATAAGGACGCAAGAGTATGTCCAGCTAGAAACAATAACCACGCATGTGCGTTGAGGGGTGTTTACTCATCAAATTTAGAACAAAAAAATAACTAAGTCGAAACTATAACAAAACCCACGTAAAAAATTGATGTCGAAGCGACGATAAAAAGAAACAATTATTAGCACATCTAAATAAGCAAGCCGCAATGTTAAGTAAACACGTGCAAGCAGATACAAAATATTAAAATGTAGATAAAAATAGAGATGAAACCTAAACTAAAATTTTGATATAAGTTAAATTAATGGGGCAATGTTGATGACTTGATGGTAAAATACGTGTTATTAATATAAGTGATCACTTGTCGAAATATAATGAAAACGGTAAAATAAACAAACCCGTCAATGTGACCCAGTCATATGAGATAATTATTCAATATTATAAACTAGTTATTTTCCACCCGCGCGTTGCGGCGGGGACCCAATGACTGCAAAACGCGTGTCAACAATAGCAAGCAGATACCGAATATCAAAACATAAATAAAATGGCGTGGTAAGTATAGGACCCACACGTCCTACACGTTGGAAATTCGAATGTTTTCAATTCAGTTATTACGGTGCTATCACGTTAAAATATGGAGGAGCTCAGTTATTACGGTGCTATCACGTTAAAATATGGATGAGCTCGGTACCGGTAACGGCACCGAAAGTACCGATCCGGAAAATCATCGAAATTAGGTACCGGCATCGAAAATGCTCGGTACAATACGGTATGGTATTTGAAGGTAAAAATCAATAAATACAGGTATGGTGCTAGACCGGTGTCGAACCGAAACTAACGATTCTGAAAACGCCAAAAGGTGAGTAACAAATTGGTATGGAGAATGATTTGGTATAGTAAATTTGGTACCGATACGATACCAGTTTGATTACAAGATTTGATACGATTTGCTTATCAATAATCTAAATATCCAAGTTAATTTTACATACTACAATTCATTCATTACAGAAAAAGACAAAAAAGAAAGCAAAATAAGTTGTTGTGTATATAAAATCTCATTCAAACAAAATACAGTTACTTACTGTGTGTATGAAAAGTAATATATATACGGTGCAATTACTTGCGTTGCTACAGGATTTGATGAGCTCTGTACCAACCGTACCGAAAATATCGTTACCGAAATCTCCAAACGTGGGTACCGGTACCGAATATACCTAGTATGGTACGGTTCGGTACCGATCGGTACTGGTACGGCACCGGTATTTGAAGGTAAAAACCGGTGAATACCTGTGCAGAACCGGTACCGAAAATACACCGGTTTGATAAATTTAAGACCGGTACCTATACCCGATACCATTTGCTCATCTCTTAATTTTTTTTTTTGAAAGGTGAACTTCATAATGGTGACCATTGTCACACCCGCAAATCGCGGGCCCTCGCCAAGATTAAGGGCCCAGATAGCAAGGCCAGCGCTGGGTTTACCAACCTTGGGTCGAAGGCTTTCCCCCGGAAACCGTACTGCCTCTACACAAGTTGCCTCTCTTAATGATCTTACAATTCTAATCTATTCTAATTCTAATTTTAATTTTAAATTATATATAGATCTACTATTCATTCACTTTTCATTTTATTTTATTATATATAGATTAGCAACAAGTTTGTGCTAATTGTAGTTGTACAACATGCATAAATGAAGTTTTGTGCTAGCTTATCTTGTGTTGTGTGCTATATTGAGGGTACATTTATTCTTTGGTAGACATGTGTCATTAACAAGCTACGTGTCTCTTTTGTTTTTGTTGAATAATTTTACACGCTTTCGCAACTGTACCTCCTCCCAAACCCTCACCTGCTTCACACCAAGAGATAACCTTTTCAAAACGCTAAATCGATGCGGATCAGTGTCGTTGTCGATTGGGGGGTTATTGATAACGCCTTGGTTTTTTCTCCTGGTGGTCGTCATCCCGGTGCATCGTCTCTTCTGTCTTCCAGTTCCGGTGACTTCAAGCGGCCAACTTTCACAGGTGATTGCAGGCTTAGTTACATCGCTACGATTTTTTGCTTCCGTTGAACCTTAATTTTTTGTGCTTCACTTTTCCGTATTCTATTTTGGATTATGTTGCGATTTGATGTTTCATTCATTCTTCAATTTAAAATTGTAGAGTTGTAAATATAGGTTTTTACGTCGTGATGTTAAGGCAGCGCTATCTACGGATTTGGGCCTCGATTGTCGGCGACTCTTCGTTATATGTTTGGCTGGTGAGTTACATTTGTTGTTCCTTCCGATTCAGTAGAGCTGTAAAGATATGTTTATGCTTCATAATCTGAAACCTGATTTCACTGCTAATAGTCGTCTTCTGTAGTAATTGATTTTTTTTTATTTATGGTTAACCCCTAAATATTTGATGACATAATCTGATTGGATTAAAGGAAATCTCAAGTTTGGTCAGAAGAAAAATGAAATTTGTTTGGCTAAGGAATAAGCGATTCTGCATCTAATTGCCATCAAAACATTAAATTTTGCTATTCGTTCATATTTACAGTAATTCAATTCAATGGATTTTCATTATTTTATTGGTTCAACTTACATTATATTTATAGCATTTCAATGGATTTACAGCATCCTTGGGAAGATGAGGATGCTGGATGTGCGAGACATAAATAACTTCGACTTTTAAACCTGAAAACGAAGCCGGGACACAGGTTATAGCAGCGTCTCATCTAATGGCCGATCTCTGTAAAAAGCTGAAGACGAAGCCGCGGACAAAGGCTATAGCGGCGTTTCATCTAAAGGCTGGTCTCTTAGCTGAAGACGAAGCCGCGGACCAAGGCTATAGCGGCGTTTCACCTAAAGGCCGATCTTTATAACTAATCTAATGCACTTGCATATTATTGAGCTTTAGATTGTGCTTTTTTGTTTCGTTGTTGTTGTGGAAGCTTATTCTAGAGTTTTTTTTTTGAGTTAATTATGTTGTTTCTATGCTATTTTACATTGAGTGTTTACCAGCCTACAAGAAAAAGCTCCAACAAGTGGTATCCTTCTCCTTTATATTATTCCATATTCACTTGCTTAACACGTCATTTTCTGACTATAGTTTGTCTTAAATAGTGAGAAAGCTAGAAACTTTTTATCTATTTTTGTTTCCTAATCTAATATCCTTAATTTTGTTTAAAGTCGACATGGGTTCGGTTGTCGGGATCTTGACAAATGGTGTTATCTTGAGCCAAATCATCATATACCAGAAGCCAACAACGAAAGAAGAAAAAGATTTGAAGATCAGCAATGTGACCATCTTTAAATGCAGAGTTCCTCTAAAAAACCCGGTTAGCGTTTATGATTGTTATTATTTCTTTTTCAGCTAAGTAAGTGAATCTTTCAAGAATCTTTCACATGATACTTGGAGTGTTTAGGATTGCTTATTAAAACTGATTTTTTGTTTATGTTTGAACACACAACAGAAGCATATGAACAAAGATAATTATTCGAAAGTGATATTGAACACTGGAAAGCCAGACTTTATATTTTTTACTAGAAACTCTACAAAAAAGGTTGGTACTTTGCATTTTATTAGTTTTATAGAAATATTAAGTTCATTATATATTTATTTGTGTTTTTTTTCATTGCCTTATTTAAGTGGATTGAGCTTGAACCCACACAATTCCGGCATTCACTGCCATACATGGATCAGGTTAGCTAATTTGTATCTCCATATCAACTTTTTTGAAACTCCCATTATCTCAGTGAAATTAAAAGTTTCCATTTTACCCTATTGGTACAATACACTTATGATAGAATTCAACGTAAATCAGATTCAAACAAGCGATGATTTCCCAGTGGATATAGTTTCATGATGGAATATTATGGAAAGGATGAAATTGTTACACAATTTGTTCGAATTTGGATGAAGTTGGTGGTACGAATTTGTTCGAATTTAATATTGACACACATCTATATTCTATCCTAGATCTTAAGTGTTTCAATCTCATCAATCTTTTTTGTTTGTATTATTTAAAATCGACACTACAGTACCACAGAAACGATTGCAGGATCATTTCCTACTGTAATTTTTGAATTGGGTTTCTAGATGCTGATTGGGTTTGCTTCTTGAAGTTTAGTATATATGTTAGGCTACTATCACTGTGATATACCAATTATAACTTGTAAATACTAAGATTTATTAAAATCATGAATGAAAAATTGTGAATTCTAACTAGGTTGACGGTGATGGTAAACGCTTGAAGACTTTGGCGCAGAACTTGAAATCTAAACATAATGATGAAAGAAGTACGTGCAAGAGAGCGGAAAATAGTGCTTGAAGACTTTGGCACAGAACTTGGAATCTAAACTAGAAGATGAAAGAAGTATGAAAATAGTGCGAAACCAACTGAACCATCCAAAGGCAAAGTTGATGAAATATTTGGTTTAAATAATGAAAAAGATGAATAGTTGAATAGTTTGATTAAAGTTAATGTTCAAGGGACAACTAAGGTGACACAAGCTGTGTTACCTGGATATTGAAGAGGAAAAAAATGGGCTATTGTGAATATTGGTTCTGGTGCTACTATTGTTATCCTTTCTGATCCTTTGTATGTTGTTTGTGCTGCAACAAAAGCGTAAGTTTTTAACTTTTTAATCAGATTTGATTGCCGACATGTTTGTTTATGAATGTTTATAGGAGTTGTGTTTATAAATGCTTATAAGAGTTGTGTTTCGTTCGGTGTTTCTAGGTAGATATATCAGTAACATTTCAAAGCCATGAAGTAATAGTCCCCGTTGCAACGCGCGTGTATGAATGCTTTGTCTCGCCAGTGCAACGCACGGCGGGCAAAAATCTAGTTATTTGTTAAAAGAAAAAATGCAAAGATTCAAAGGTAAATAGTTTTAGAAGACAATAATAATTAAACCAAACATGTCTCGTATTAAGTTAGAGGGCACACACCACTATCCTAATTTACACTTTACTTCAAGCACCTACAAATAAAACAAAAATATCTATGCAATAAGTATGAGTACATAGGGCAATAAGAGTGATAATAAATTGAATAGTAAACTTAAGACAAACATAAGTTACTAAATAATAGGGGAAATTATAAAAATATAGAGAGTCTTTACAATGTTAAATTTAAATGATACTCTTCCTACTACAGTAGAAACTAGATAAATTAATACTCGATTATTTAATAAACTCTCTAAGATAATATTTTTTGCCGGTCCCGACTCGGGGATAGGGTGCTAAATTAATAATTCGCTAAAATTAGAAGATAATACATTTTTGATAATTTCTTTAGACCCCATATAAAATATAAATTAATAATTCCTTATATATAGCATATTACATGAATGATTTATGAAGGTTTCTTGAAAAATGACTCAATTGTCTTTTGTTTTTTGTTGAAATCAATTTCTCCTTGAATCTCGTCTCTAATTTTCCTTAGCATGGTAAGAACTTCTGGTGTATCTTGCTTTGAACTTTCCAAGTCAACCAATAGAAAAAGTAAAGTCTGGAGTATCCACTGGATACATATCTTTCATGAACTTTCAAGTGATACATTGAACACAAGAAGCATAATAAGGTGGGAGATTGAAGGTTTCTTTCAAATTGGGCCGTTCATTTGATATACATGCATTGTATACAATAATTAAGTGGAAGCTTGAAAGGTGTTTGTAAACTAAGTATTCTACTATAAATTAATAAAATATTAATTAATATATAAATTAATAATTATTAATTTATCGATTAATTAATAACTCTTTTAATTAATAAATTTTGGTGTCCCAAGTGTATTATTTTATAAAGTTTCTACTGTATATAACCACTTCAAACTATAATGAAAAATCACCACTCTTGCCTAGAGTTCAATACAGGATCAAAATGTTAAATAGAAGATTAGGATGCCTATATAAATATAAATATTTGTGTATTTTGTTTAGACTTATAAGACGTTTAACCGTTTCTCTTAGATGACCCCATAATGATACGAGGAAAATAGAAATAACAATCTTTATACTTATAAATAAAAATAGGCGTACACTTCACGATTTTCATAGTGTGATTTGCAATGACCATTAATAAAAAGTCAGAGACAATTATTATCTAGAGTTGGATTCTAAAAGATCAAGTTTTTACTCATAGACAATTTTATTTGACGTTGTCAAGAATTAAAAGCAAAGGCGAAGTGCCGAAGTTAAACTACTAATATCAAATAAAGATGGGCAATGTGACCAATAAAACAACAAATGTAGTATACAAACTATAAAGAAATATTTAAAGAGTTATGAATTACTATTACATTTTTATCTTTTGTAAGTATTAATTCTAATTACAATTTTTAATTTTTTAAATCAATGTTCCATATAGTTTTATTCAAAATATTTATTAACATAACATATTAGCTCAATCTATGTATCACACGGGTAACTAACCTAATTTTTTTAATGGTGTATGGTTAGGATATCGCTAACCGGGTTAATAGTTAATATGTTAGTATCACCAAGTTAGTATTATAATCACCTCTTGTCTGCATTTGAACCCAAGACCTCCAAGAAAAGCAAAGCTTTACTGTAACAACCCGTACTCTCGATCCCGGTCAACGAGAGAAGGGTATTTTATTCAATTCCATTATTATATCATATTGTTATTATTATGATTATCATGATTATTGTTTACTAAAATAATAATAACACGCGACGAAAGATTTATTTACTTACGTATTTAGTTACAATTATAATTTAGAGTAAATTACAAGTTTTGTCCTTTATGTATGTCCCAAATTGCAGGCGCTGTCCTTTGTCTTTAAAATTGATGAGTTTTGTCCTTAATGTTTGCAAATCTTGCACGTTATGTCCTTTAGGCCAAACCCAGTTAGATTTTTTGGTTAAAACTGATCATGTGCAAGGCACATGAGGGTACTATTGTAATTTCACCATTTAAGGGGCTATTATGTAACTAATATATAGATTGGGACTATTTTGTAAAAATAGAAAATATATTAAATTAAAACCTGCCCTCTCTCTCTCTCTCTCTTCCTCCCTCACTCTCTCTCGCTCTCTTCTCTCTCCATCTGCGGAGGAGAAGCACCACCACCGCCGCCATACCCTTCACCTCCACCTTCACAGCCACTGTCACCACTCCCCACCACAACCGCCGCCATCCCCTTCAACTCCACCTCCACCAACATCACTGCCACAATCATCACCACCAAATCTAACGAAAAATCCACCACAACCTCCTTCGCAGATCTAAACCCTAGGCGGCGGCTAGGGTTCCGCCGTGACGATAAGCGGCGGCCACGATTGTTTGGTGCTTCGAGATTCTAAACCTTCTTTCTTTCTCTTCTAGTGCCTCTTGATTTTTTCCTTTAACTGTAACTCTTTCTTTCTACACATTTGAATACATATGCTTTGTCATGGTGGTGACCGGTGGGGTAGGCTAGATGTTTGTAACACCCGTCTCAATTAATCAAGATTATAATAATAAAACACGCATTTTATGCTAAAATGCGACTTTACAAAAACTTTTCCAAGTTAACATTCTTACATGTCAATAATATTCAAATATAGTACTAATTGTTTTACATAGTACACTTAAAACAAAAACGTATTAGATTAACGCGGAAGCTTGTTTGATCATGTGTTCGGTTCTTGTCCATGCTCGATCTTCATCCGGATGCTTACTAGGTTCACCTAAATTCAAAACCAACATAAAAGTTAGTTTTGATAGCTTAAAATAAGTTTAAACAAGTTCTACGCATCAAACAAACATAACAAAAAAAAAATTTCCAGCTTTTATGTCTATCGCGTGACGCGAGAGACTCTGCTCAGCTTGTCGCGTGGCGCGACGTCAGTCGCGTGTCGCGACCCAAACCCCGTGACCCGTCGCGTGGCGCGTGGCGCGAGAAAGACCAATTTCCAGCAGATTCGTTACTGAAACCTGCATTTTTGCCCAACTCTAGTTTTTAACCAAATTCCAACTTCAAAATGCTATAACTTTTTATCTACTTATCCGTTTTACACGATTCTTTTTCCTACGCGTTTGTAATTTAATTCTCCATCTTATGGAGTTAAAACCTGATATTCAACTTGATCCCGGTCCAGATGATGTCGCTAACCCGGTTCGGGGCTTGGCTCTAAGCCGCGAGTTCGGGTTCGAAGAAAAGCCTTTTTAAATTTAGTTATTTTAATTTAATTATCTTTAGTTTTCTGTGTTTGAAATTTGAAAAGTTCCAAGCCTATCTTGTAGGATAGGAGCATGGTTTAAAACCTTTCTTTTCGTTGTTTGTTGGTGACTTTTGTTTTTGATCAATCGAACTTTCGTTTCTTGTGAGATCGCCGACTTTGGCATCTCGAAACGTTACCGGAATTTGGTAACGGGTTTATCTTTCGCTTAGCTTCCGCATCATTTGGCATCAGAGCCATGGCACGCGACGGGAGGAACCACCGTGATTTTCAGCGTAGATTCGCCGCAGGAGGCAACGAAGATTTTCGCGATCAGGATCCTCGAGACGCTGAACTCGACCGTTTGCAGTGCCGTATTCGTGAACTGGAACTCCGTTATGAGCCTCAGAATGATGATGAACATACGGAGTCAGATCTGTATAGTGACTACGACGACGGACGAAACCCGTTTGGGGGCCGTCCTTTACGTCCGCGGTCACCACCTCCACAGCAACCCGACCACTTAAAAGCCTTGGGTATACGGGTTGAGATACCCCAATTCGAAGGTCACTTGCAGCCCGATGATTTTCTAGAGTGGTTACATACGGTGGAAAGGGTTTTTGAGTTGCGCGACATCCCGGATCATCTCAAGGTTAAGCTAGTTGCAATCAAACTCCGGAAACACGCTTCCTTGTGGTGGGAACACGTCCGAAAAAAGCGTCAGTACGAGGGAAAGGAAAAGGTGGTCACATGGGAGAAGATGAAAAAGTTGCTTAGGTACAAGTTTTTGCCACCAAATCATCGTCAAGACTCCTATCTTGATTACCACAACTGCAAGCAAGGTACGTTAACGGCTGAACAATTTATTATTGAATTCGAAAGGTTACGAATGCGTTGCGGGGTAGATGAAACGGATGAACAATTAATTGCTCGGTTTTTGGGGGGGTTGCGCCAAGACATCTCTGACGTTGTTCAATTACAACCGTATTGGACGTTTGAGGAGGTTTGTGCGTTGGCCCATAAGGTGGAGAAGCAAATTCGGGCTAAACAGAAAACAACTATTCCAAACCCACGGCCCACAACAACTAACCGCACCACAGGCCCAACTAACCTTCCTACCAAAACAGACGGCCCATCTGTGGCGATCCCAAACAACACCCCCAACCAAGCCCCGCCCACTCCGACCCCCACCATGCCCTCGGTCCAGCGATGCTACAAGTGTCAAGGGATCGGTCACTTGCGTCGCGAATGCCCCAACCGTCACGTTGTTGCTTTAACCGAGGAAACAACCCCTATTTATGATACCGAGGATGACGAAAAGGAGGGCCCATCGGAAACCTTATTACCCGACCGTGGCGAGGCCCTTATTGCACAACGGGTTCTCACCTCAGCCGTTGCCAAAAATGAAGACGAGAACGCGTGGTTGCGTACTAACATTTTCCGAACCAAATGCACATCGAAGGGTAAGGTTTGTGTTATCATTGTAGATGGGGGGAGTTGCGAAAATATGGTTTCAACGGTGATGGTTGAAAAATTGGGTCTTCAAAAACACGATCACCCCGAGCCATACCAACTGTCGTGGTTAAAAAAAGGAAATGTCGTTAAAGTCACCCATCGATGTTTGGTCCCGTTTTCTATCGGTAATAAGTATGTGGATGAGGTGTGGTGTGAAGTTGTTCCGATGGACGCGTGCCACATCTTATTAGGGCGACCGTGGCAGTTTGACCGTCGTACGCGTCACGATGGGTTCCGGAATACGTATTCGTTTAAAAAGGATGGTATCAATATTACATTAGCTCCACTTGATCCGCGTGAGGGCCAACCCGCGGCCATGCTAGTGTCACGCACAGAGTTTTTAGACTTTTCACGGCTCACGGGAACCACTTTGATTCTCGGCCTCCTCATAGCCGAGCAAAACCCGGAAGCCGATCCACCTCCGACGCCCGTACAGCCATTGTTGACCGAGTTTTTGGATGTTTTTCCGGACGAGATTCCGAAGGGTTTACCCTTGATGCGTGAAATTCAGCACTGTATCGATTTCCTACCGGGTTCGAGTATTCCCAATAAGCCGGCCTATCGCATGAACCCAAAGGAATTCGAGGAATTACAACGGCAGGTGCATGACCTTTTGGATAAAGGACTTATACGCGAAAGCATGAGTCCTTGCGCGGTGCCCGCTTTACTTGTGCCTAAACCGAATGGGGCCTACCGCATGTGTATTGACAGTCGCGCGGTGAATAAAATTACAGTTAAATATCGCTTTCCTATTCCGCGGTTCGAAGACCTTTTGGATCAATTATGTGGGGCATCTGTTTTCACGAAAATCGATTTGCGTAGTGGTTATCACCAGATTCGCATGCGCCCGGGTGATGAGTGGAAGACGGCCTTCAAAACACGGGACGGCTTGTATGAATGGATGGTCATGCCCTTCGGCCTATCCAATGCACCGAGCACTTTTATGCGCCTCATGAACCACGTCTTCAAACCTTTTATTGGTAAGTGTGTTGTGGTTTACTTTGACGATATTTTGGTTTTTAGCAAATCGGTTACCCAACACCTTCAACACTTGCGCTCCATTTTCGAGGTTTTACGGGCCCAACAGTTGTTTGCAAATCGGCCCAAATGCAAATTCTTAACCAATGAGGTGATTTTTTTGGGCTATCTTGTCTCTGCCCAAGGGATTCGCATGGATACCCAAAAGGTGGATGCTATTGTTACGTGGCCCGCTCCAAAGTCCCTTCATGATATTCGGAGTTTTCACGGGCTCGCGTCGTTTTACCGGCGATTTATCCGTAATTTTAGTACTATTGTCAGCCCCATTACGGATTGTTTGAAGTCCACAAAGTTTGTTTGGACACCGGCGGCCCAAAAGGCATTCGAATTGTTAAAAAAAACCGTTACCGAGGCACCCGTTTTGGCCCTACCGAATTTTGAGGTTGTTTTTGCAGTAGAGTGTGATGCTTCGGGTACGGGTATTGGGGGCGTTTTGACACAACAGAATAAGCCGGTAGCTTTTTTTAGCGAAAAGTTGAATGACTGTCGTCGAAAATATAGCACGTACGATAAGGAGTTTTATGCAATCGTGCGCACTCTCGAGCATTGGCGACATTACCTCCTACCGAATGAGTTTGTTCTTTTCTCAGATCATCAGGCACTCAGGTACATTCAAGGCCAATCTAAGTTAAATCCGCGTCACGCAAAGTGGGTTGAATTTTTGCAGGGTTATTCCTTTGTGATTAAGCACCGAGCCGGTCACCAAAACGCGGCCGCCGATGCTTTGAGTCGACGGCCTTGTCTCGCCACCACCGTTACTGCATCGTTCAAACCGGCGATTTCCGGGTTCGAGTCGATCCAAACATTGTACCGAGACGATCCGGATTTTGGAAACCCGTGGGCTTCTTGTCAAGTGCGACCGTTGGGTGATTTTTTGTTACGCCATGGGTATTTATACAAAGGGAACAAATTGTGCGTTCCTCGGTCTTCTTTTAGGGACGCTATTGTACTCGAATGCCACCAGGGTGCTCTCGCGGGTCATTTTGGTAGAGACAAAACAGTTGCTTTGGTTCGGGAACACTTTTATTGGCCGAAATTGGATAAAGATGTTATGCGGATTGTTCGTCGGTGCCGAGTTTGTCACATGGCTAAAGCACACGGTTCGAATCAAGGACTATACACACCTCTTCCAACACCTTCGGGCCCATGGGAGGATGTATCCTTGGATTTCGTGTTGGGCCTCCCGCGAACACAGAGACAAAAGGATTCCATAATGGTTGTAGTTGATCGTTTCTCAAAAATGGCTCATTTTCTACCGTGTGCAAAGACGTTTGACGCCTCACAGGTCGCTCGGCTTTATTTTAGCGAAATTGTCCGTTTACATGGCATTCCGAAGACAATTACTTCAGACAGGGACGTCAAGTTTGTAAGCCATTTTTGGAGAACTCTTTGGAAGCGTTTGGGATCCAAGCTCCAGTTTAGCAGCTCGCACCATCCCCAAACGGATGGTCAAACTGAGGTTACAAACCGAAGCCTTGGTAATTTGCTTCGAAGTTTGGTGGACAAAAATCCTAAACAGTGGGATGCAATATTGCCACAAGCCGAGTTCGCGTACAACAGATCCAGTCACAGTTCCACCGGCATGTCTCCGTTTTTTGTCGTCTATGGCCGAAACCCATTCACTCCGCTTGACTTAGTTCCAGCCGAAGACGTGGGCCCCTATTGTGCGGAGGGAGCGGAACGGGCTACACAGGTACAGAAGATTCATAAACAGGTCCGGGATGCAATTATCAAACACAACCTACATTATCAAGCCCGTGCAAATAAACACCGGAAAAAAGTTGTTTTCCAGGAGGGTGACCTTGTGTGGATCCATTTGCGCAAAGAACGTTTTCTGACAGGCCGCTATGGGAAGCTACAGCCGCGAGCAGATGGGCCCTTCAAGGTTCTTAAGAGAATTAATGACAATGCGTACCAGATTGATCTCCCGGGCCACTACAATGTCTCGGCTACGTTCAACGTTGCGGATCTTATTCCTTATGTAGCGGAGAGTGATGACAGTGATGACTCGAGGACGAGTCCTTTTCAAGTGGGGGAGGATGATCCCGGTCCAGATGATGTCGCTAACCCGGTTCGGGGCTTGGCTCTAAGCCGCGAGTTCGGGTTCGAAGAAAAGCCTTTTTAAATTTAGTTATTTTAATTTAATTATCTTTAGTTTTCTGTGTTTGAAATTTGAAAAGTTCCAAGCCTATCTTGTAGGATAGGAGCATGGTTTAAAACCTTTCTTTTCGTTGTTTGTTGGTGACTTTTGTTTTTGATCAATCGAACTTTCGTTTCTTGTGAGATCGCCGGCTTTGGCTTCTCGAAACGTTACCGGAATTTGGTAACGGGTTTATCTTTCGCTTAGCTTCCGCATCACAACTACTTCAAAAATCCAAATTTCAAGTTCTTGGCTTGAAATTCCTTTTTTAGCACTTTTGACCCGTTTCATGATTCCTTAAACCACTTTCGTTTAAATCACTATAAATTCTTGAGATATTCATTATCTCAAAACCATTAACTCGTGAGTTCAAAACTTTCATACATTATGCAACTAAAAGTTGAGTTATGCGCGAAACTTCATTTTGACCCGTTAGAGGGATTTACCATTAACTTTAAATTCCACTCTCTTCTTTCACCCATCATTTTACAACATTAAGGTATCTACCTATATTTCGTAATCTTAATGCAAATTCCTAAACAACCTCTAAGGGTCGTTTGCCCGGTTTTCCCATCAAGGGCTTTTTGGTCAATTTTAGTCCCTCACTTTACGACGAAGGACTTTCACTAATTATTTGACCAAATTGCACTTTTAACTATAAACTTACTTTATGCGTACCTGGCTCGGGTCAACGTATAGACCCGTTTTATACCTTACTTTATTTAGCCGCTACTTAATAGCTACGCAATTATCCACTTCCCGTTCACTCCTGTGAACATATGACTTGACAACCAAACGTTAGTCGATATTGTCAAATGGTGTTATCACCACCATTTGACCCGTTTGGCCTATACGACCAAACATTTACATTTATAAAAAAAACATGGTTTAACTACCCATTCACACATCCGACCCATTTCGGATTTTTTTATTACCACAAGATCCTTTTTTTACATTAACCATAGTTTTAATCGTTTTTATTCGTTCCGACTCATATTGTTTTGTGTCGGAACCCATATCCGGATACTATCCGTTGTCATATTTATCACCTATAAAATAAATACATACACTTAAATTGGGTATAAGCTTTACTTACCTCGTGTCCGCGCAAACATTCTTCACATCCATGATCCGTTTGACCCGTTCCTCTCCAAGCCCCCACCTAGCTTGTTTAGAGTCAAACTATATCACAACATCCATAAGATGGTTAGATTGGTCATTCTATACAATGGCCATCACCCTATGGACTCCCTTTTTTTACACACTTATCAATAAAAGCATGCCATATATTCAACTAGTTTATAACTTGTCATTTAGCCAAGATTAGCATCAATTAGGCAAGTTCATATCACCGAAAAATAGGCTGTTTTTGGTGACCTGTTTAACCTGTTTACAAGTCTTCAAAAATTATGATTTTTTATGTAACGTACCACTCGGAGGGTTAGACTTTGTGTTAAAATTTCAAGATCTAACTCTTTACCAAAAATTCGGCAAAATTCATCTACTAAGCTGCAATCAGATTCGTCACTTCTGACTGCAGCTTACGGAAAAATTCATTTAAAATTCCTCGTTTTTCTGATTGACGAAATTCCAATTGGAGATTCTTTTTATCACTTAATACTATCTACAGTAAAAATTTGATATCATAAATAAATTCCTAAATTGAGTTATGACATTCGTAATGGGCTGCAAATTCTGCCAGAAAACGCAGCTTGAACCTTCGATACGGAAAAATTCATAAAACGCTCAATTTTCGTCAAAAAAATGCGATTCCAGTGGGGTTTTAAAGATATTTCCTGGAATTACATTTTAAACTCAAGAAACACATGTTTTTGTCACGTTTTGTCCACGTTACAGCCAATACAAGTCGGCTGTAAATTCTGATAAGAAGCTGTTTGAATTCAGCTTTCAATTAAAACATGTTTATGACATTATAACACTATCTTTAACAATCAAAAACCCTAACAACAATCACCTTCAATGGTGTTCATGGATTTTACTAGAATTAGGCATGATTTCAACATATACTTGTCTAGGGTTTACTCCTAGACACTACAATGTTCCTATTTCATCCATATAACAATCATGCATCAACAATTTCCGAATTCTCTAAGTTCATCAGAATTTCAAGTAGAGATTTTCTATCAAGTTTCACATACCTTTTGACCCCCTTGCAATGGAGATCACCAATCTAGGCTCGGATTTCGTTTTGGAGTTGATCTTGACCTTCAATTTTAGAGATTTGTGAGAGTTTAGGGTTTTGAAGATGAGCTTAGGTCGCCCCTGTGTTTTCCTGCGACCAGACACACACCAAGTGTGTGTTTGGTTTTTAATTGTTTTATTTAATAAAACTATTTTTTCCATCTTTTTACTTTTGGCCCCTCAACTTTTCCCAAGTTTCATTTAGGGTGTTTTAACAAAGTTTCCTTATTACTACAACACTTGTGATTAACTAGGTTATTTATTCCTAGTTATTTCATCTCATTTATATCCGACATTAAATTTATAATATAAAGATTTATATTTTCGGTTACGACCCGGTTTATTTTAAGTCCCGTTATCTCGGGCTGTTTATAAACTTTTATTTCTTCAAAAGTTTTCGTTCAACTTTTATTTAATATTAGGTTTATTTGTTTAAATCCTAATATTTAACGGGTTAATTTCACCACTAACGGTATTTTACCCGTTCATAAATGTTAACGTGGTTTGATTACCAAACCCGTTTTCGGGGTGTTACAAGTCTACCCCCCTTAAAGAGGTTTCGTCCTCGAAACCTTATTTGCGTAGTTCTTTGGTTTAAAACTTGACGGACTTGGTTTCTTTTTAAAGCATTCGTTCCTTTTGGTCAATATTTATCGTTCGGATTGACATGTATGTCTCTCATGTGTAAGTCCTTACGAAACGTAACTTTCATCTTATATTTCTTATCTTGTCACCTATTTGACTGAGTTGTCGCTTGACCACTCAGTCGCGTCAGTCTGTTAACAAGTTTATTCCGCGCTTGTCTTATATTAACAAGATCTTTGTATTTGTAATAACGTTTTCTTGACTTTGAAAAGTTTTACCGGCTAGACTAATTAGTCGCCATCACTTCATACCCCGTCACCCGGGTATACTATTTTGCCATCTCTGGCCTTATGTGTGTTTAAGATTTTCTAAATCACTTTATACTACTTATGTTTGTTAAAACATTGCTTTTGACTAAAAACTAAATTTTTAGTTTACGTTTTCTCTGTCTTATGTCTTTTCCTCATGTCTAGGAATTTCTGTCTAAGTTTTATTCCTGACCGTTATTATTTTACATGGAGAATTGTAACCAGTTTTCCATGCTTTATCCAAGTGACCCGCAAGTTCTTTTACTTAGCCTCGTAAGCTTTTTCTTTAGATTTTCACCTTTTTAAGGTGAGAACCCCAACAATTCGTTTCTTTCTATTTTTGACCCGAAGGCCTTTTTGGTCCCGTAGACTTTAACACTATTTATAATCCCGTAGGTTATGATGATCCCGTAGATCGTCTTTTATCCATGTCTATATTCAAATGTGTATATACATATATAGCTTCAAAGCATCTCTTATTATGTTTGGAATCGTTTATTTTCGCTTTTGAACTTTAGTTGGCCTTGACCGTAGTCTAAAGCTTCGTTCGTTTACTCTTGGACTAATCTTCCGACTTTATGACTCTTTACGTCATTTACACGTTGGTTTGTTCTACGCTCACTGTTTCCCCGGTTCATAATTATATTTTTTTACGACCCGTTACCCGGGTTCTTTATTATTTCGCGCTTCCATTATTCGGTTGCGCTTACTTGCACTACCAAGCTTTTATACTTTATTTATCCTGTTTGACTTATTCGTGTGAGATTTCATTACTCATGAACGTCAAACTTCATTCTTTATTCGACCCGTTCAACTTTAAAATAGTTGAACATAGTTATCAAAATTTTTGTTTGCAAATTCTCACCGTCTTTTAGTCATGACTCATATTCCGAGTCTTTTGAGTTTCTTTTTCGCGTTCCCGTCTCTCGGTTTACGCATTCACCCACAATCCTACCCGTCCATCGGGTATCTTTACCGAAGTCATCGTCAAGTAACCATTCTTATATGGTTTTAGACATCATCTTAATTTATTTGATCGTCTTAGCAAAATCCATTGCTTTTATTTAGTTAAGTCTTTTATTCTTTTATTCTACCCCTTTGACTTGTCTGTGTGAATTTCATCACTTATGACGGTCAAACTTTATCCCTTATTCACATTAGTTGGTTTGTATTTTCATTTACTTTAATCTTTGTCCCTTCTTTCGGGCTCGTTATTCTAACGTAATACGCTCCCTGTCATCCGACTTGCGTTTACGTTTACTATCAAACATCTTACTTGTTTGACTCATTTGGGTACCATTTAAGTTAGTCCCATTCACCCCGTCCTTACTACATCGGACGTAAATGTGTCCGCTACAAGAAATTCATGGTATCATATGTCACTACTTACTTGGCCAGAGTAAGCGATCAACACATGATACACATGACCTTTTTGTAGTTTTCACATCACACCCTGTCACACCCCTTTCTATGGCGGAAGCACGAGGTGTGATCATGAAAGGTTCTCATTGCATACGAAGAGTAAACATGCTACATGCTCGTAAAATAACATCAAATACCATGATTTGAAAACATAAGTTTAGCGTTTACATCGCTAGACAGCATAAAACATTGTCTTAAAAGTTTACAACTTTATTCAAAGTTAAACACAAGCGACATCCACGAGCATAAGCAAGACCACGCGCACATCCATCCTAGTTACCTGAAATACATGTGAGTTTTTGGAAAAACGTCAACATAATGTTGGTGTGAATTCATGCAGTTTTGTATTTCATGTTTGTATACTTTGTATGAAAACATAGTTTGTGAGTAAATCAAGTTTTTCTCGAGTACTCCACGTACTTCAAGTTATATACCAATCCTCTTGAGTACCCCACGTACTTCAAGTTATATATCAATTCTCTTGAGTACCCCACGTACTTCAAGTTATATATCAATCCTCTTGAGTACCCCACGTACTTCAAGTTATATATCAATTCTCTTGAGTACCCCACGTACTTCAAGTTATATATCAATCCTCTTGAGTACCCCACGTACTTCAAGTTATATATATCAATTCTAGTATGGTATGAATTTTATGTAAATACAGTATTTCTGTAATTATCAGATTGTTAATGGGTTGCAAAGCCATTAACATGTGGCACGACATAGGAAGTCACCAAACCTAAGGCATTTAATTGGTATATTCTGAGACACAAAAGCACTACTCGATTCTCGCCCCGATCGGTAGTGTGGCTGCCAGGCACCCGTTAGATCTAACCTTTTGTTCTGCGGTCTAGGTATATTGTTGATTAATGGTGCTTCTGTACCCTATTCGTGACACTATTTCTCATAACGCATCCTACTTGGTTCTCGTCCTCACCAAGCGCGTTTCTTGTTATCATTTCTCATAGCGCCTCATACTTGGTTCTCGTTCTCACCAAGTGCGCTTCTCATATTCTTATATTTCGTCACACTTGGTTCTCGTTCCCACCAAGCGTACTTCTCGTATTCTTTTATTTCGTCACACTTGGTTCTCGTTCTCACCAAGTGTACTTCTCGTATTCTTTTATTTCGTCACACTTGGTTCTCGTTCTCACCAAGTGTACTTCTCGTATTCTTTTATTTCGTCACACTTGGTTCTCGTTCTCACCAAGTGTACTTCTTGTATTTATATCATACCATTTATAAATATTGTACTTTTGTACATGTATTTCACCCCCGAAGTTATAAAAACTGAAAACAGTTAAAGAGAAAAGGGGGAGCATGAACTCACAACTTTGCGTTCCTAGCGTCGTAAACTCCACCGGATTTGCTTAATTAACGTCGTAACCTATACGCGTTTTCTTAACGTTAGTCACTAGACTTGCGTCGCACAAGTACAGTCACTCTCTTTTGTGTATATTTTCCTGTGTTAAAAATATTCTTATATTTTTAACTACGTATCTCACTTATATTATTTTCTCCAAAAATAAATATAAGTCTTTTGTGTTTTGCACCTTGCACCCGAATTATGTATCTTGTATGTTGTATGTGTATTTTTATATTTCTACTCCTCATGAGTAATTAGTGTATTTTTAAGTCTTAATACACTAGCACGTATAACACATACTATATACACTTAGCACAAAAATTGGTGATAAAATAAAATAATATATATTTTTCTCTCAAAAATATACATACTTATATCCATTTTTATTCTTGAAGAAATCCTCATTTCTTATCACCAAAAATTAGGGAAACCTTAGTAATACTTCTAAACACATTTTTAGGGAATAAGTTTCTCAAAAACTTATATTTTTCTAAGTGTCAAAATTTATAAAAATTTTGACAGAGTTTCCCCTAAAAATGGAGGTTTCCCACGTTTTCAAAACGTGTGTTTATTTTCTTTTAAATCATTATCAATCATCAACAACAATAATCACTAATTTCATGAACTTGAATATTTACAAGAATGTGTAGTAACTTACTAGCACATTCAGTGAGTCTTGTTATCTTTAAAAATAAGTTTAATCTCTTAAAAACTTTATTTTTAAAGAATATGAAGTTTTACAACTTCTAGTCGGTTTTTACGAAAATTATTTCTTTGTTAAAGCTTTTGTTACACAAGTATCCATACACTTGTTTGTTCACATAAACCACTTTTGTTTGTGTAAGATCCGGTTTAGAACATGTGATTCCTTGGACACTTGGTCCTTTGAAAATACCGCTTGTAGATACGTAGATCTACTAGTTTTAAACACTTTTGTACAAGTTAAAACATTTTTACACAAGTTCATGGTTTATGTGTGGTAGGGTTTCACCTTTTAACCCTTGTTACTTCTAAAATAGCTTTATGTTAAGATCCATGATCTTACCGAACCGGGTTAAACGATGATCCGAGCTACCACATCATAGATCGGGTCTAGATAACCATATATTTCAAATACTACAACTTTTACACAACATATATGCTTTTAACCAACAATACTTGCAAGTTTAGTGGACTTTAATGCTTTAAAATGCAAGATTCCGAGTTTTAATCATCATACATCTTATTAACCACCTTAGATTAGTTAAAGTATGAGTTTTAAGCATTATACCTCTAGCTCAAGGCTAGGGAAGAATCTAAGCACAAATCGAGTGGTTAAAAGCTCGTGTGAGTGGTCCTTCAACCTCCGAGTCCACCAAGCTTCCTATTATTGCTTCTTACACCTTGTAGTGGCCTTGAAATGGTTGTAGGGTGATCAAAAGTGAAGGTGTGTGGTGATGGGAATGAGGCCGAGAGCAAGGAGAGGGTGAGGAGGTTGATGGTGTGATGAAGATGATGAAGGTTTACTTATAATCTTAGTCTTAATAACCAAAGGTCCTTATGTCTCTCAAAGTACTAGCAAAATCCCATCTCAATCTTTAGAAGATCCATGAAAGATTTATAATGATCTTGTAAGTATCTAGATAGATCTTGTGTGTGTGGGGGCCCCTTGACCGTCCATATGCAAATGGGGGGGGGGGGGGGGGGGTTAAGTGTAATTTCCAATCCCTAATTACAAACTCTAGTTAAGTTTTAAGTGTGTTAAGTAATGTATAGTGTGTTAGGGTGTTCGGGGACCCTAACTAGCTTAGAAAGATAAAAACAATGCTTCTAGCATTATTTTGGTGTTCCGGGTATAGTCCGGTCGTTCGGTTACATACCGATTCGTTAAAGTGCTAAATTACACTTTTTAGTGTCTTTTAAGTACCTTTCTTGTACTCTTTCAATTCCCAACACTTAGGGAAATATTCTGGATAATAAAACGACATTTCTGCATAATATTTATATGCTTAAATGCTGAATTATTGCTGAATTTTATAAATTCTGCACTTAAAGTGCGTTTCGGGTGCTTTTTAGTGCTTATATTTGCTTTCGTATTGCATATATATTAACCCTTGTATGTATTCTTGGGTTTTAATGCATTCTTGTGTCGGACCTACACCTAGGCCTCAGTTATAATGTCTGACTGCTTTCTGCAGTTCCGTTGACACATAGTGTCTTACCGGTGAGTTTACTATTGACGCAACGCTCTCGTTTATGCATAAAGCAATATTTTGTAGTATACAACATGCATGAATTCACTTGTTTATTATGTGTTCAGCCATTGCTGACAATTAAGGACATAATTGCAGTCATTAAGCAATAATTATAGTGTACGGAAATTACCGGTTTGTGCCAGTTGTCACACACCCCATATAAGTAACGCCCCTATTTATTTCATATCTCTGATTTTATTTAGTAAAACTTTATTTAATTTCAAAACAACAATCATTAGTTTTACTAGTTTTACTTTTGTACATATAAAATGTTTTTTCTTTTCTATTGAACTATTATATAATCACATTCGTTAATGTGATCGCTACTTTTCTCAATAGCATTATATTGAGAGTTTTCCACTTGGATAATTACCCCCCGTCCAAGTTTCCATATGAACTAATCCTATTATTTCTTTGTTATTCATCATCGTAAATAACACATGTTTCTATTAAACTTCTCTTGGAAACATCATCCTGAATAGATATCCTATTCAGGTTCTATTAGATATATGCAACCGTCTTTCCCTACGTGTTTGTTGCATATTACTACTTATGAGATTAAATTTAAAAGCGTGCACTTGGTAATGGTTGCCCTTATGGGATTCTCTTGCCGTTATCTTTGTTCGCGATCGTCACCCGATTTAGGTCCTTAATGAGTATGCTCTGCTCGTCATACCTCGGACTGTTCCTTCGTCATATCCGAGATTTGTTACACTCCCGCTATCTTCAGATGCGAGTGTCTTTCAACTAAACATTTACAAAAGTTAGTAATTTCAACATTAATAAATGCACGTATTGTAATACAAGGCTTTTTACTGCACGTGATTTCGTTAACTATACTAATCATTTTCATTGGTGTAACGTATATTACACGATACCCTATGTGTTGTTCACAACACTTTAATCCTACTAAACTATTAACATACATGTACTTACCGGATTTTCGATCAAGCCTCGAACCGAACACACATTACTCTTTAACCATGAGCTCTGATTACCAACTTGTAACACCCGTCTCAATTAATCAAGATTATAATAATAAAACACGCATTTTATGCTAAAATGCGACTTTACAAAAACTTTTCCAAGTTAACATTCTTACATGTCAATAATATTCAAATATAGTACTAATTGTTTTACATAGTACACTTAAAACAAAAACGTATTAGATTAACGCGGAAGCTTGTTTGGTCATGTGTTCAGTTCTTGTCCATGCTTGATCTTCATTCGGATGCTTACTAGGTTCACCTAAATTCAAAACCAACATAAAAGTTAGTTTTGATAGCTTAAAATAAGTTTAAACAAGTTCTACGCATCAAACAAACATAACAAAAATATTTTTCCAGCTTTTATGTCTATCGCGTGACGCGAGAGACTCTGCTCAGCTTGTCGCGTGACGCGACGTCTGTCGCGTGACGCGACGTCTGTCGCGTGTCGTGTCGTGACCCAAACCCTGTGACCTGTCGCGTGGCGCGAGAAAGACCAATTTCCAGCAGATTCGTTACTGAAACCTACATTTTTGCCCAGCTCTAGTTTTTAACCAAATTCCAACTTCAAAATGCTATAACTTTTTATCTACTTATCCATTTTACACGATTCTTTTTCCTACGCGTTTGTAATTTAATTCTCCATTTTATGGAGTTAAAACCTGATATTCAACTACTTCAAAAATCCAAATTTCAAGTTCTTGGCTTGAAATTCCTTTTTTAGCACTTTTGACCCGTTTCATGATTCATTAAACCACTTTCGTTTAAATCACTGTAAATTCTTGAGATATTCATTATCTCAAAACCATTAACTCGTGAGTTCAAAACTTTCATACGTTATGCAACTAAAAGTTGAGTTATGCGCGAAACTTCATTTTGACCCGTTAGAGGGATTTACCATTAACTTTAAATTCCACTCTCTTTTTTCACCCATCATTTTACTATTTTTTTCACCCATCATTTTACTACATTAAGGTATCTACCTATATTTTGTAATCTTAATGCAAATTCCTAAACAACCTCTAAGGGTCGTTTGCCCGGTTTTCCCATCAAGGGCTTTTTGGTCAATTTTAGTCCCTCACTTTACGACGAAGGACTTTCACTAATTATTTGACCAAATTGCACTTTTAACTATAAACTTACTTTATGCGTACCTGGCTCGGGTCAACGTATAGACCCGTTTTATACCTTACTTTATTTAGCTGCTACTTAATAGCTACGTAATTATCCACTTCCCATTCACTCCTGTGAACATATGACTTGACAACCAAACGTTAGTCGATATTGTCAAATGGTGTTATCACCACCATTTGACCCGTTTGGCCTATACGACCAAACATTTACATTTATAAAAAAAACATGGTTTTAACTACCCATTCACACATCCGACCCATTTCGGATTTTTTTTATTACCACAAGATCCTTTTTTTTTCATTAACCATAGTTTTAATCGTTTTTATTCGTTCCGACTCATATTGTTTTGTGTCGGAACCCATATCCGGATACAATCCGTTGTCATATTTATCACCTATAAAATAAATACATACACTTAAATTGGGTGTAAGCTTTACTTACCATGCGTCCGCGCAAACATTCTTCACATCCATGATCCGTTTGACCCGTTCCTCTCCAAGCCCCCACCTAGCTTGTTTAGAGTCAAACTATATCACAACATCCATAAGATGGTTAGATTGGTCATTCTATACAATGGCCATCACCCCATGGACTCCCTTTTTTACACACTTATCAATAAAAACATGCCATATATTCAACTAGTTTATAACTTGTCATTTAGCCAAGATTAGCATCATTTAGGCAAGTTCATATCATCGAAAAATAGGCTGTTTTTGGTAACCTGTTTAACCTGCTTACAAGTTTTCAAAAATTATGATTTTTTTATGTAACGTACCACTCGGAGGCTTAAACCTTGTGTTAAAATTTCAAGATCTAACTCTTTACCAAAAATTCGGCAAAATTCATCTACTAAGCTGCAATCAGATTCGTCACTTCTGACTGCAGCTTACGGAAAAATTCATTTAAAATTTCTCGTTTATCCGATTGATGAAATTCCAATTGGCGATTCTTTTAATCACTTAATAATATCTACAGTAAAAATTTTAGATCATAAATAAATCCCTAAATTGAGTTATGACATTCGTAATGGGCTGCAAATTCTGCCAGAAAACGCAGCTTGAACCTACGATACGGAAAAATTCATAAAACGCTTAATTTTCGTCGAAAAAATGCGATTCCAGTGGGGTTTTAAAGATATTTCCTGGAATTACATTTTAAACTCAAGAAACACATGTTTTTGTCAAGTTTTGTCCACGTTACAGCCAATACAAGTCGGCTGTTAATTCTGATCAGAAGCTGTTTGAATTCAGCTTTCAATTAAAACATGTTTATGACATTATAACACTATCTTTAACAATTAAAAACCCTAACAACAATCACCTTCAATGGTGTTCATGGATTTTACTAGAATTAGGCATGATTTCAACATATACTTGTCTAGGGTTTACTCCTAGACACTACAATGTTCCTATTTCATCCATATAACAATCATGCATCAACAATTTCCGAATTCTCTAAGTTCATCAGAATTTCAAGTAGAGATTTTCTATCAAGTTTCACATACCTTATGACCCCCTTGCAATGGAGATCACCAATCTAGGCTCGGATTTCGTTTTGGAGTTGATCTTGACCTTCAATTTTAGAGATTTGTGAGAGTTTAGGGTTTTGAAGATGAGCTTAGGTCGCCCCTGTGTTTTCCTGCGACCAGACACACACCAAGTGTGTGTTTGGTTTTTAATTGTTTTATTTAATAAAACTATTTTTTTCATCTTTTCACTTTTGGCCCCTCAACTTTTCCCAAGTTTCATTTAGGGGCTGTTTGGCAAGTGCTGAACCAGTAAGTGCTGAACCAGTAAGAGGTCTGAATGGGTAAGAGGCTCTGAACCAGTAAGTGCTGAACCATTAAGAGCTGTTTGGTTGTATCTCTGAATGACTGTGCAGAATGACTATTTTACCCCTCTGAACTATTATGTGCTGAATGAAATGTATCTGTTTGGCAAGAGCTCTGAATAGTGTATAGATTGATGAAAAATTGTAAAAGAAAAATACAAAACCATAGAAAATCCAAATTACACATCAATCCTTTAAATTCCATTGAGACATACGAAAATCCAAATACAAAATAACACAACATACGAAATCCAAATACAAATAACACAACTCTGCATACAATTTTAATTTGAATCATTTGAAAGCAACTGATTAGCAATCTGGTTACGTAAAGAAGTCATATAGTCAATACCTTGTGAACCCCACTCTATGTCTTGAACTAACAGGCCATCATTTTCCCCACTTTGCATTTCATGAAACATCGTGTTCTCATCATAGTCCATAAATAACTGATCATAAATATTGCATTTCCTTATAAAATTATGGATGGCGAAACAAGCAATCACTATGTCTCTTTGTATTGGAAAAGAAAAGGGAGCCATTTGCTTTAGGATTGGGAATCTCGCCTTTAGAACACCATATGCACGTTCAATGAAATTTCTGAGTTGTGCGTGAGCATGATTGAATCTTTCTTCCTTAGTTAACGCACGTTGTCGTCGAAAATCGGCTAACCAATACCTCGTACCACGGTAGGGAGTCATAAATCCACGAGTGTTGGTGTACGCAACGTCACAAAGGTAATACTTATCTGTATCAGTATCAAAACTATCATATAAAAAACAAATAATGTATGAAATGAACATTGAAGAATGGTTAAAAACCTGGTGGCGGAAAAGGAAAGCCAGAATTTGGGTTGAATGCAACTTCTTTTAAAACTCGTGAATCATGTGCAATGCCCTCCCATCCGGCCCATACGAATGTGAATATCATATGAAAGTCACAAATTGCTAATACGAATGTGCATCCATATCATCAGAAAGTGTGTGTTTCTCAATCATCATCTTTGCCAACTTGCTAATATCTTCACCAACTTCTATAAGCTGTGACTCTAATGTTGCCTTATGTTTTCGTTTCTCTCCTTTTTCTTTTTTTGGGACCGAATACTTGACTCCTCACTAACACCTTTACCTGGGGAATCCACTTGAGTGCATTCGACATCCATACCATCCAAATTGTGCTCATTCACTTCCTCAGAAGGATGAGGAAGCGTAGAACTTGCCCCCAACTATCAAACCCATTTGAAGTAGACCCCTCATACAATTGACAACAAAGCTCGGGGAAAGCAAGTGGCGCACTTCTCAAAGCTTCTACATACTTGTTAGACTGTGTGAAGAAATATTTTAAAATACTATAAAATTAATGAAATATACCACTACTAATTATTAGTATAAAACAGATACCTTCATCTCAAGTTGCCACTCTTCTTCTGACAAGTTAAAGCTGTTTGTAACTGGATCATAGACATTCCCGGTTTTGTTTTTAAGCTTTAACCAAGCTGCAAATTTTCATTTTAGAAAATCATAGTGATTCTTCATTTGACGTTGTCCACTATGAAATTATGTTGTGTTTTCAAATTTTCAGCTACAGTTTTCCATGACGCTTGTTTAAGACTACTTCCTTCACGTCCATTAACGGTTATTTCATGAACACATGCTTCAAGAAAGGTTTTTTCAACACCTTCTTGCTTCCAATTAATCCTAATAATTTTTGCCATTTCTTTGCCATTTCAACATACAACATAACCACAATCAAACATACAACACAAAGAAAACATGTATCTTTTTTCAACATACAACATAACCACAATTCAACATACAACATAACCACAATCAAACATACAACACAAAGAAAACATGTATCTTTTTTCAACATACAACATAACCACAATCAAACATACAACACAAAGAAAACATGTATCTATGAATATTTCTAATGTAACAACTAATAATAATCAACATACAACATAGCGAAAACATCTACGAATTTTCAACATACAACATAACCATTCTACATATAACATCAATCAACATAATAATGAGTAAAATATTGAAAAAAAATTCATAAAAAACTAATAAAAAAAATCAGAAAAATAAACAAATCCATAAAAAAACCAAATCAAACTTAACCACATCATAATAATGAGAATGAAAAATCAGTTTAATAAAAAAAATAAACGAGCAAGAAACGAACCTGAATGGAGGCGCGACCGGCGGGAGGTTGTGAGGAGGAGGAGGCGGCGAGCGGGAGGTGGTCAGGACAGGGATGGAGGCGGCCGGCGCTCGGTGGCGAGGAGAGGGAGGAGGAGGGCGGCGCTCGGTGGCGAGGAGAGGGAGGAGGAGGGCGGTGCTCGGTGGCGAGGAGAGGGAGGAGGAGGTCGGCGCTCGGTGGTGAGGAGAGGGAGGAGGAGGGAGGCGGGAGGTGGTCAGGAGAGGGATGGGGGCGGAGGTGGTGTTGATGAGAGGAGAAAGGGGGAAATGGTGAACCCTAGCTTTTGTTACAGAGAAGAGAAGGAAAAGGGTGCAAGAGTCTTTTTTTTCTTTTTCTTTCAGCATCTTCTTATCTCTGGATGATACAGACTGGATGGTAACAATAAGAGGCTCTCTATTTTGCCAACCAAACAAGTAACCTCTATCCGAATAAGAGGGGAACCTCTTAATGATTCATTAAGAGGGTTGCCAAACAGCCCCTTAGGGTGTTTTAACAAAGTTTCCTTATTACTACAACACTTGTGATTAACTAGGTTATTTATTCCTACTTATTTCATCTCATTTATATCCGACATTAAATTTATAATATAAAGATTTATATTTTCGGGTACGACCCGGTTTATTTTAAGTCCCGTTATCTCGGGCTGTTTATAAACTTTTATTTCTTCAAAAGTTTTCGTTCAACTTTTATTTAATATTAGGTTTATTTGTTTAAATCCTAATATTTACCGGGTTAATTTCACCACTAACGGTATTTTACCCGTTCATAAATGTTAACGTGGTTTGATTACCAAACCTGTTTTCGGGGTGTTACAATGTTGACATTTGTTTTGTCAAAAAATGTTAATGCATTTCCCTGATCCACTTTCGTTATAAATGTTTGATACTGATTGGTGGTGGTATCACAGTGGTCGGAATCATTTTTTTTTGTTGAGTTGGTTTTTTGGGGGTGTTTGAGTTGATTTAGAGATTGTGGGTGGCGGTGGTGGCGGCGGTTCTTGAGTTAGAGATGATGGTTTTGGTGGCTGTGGTTGTTGATTTGGTGGAGGTAGTTGTGGGGGTTGAAAGGATTATTAAATTTGAGCGGCGATGGGGGGTTTGGGTGGTGTCTAACAGGTGGTGGTGGGTGTTTCTGGTGGCGGATAGTGGTGGTTAAGTGTTTCCGAGTTGGGGGTTCAGTTTTGTGAGGTGGTGGTAATGGTGATGGCGGAAGATGATGGTGGTGGAACTAGGACAGGTAAAGAGAGATGGTAGAGATGGAGTAGAGAGGGAAAATGGAGTTTTTTTAGAGAGAAAGACATAGACTGAGTTATATATATATATATATTTATTTATTTTCAGATTTTTTTTAAATAATAGAGATAAAAAGACTATTATACCCTCATGTGCCTTGCACATGATCAGTTTTAACCAAAAAATTTAACTGGGTTTGGCTTAAAGGACATAACGTGCAAGATTTGCAAACATTAAGGACAAAACTCATCAATTTTAAAGACAAAGGACAACGCCTGCAATTTGGGACATACATAAAGGACAAAACTTGTAATTTACACTATAATTTAAAACGGGTGTATCTGCTCACGTTATATAGTAACGGATCCACACACACTTGGGCCAAGCCCAAGCCCAAGCCCAAACCCAACCCCACTCCCTATACCTAGGGGCTGTTTGGCTAAGCTTTTCAAAACTACTTATTTGCTTATTTGTTTTCTGAAAAGCAAATAAGCAAATAAGTAGTTTTGAAAAACTTAGCCAAATAAGCAAATAAGTAGTTTTGAAAAGCTTAGCCAAACAAGCCCCTAAACCCTATCATACATATTTATCCTTAACCCCCTCCCCCTCTCATTTTCTAAAAAATCTTTAAACCCTAAAAACTAACACAGCCGCACGCTTCCTTTTCTCACACCTCACCGGCGACCGGAGATAAGGATTCCGGCCAGTGCCTTCCTTCTCCGACGAGCGCACACATCCTCTCAACCCTTCTTCTTCCACTATCTTTCACCCACAACACAAATCCCTTCCCTCATACACCTTCACCCGGCCACAACCACCCACAGCAGGTTCAATCAGCGGCGGAGGTAGCACGGTGGTGCCGTCGGACTGATTGGTTCAAGCACAGAGAGTCAGTGATCGAGAGAGAGTAGGCTGGAAACAGGGGGCCGGCGTCACCTGCAACGTCACCATCGACAAACGCCGCTTACGGCGGCGGTTCTGTCTTGTTCCGGCAAGCTGATGATGAAGATTTACGACGTTTAAAACATTGATGCTGATGAAGATGTTGAGCGACGGTTAGACCATGTGTAGTGGTAAAAGGTTATAATGCCCCCACCATGGGGCATTATGCGACACGTGGCGTCCTAGTCAGCAAGGGGGCATTATAGCAAAAGTGGTGTAGTGGGTATAATGCCCCATAATGCCCCATTCAATCATTTACCAATCATTTCACAATTATTTTTTTAAATTTAAAACATAAAAAAACTTCATTAATTTAAAAATAAAATTACATTACTTGAAATAAAAATAAAAAAAACTGAAAAAAAAAACAGAAAATAAAAAAAAAACAGAAAAAAAAACAGAAAATAAAAAAAACAGAAAATAAAAAAAAAACAGAAAATAAAAAAAAAAACAGAAAAAATAAAGTTAAAAAAAATAACATGATCTAGAGTCCATATTTTTGTCGAATTTTTTGTTGACGCATTTGCGCAAGGATCAACGCGTCGCCTTGGAGGTGGTCGATCGATTTGGACAAAAACTCAATGTCCTTTTCCATTTGCCTCGCCTCTTGCATCTCGTTAAACTTTTTGGTTTCGGCCACTCGTTCTTGCATAATCTCCCAACGTTTGTAGCCGAGGTCGCGAATGTCTTGGAGACGACGGTTCATCTCCTCGAAATCATCCTTTAACTCGAGATCGGAAGACGACTCGACCGTTTTTTTCCCGGTTCCCTTTCTTCTACCGGGGGGTCGGACCAACTCTTCTTGAATTCCCTCGTCAACGTCCACCGCCTCATTTAAATCAACATTGCGGGCATCCGATGTCGGAGTTGACGGGTCAACGGAGGATGATGTTTTTGACCTTTTAGCCCGACGTCTACTACTAGACGTCATTGGATTAACTACCGCCCACTTTGGACTTTTTCGTAGTACCTCCCAACACTTATAGTACGCGAAAGGGCATTTTGTCCTCTCGAACTCCTCCAAAGTCTTCGTTAAAACCCAAACGTCACCTTCACCGCTCGGGCGATTATCGTAGTTACGTTGGAAGACTTCTTGGAACGAATGACACTTGTTGTTGATGTCGGTCCATTTGCTAGAAATAGAGTCTTTGTCCCGATGTTCGCCTTGACCCCACGTGCTAAAGAAGAGTGCACGAACCCTATCCCAAAAAACCGGGCCCGTTTAAAAGTTTGCTACAAAAAAAAAAAAAAAAAAAAAGTTGTTTGTTAAAAAATAAAGTAACAAAATAAGTAAAATAATATTTATATAAAATAGTTACCGGTCTCTTCGTCCTCCGAAATGTCGACAAACGCCCGAGTCAACGTGTATTCCTCTTCCTTCGTCCATTTGATGATATTTTTTGTACGCCGCGGTGCGTCCTTATCCTTCTTCTTATGCGACCTTCTGCCGCGTTTCGATGTTTCTTGCACCGGTTCGGGTTGCGTCTCTGGTACGACTTCCACAACATCGGGTTCGGCTTCGGGTTGTAACGGTTGAGACCCGCCGGCTTGACCATAGCCGAAAGTGGAAGGAACAAACGGAGGGGCGCCACTCAAGTAAGCCGCGTAACTTAAAAAGCTCGGGTCCATGTCTTGGAAGTTGTACGGGGTTTGCGGTTGGGTTGTGTTCGGGTTTGCGGGTCTAGCGGGGACACCAAAAGGAGGGCGGTATGGATGCATGATTGTATAAAAATTAGAAGAAAGTGGGTGTTTTTTTTATAAAAATTAGAAGAAAAGTGGGAGAGAGTAGGAGATAAAGTGGGTTTTTTTTTAAATAATGGGTTGATATATATAGTGTGGTAATTTATTAAATTAAAAAAAAAAAAATAAAGAAAGAAAGTTACCGTTTGAGAACGGTCGAAAATAGTGGGCCCCATCAATTTAAGCGTTATTTTTAAAACGCCGGGGTGATTTTTTTTCGAAAATAACGCCCCATAACGCCCCCTGTAATGGGGGGGTGGGCGTTATAGGGCGTTTTCGGGCAAAAAAATTTACAAAAAACGCCCCATTACGCATGGTCTTAGGAGTGACGATGGTGATGGGGTTCTGCTCAGTGGCGGACCCAAGAATTTTTTCATGGGGGTGCGGAACATTTTTAGAAATTTTAGGCCCCTAGGTATATAAGTAAAAAAATCGGTTCGTATCGGGTCGGGTCTGGTCGGGTCATGTAAAACAAACGAACATCAAACTAAATTTATATAATAATAAAAAACATGTCAAACCTTGTTACAAACATATTTAAAACGTCGACGCCCTACGAGTTTTCATTTTTTGAAATCTATTCAAAACATAATCTAAAGCTAATTTTTTAAGCAATTCTTTCTCTATTTAGTTTTCGAACTATTCAAGCTCTAGAAATCATAACGTAAGTTGTAATCACCCTAAAAATATATAAGCAACATAATCACCCTAAAAATCATCTAAACGTCAAAACATACAAAATTTCAAACCTATTTAACTACTTTATTATCTTTTTTTCTCCTATAATATCAATCAAAATAACAAAGAAACTTACCCGTGTTCGGATTCTGGTTAGATTTGGTGTCGAACGACGGTGGTATGGTGGCTGATTACGGTGGTCGCCGGCTGCTGGACTGTTGTCGCTGGGTAATGTTATTCGTTGGCAGTGCAGGGACGCAAGAGAGAGAGAGAGAGCGGGAGAGAATTTCTAAAGGTTTTGTGTTTTAATTATTTTATTATAGTTTGAAATATTGTTAGGTTTGGTTAATGAGCTAAGACTTAGTGAGCTAGCTAGTTATGAATTATAAGTTGGTAAAGGTATGAGTATTTGGGTTTAGTTAGTTAGGTATTAAAAGTTATATAATTTAGGTCGTATTTTTTTTTTAAATAAGAGTTTACTAAAAAAATTAAAATATAAATTGATAACACTTTTTACCTAAGGGGTGCGGACGAAAATTTTCAAGGGGTGGGGTGCGGTCGAAAAATTTCAAGCGGTCGAAAAATTCAAGGGGTGCGGGCGAAAAATTTCAAGCGGTCGAAAAATTCAAGGGGTGCGGGCGAAAAATTACAAGGGGTGCGGACGAGATTTTCGACGGAACTTAGCACTAAATATTTTTTTCCCCGGGGGTGCGCCCGCCCACCTTGGGCTGACTATGGGTCCGCCCCTGGTTCTGCTGTGACGATGATGGTGGTGGCTGAGGTTCAGTTTCGGCGAGGTGACGTCAGCAGAGGCGTCGGTGCGGTAGCGTCGGGACTGAGGCATAATTGGTAAGTCATTTTTTATATACCAAACGACTGTGTTGTTAGTCCTGTGATTTCATTTCAGTTCCTAGCTTTGTGATTTAATCTATCAATTGCAAGGTGTTTAATAAAATGTGTAACAAACAGTTTAGTATAAAGGGTATTATAGAATGTATGATTGCAGCTGCCCTTGTGTTCCTTACATTTTGAGGGTTTTTAAGTAAAATTGATAACTGTTGATATTATTTTTAATGAACATGGTAATAAGGATGATGATCTGGGATTTCATTGTTGGAATTTACTTGGTGTTTTAAAAGAATGTAAAAAAAAGCCTGCTATTAAGAGTTACCTTTGAACTTCTTTGTACATTGTGGGTTGGTTAGAACTATATGAATGAAAATTTATTTGGTATATGTAAAAGTGTGCACATGATTAATGATAAACTGTTAGCTTAGATTTACACTAATGTTTGTTGATTTGGTGATTGAGGCTTTATGAATGCTAGATTAGGTAAAGTTTACAAATGTTTGTTAATGGAACTCACAAGTTGGGCTACTTGAGCACAATGGACCGCACAAATGATATAAACCCGTGCATTTGGATTGGTTACACACTATGTGGAACATGCCCCTAATTTTATACTGGTCGCACACTTTATTCCAAACGCACACTAAAGTTGGGCATGCATACCTATTCTTTTTAAAGATACAATATCACTTTTGGGCTTCCTGTTTGGGCTGCATATTACCGGTTGGGCCACACAAAGGGTAGGGACCCATATGGTTGAAACAGACGCACATTACTTGGATCTTATCCGTAATTGTTTATGACCACACACTTCCCATGAGTCTTATACTAGATTTTTTGGTCGCACAAATCAATTCCGATCGCACACTGAATTCGTACAAACATGCACATGGACTTCACAGTTGGGCCACATGAGCCCAGTTTGGGCCGATACCCATAACCCTTGGATTGAGCCGCACACTGTTTGGTCCTGTTATTAATTGTGTTTGAACCGCACAATTGGGCTGCTTATATTAGATTCATGTTCATCAGGCTACTACTATTGTTATAATACTTGTGCTAACCCATTTGTGTAAACCTACTTGTGGTACAAAATACATGTTAAGCATTGTTTGTACACTACTTGCTAAATACGTGTTAGACACGTGCAACTAATACGTGATTGCTTGTATGCCTATATTATATTAATTAACAAACTGTAATTCAACATTTATATATGCTTAATAATTTTTAACTCCAATTTAATAACTTCCTAATATATTTAAAAATCCGAAATTTACATTTTATATTAACTATATTGATGGCCGAATTTACATTTTATATTATTGGTAAAATCTTGATTTAAAATATCTAATCGGTTGCCTTTTTTTTCAATGATTCCTTGAAAGCATAATACAAATGTTTGTGTTCAATCCAAAAAACATAAAAACTGAAATTGTTATTCAAACAAAGGAAACACTTTATATTCGTAACAAATAACCTATAACTCAAAAGTTGTAAAATACTAATTGTCTTTATCACCAATGTTGCCTATGTAGAACATACGTTTTGAATTAGAGGTTGGCAATGTAGCATCAACATCATTCACTTCACTAACAATGCGTTTGCCAATTTCATTCATTCTGCACATCATCACTGATGTTCTCTTTATTCTTAGTTGTTTTATCTTCCTTCATTTCATTGTAATCTTCTATTCTTTTGCGATACATTTCAGGAGGAAAATATTTTGTATAAACTACTTTATACAGCGACGGGCTATCCTCCCATAGAGTTTCCTGCGTTCATAAAAGGTAAATAATTTTGAATTAATAAGAACAATGTTGATAAAAAGTTTTTTAATTTCAATATAACTAAAACACAACAATAATATATTACCAGATAACTTTCAACATAGTTAAGGTGTAGCCACACAAACTCCCATGATGATAGCCCGTGACGCCATTCTCTACATACACATTTGCAGCGATCAATCGATCTAGCATTGAGCCTCATTAAAATCTCAAAAAGTAGAATATTAAAAGGAAGAGAAACCATTATGTAAAAAAGTTGAAACCTATAATTCAATATGCTATGTAGATTATTTATATATAAGATCAAATTGGGCCTAATTAAACATAAAAAAGTCGATTCAAATTGAAATATGGTAATTCCTTTATAAATTCTAAT
The DNA here is from genome assembly GCA_030545235.1 of Helianthus tuberosus. Classification (NCBI taxonomy): domain Eukaryota; kingdom Viridiplantae; phylum Streptophyta; class Magnoliopsida; order Asterales; family Asteraceae; genus Helianthus; species Helianthus tuberosus. The sequence continues at coordinate 126,430,815 of CM060360.1, read as the reverse complement.
GTGGATTATATATATATTTTGTATTTTATAATTCAAAATTGAATTAAGACATTATAAGTTAGTCAACCGTAATATTTGGTTTATTAATGGAATCTTGATTTCATTTTTATGATTTGATTTTTTTGAATAATCAATTCTCTAACTAACCGGCCATCTATTAATTAATAATTCAATAATTCGAAAAATATGTTTTGTAAAAGTCACTGTAATATTTGCAATCGACGACAAGTAACTTTATGTTTGCAATCGACTTATTCGTAATTAAATATTTCAAAATATAAAAATCACATGTTTATATTATTGATAAGATATAGATGATTCAACATTTTGAAAAAGTGTAATATTTGCAATAAATTTGAGCAAATATGTCAATTGATTAATTAATTATATTAAATAGTATTCACCATTTCAATTGATGGATATGGTCTAAATTGAATTTATGTTTCAAGCCCATTTTCATTTTACTTTTATAAATTAGGTTATTAATCTATATGTTATACTCAGTAATCCATTATATGTTTCATTCCTTCATACAATCATTTAGGTTGTGTTTGGTATGTGGTAATGGAATGGACGAGGTAATGGAATTGATGAGGGAATGCAATGGATCATTACCATTCCATGTCTTGTTTGGTTACCATGTGTGAATGGAATGAATTATTATTGTGTATTGTTCGGTAGGAAAAAAAAACGGAGTAGTAAAATAAGTGGTGAGTGGTGGTGGTGGTCGGTGGTAGTAATTGTGGGTGGTTATAGGTGGCGGTGGTGGGTGTCGGTGGCGGCGATGGGTGGTGGTGGTGGTGGCGAGTGGTGGTGCGGCGGTGACGACGAGTGGTGGTGGAGGCAAGGTGGCCGTTGGTGGTGGGTGGCAGCAGAGGTGGCGGCGACAATGGCAGTTGGTTGTGACGGTGGTGGTGGCGTCGACGATGGTGGTGGGTGGCGACGGCGAGTGGCGTTGGCGGTTGGTCAACGGTGGCTATCGGGGTGAGGTGGTGATGGGTGGCGGCGGCTATCGGGGTGAGGTGGTGAGGTGGTGACGGATGGAGTGGGTGGCAGCGGCTATCGGGGTGAGGTGGTGACGGGTGGCGGCGATGGCGTCGGTGGTGGGTAGTGGGTGGTGGTGGGTTTTGGCGAATGTGGTGGGTTGTGGTGTTGTTGATGAATGGTGCAAGAGGGGATGGAATAGAAAAAAAACATGGGGGTGAAAGGAATGATTTTGAGGGAATGGAATGTCCTTTGGAATGGGTGATTCCATTCCATTGACCAACCAAACACCCTTTTCTTCATTCCCTCGTAATCATTCATTCCATTCCACCTCTCATTCCTGCATACCAAACACTACCTTATATTCCTTTTGAAATGCTACTATTTGAGATTTTATATGGTCTAAATACATATGTAGAACATTATCTGGTAATATGTTTAAAATTATATGGTAATTGTTACCATTCATAAATCACATTGTTTGTATATATTATTATATACGATTAACATTGAATCATATTATATATCTCCCCACAAATTTATAAAATGGACCATTGCAATAAAATTAATAAAATATTAATATCCTTAAAAATAGAGCGACCCGTGGGTTCCACGGGTTATAACCTAGTAATATTGATAAACACACTATAAACGTGTCTTAGGAATTTATATGTATTTTTTTATTTTATTAATAATCATCAAATAATGTTAAACTTAGTAATTTAATAATTGTGTCGTCATCCGTTCACGACAGAACATAAAGTTGATTAAATTGAAAGGAAAAAATTATTAAAAAGCATAGATTTATTCATAGATATTAAAAAAATATATATAAAGTTTAAATAACCCCATCAAACATACTCAAAAATTCAAAATACCATTGTTAAAAACGTAAAAATCATAACTGATTTAAATTAATAGAGATATGAGCTAAGTTTATTTCTTGCTAACTTTCTCCAAATCTTTGAAATTACTTGGAGTTGAAGGCTTGTAGACGACAGCCAATCTACGTTTGTTGGTATCATATCTCTATTAATTTAAATCAGTTGTTATGATTTTTACGTTTTTAACAATGGTATCTTGAATTTTTGAGTATGTTTGATGTGGTTATTTGAACTTTATATGTTTTTTTTAATATCTATGAATAAATCTATGCTTTTTAATCATTTTTTTTCCTTTCAATTTAATCAACTTTATGTTCTGTCGTGAACGGATGACGTCACAATTATTAAATTACTAAGTTTAACATTATTTGATGATTATTAATAAAATAAAAAAATACATATAAATTCCTAAGACACGTTTATAGTGTGTTTATCAATATTACTAGGTTATAACCCGTGGTACCCACGGGTCGTTCTATTTTTAAGGATATTAATATTTTATTAATTTTATTACATTGGTCCGTTTTATAAAATTTGTGGGGATATATATAATATGATTCAATGTTAATCGTACATAATTTTCAACATATTACCAGATAATGTTCTACAAATGTATTTAGACCTTATAAAATCTCAAATAGCAGCATTTCAAAAGGAATATAAAAGATTGTATGAAGGAATGAAACATATAATGGATTACTGAGTATAACATATAGATTAATAACCTAATTTATATAACATATAGATTAATAACCTAATTTAAAAAAGTAAAATGAAAATGGGCTTGAAACATAAATTCAATTTAGACCATATCCATCGATTGAAATGGTGAATACTATTTAATATAATTAATTAATTAATCAATTGAAATATTTGTTCAAATTTATTGCAAATATTACACTTTTTCAAAATGTTGAACCATCTATATCTTATCAATAATATAAACATGTGATTTTTATATTTTGAAATATCTAATTACGAATAAGTTGATTGCAAACATAAGGTTACTTGTAGTCGATTGCAAATATTTCAGTGATTTTTACAAAACATATTTTTCGAATTATTGAATTATTAATTAATAGATGGCCGATTAGTTAGAGAATTAATTATTCAAAAAAATCAAATCATAAAAATGAAATCAAGATTCCATTAATAAACCAAATATTACGGTTGACTAACTTATAATGACTTAATTCAATTTTGAATTATAAAATATATAAAGAATCCACATTAGAATTTATAAAGGAATTACCATATTTCAATTTGAATTGGCTTTTTTATGTTTCTTTAATTAGGCCCAATTTGATCTTATATATAAATAATCTAATAGGTTTCAACTTTTTTACATAATGGTTTCTCTTCCTTTTGATATTCTACTTTTTGAGATTTTAATGAGGCTCAATGCTAGATCATTTGATCGCTGCAAATGTGTATGTAGAGAATGGCGTCACGGGCTATCATCATGGGAGTTTGTGTGGCTACACCTTAACTATGCTGAAAGTTATCTGGTAATATATTATTGTTGTGTTTTTGTTATATAGAAATTGAAAAACTTTTTATCAACATTATTCTTATTAATTCAAAATTATTTACCTTTTATGAACACATGAAACTCTATGGGAGGATAGCCCGTCGTTGTATAAAGTAGTTTATACAGAATATTTAATGTATCGCAAAAAAATAGAAGATTATGATGAAATGAAGGAAGATAAAACGACTAAGAATATCAGTGATGATGTGCAGAAGAATGACATTGGCAAACGCACTGTTAGTGAAGTGAATGATGTTGATGCTTCATTGCCAACCTCTAATTCAAAACGTATGTTCTACATAGGCAACATTGGTGATAAAGACAATTAGTATTTTACAACTTTTGAGTTATGGGTTATTTGTTACGAATATAAAGTATTTCCTTTGTTTGAATAACAATTTCAGTTTTTATGTTTTTTTGTATTGAACACAAACATTTGTATTATGCCTTCAAGGAATCATTAAAAAAAAATAAGGCAACCGATTAAATATTTTAAATCAAGATTTTACCAGTAATATAAAATGTAAATTCGGCTGTCAATATAGTTAATATAAAATGTAAATTTCGGATTTTTAAATATATTAGGAAGTTATTAATTTAGAGTTAAAAATTATTAAGTATATATAAATGTTGAATTACAGTTTGTTAATTAATATGATATAGGTTTTAAATTTCTAAAAAATATGAAAAGATATTTTCAATACTTAGGACAAACCCTTTATCTGCCGAGCAAACCACAGTGAGTTTACAACTTTTACTAAAAGCATGCTTTCCCGGTGGGTTTGGGAACTTCATATATACTCTCTTTGGGACGGGAACTTCACATATTCCCGGTGGTTGGGAACTTCATACACTAAACGAAAATCTTCCATGAAAGTCCCTTATTCATTTATACTGATTAGTCGTCGTCCGAGACGAACATGATATTAGTTGACAACGCTATTAGGTTTGACAACCTCGCACTGTGCCTTTGGAGGAGGACGGGAGCGAACTATAATCAAGGAATTCTGGTCAATGACGGTAGACATTGATCAAAAGGGCAAATAACAATTACGTCGAAGTTCGGTACTGCACAGTTTAATGGATCATATATGGGGTAGCGCCCCATGATTTATTTTCAACATGGTAGCTTCATAAAAACGATGTTTTTGGATAGAACGTGAAAAACATTTTCGAAAACCGTGAACTCGCTAACTTTATGTTGACACCCTACTGCATGCTTGCAGGTTTTTAGGTACAACTACGAACAGACAATGCAAACAGATGGAGTGTGTAAGTGGTACGTTTTGAATATTCGTCTAAATTGTGGTTTCTAACTGTGATAAACATTTTACATTTCCGCTGCAAACAAGTTTTTGAAAAATTTAAATTAGGTCACTAATTGTACTATTATTTGTAATACTTTACACTTTTCACAAACGGTTCAAAATAATTAGTGGCTGAATCCTAGGCAGTCGCACGCCTCGCGGTATTACTCCACATGTGGAATTTGAGGGTGTGACATTTACAGTATAGTTTACAATATAAGTTTTTCCTGTTTCCAACTACTTATAACGACCATTACAAACCACCGGTTTCTGATTTCATGCCCTTATAATATTTTGATTAAATTGTATATGTACTACATAATTAACTAAACCGATTTACTAAAATAGTACCAATATTTTGAAATGTGTCGGTATTACTATGGTATTTCAGATTTTCTCTAAATCATTTTGAATAGTTCCATACAAATATTTTTCAACAAATGTTTTTTAAGTAGTTACGTAATTAGCGTAATTAGCATACGTGTACATAATAAACCACCACTAACCCTTGGCCAATAAAACTGTAACAACCTCACAAAATTTCCGTTACCCATTCCTAAATTGCACACTAAGGAACCCTAATTGGAACCCTTGACTAGTGTGCTGCGACCCGAAACGGAAAAACGGACGAAACCAGCAACAGGGCCCCATAAAACTCAAGGGGGATCCCCTAATTGATCTGTGACGCCCGAAACGAATTGTGAACACGTTTCATTCGAATTTGACACCCATCCATGCTAGATTTGACACAAGGCTACCCTAGCCTAAAAAGGTCGTCGTCGCACCACGCGACAGGACCAGGTAATGCTGGTGCGTCACGCGAAGGAGAAAAAAATCGACTATAACCCAGGGTTGGCACTTGAACATATTGCTTGTTTCGACGTTAAAATTCGATCGTTATAATACCTGTTGCTCTGTTTCTTTCAAAAATACAAACGAAATCTCGAAACGCTACAGCGATATCAGGGTAATAACTCGATTAATGCTACGGTACTATATCTGATCGATTAAAACCGATCCGATGGATGTTTAAGTGCTGCCGATACTCGGCTATACTTTGTCATTCGTCGTGAGGGTTTTGATCTCGCGATTATCGTAAATGTTGTATTAACAACCACTTCCTGATCAAATTGAGAAGCGGTGGACGATTGATTGGCACTTCCAGAATTTCATGAACAATCCCAACCCATACTACCCACAATTTGAGCTGGGCCATTATGGCGAAGAGTTGGTGGACGCGGGAAACATAATATGATCAGTGGGTGAAAGCCTCGTCTGGAAATACGACGAGCGGGAGTTCAACTTTTGAGGCGAGCTAACTATAGAATAAGTGTTTGTATAATATAATACGTTGTGAAAAAATAATATAATATATAATATCACCTAATAAATAAGTAAAATATCTGTAAATATGTGGTTGTGTACTCAAGATTGACCGATTTTTTTGTTAGCCCGCTAGACAAAGAGATGACCATTTTCCGTGGCCTGTATGTTGTTCGTGGAAAAACGTATGTTATACATTTAAAACAAAATAGACTTCAAAAAAAAAACATAATATTTGGAGCAAAACATTCCCTAATCTATCAGGAGTAAAGCTTTGCATAATGTAACAACTAGTATTTTAATATTTAAACGGAAGCTTACATTGAGTATTTCATATCGCACAGAAAATCCCATATACGCTGTTCTTCCGACGTAATATCGATTTCCATTTCGTCATTATGGTCATCATATGACCGGTTGAACCTACCAAATGGTTTTCTTCATCTTGATTCAAGTTCGTTTACCCAAGCCTTATGCGTGATATCATTTTCAGCCGTTTCCTTGCCTGCTTAATTTTATTTTTTGTTTGTTAGTATTAATAAAAAAATGCCAAGTTTATTATAATTTTTGAATGAAGTTAAAAACATGTAGAACTTACCATTGATTGTATTTTTGGTCTCTTCTTCTTTTGAATGCTTATCTTCTTGATTTATGCCATCACTTTTTTGCACATCAGGTGGCACGGAAGTTTCCGTATTATCTGTCTCATAGACATCAGCACCTGCAATTTTTTTTTGGTTCTGATAAGTCCGATTATTTGTTGTGTACACAAAAAACACATGTTAACGTTTTTATTTTTTTGGAATCATGACTTACCTAGTTCGGCGTCTTGTGTGAGTAGCTGAAAGATAGGCCCATCAAGCAATCTTGGCATGTTTTTTGTTTCGTTGCTTCTGTCCAATTCTACTCATTTACATGTAGACATACATATACGTGTTACTTTGTGTATGATCGGTTTTTCTTGATTTTTATATACACGTAACAGGTTATACCTGAGTTTATATAATGGTTGAATGAAAAAAAAACACCTAGAACTTACTTGTCGGTGTAGCTTTCGTATCTTGATGTTTTGCCTCATTTTCTTCGTCGCGTATGACTCCACATGCGCCACTTTTTTCGGTAGTAGCTGCCGAACCTGCTGTGGTATCTCTGCCACTTTCTTCATCATGTATGATCTCTTGTGTTTTGTCACCCTCACCCCCATCTAGTTAGTTAAATGCGGTCACGTTACTTTTAGCGCGTTACTTTGTATGACTTTTTACTTTATTGTTAATTAAAACATGTTACATTTTTTTACTTGTATAGAAATGTAACATTGTTGTCACTATGTTTTTTTTATTATTATTTTTGTATGTACAATTTTTGCACGTGTATGTTGTCGTGTATGTTTCTATAGTTGAGTTTCTATTTCAAAACAAAAAATTAAGATTACCTTTTGCACACATAAGATTTTTGTTAGGTTTGCCATCACTAAAGTTACCTTTCGCAGACACAACTTTCTTCCTTCGCTTGGCATCACCATCACCCCGATCACCGCCAGATGCTGCATACGTTACTTTCTTCCTTCGCTTAGCATCACCATCACCCCGATCACCGCCAGATGCGACACACGTTTAAAAAAAAGTATTAAAAAACAATTAAATATGCCAATCAACTCAATGAGCTTATTATCACATGTGCCGGTATGATATTTTTTGCACCTCACCTTTTTTTTGTAAATTATCAGTCGCAACAGTGCGTTTTTTCTCTGGCACATTCTCGTGATCGTGTATAGTCGAATCTGTCAAGTATCATTATTTGTTTTATAAATGATTGGTATTTAAAGATTCAGTACATGATCATGATCCATTAAATGCTCATCAAGGTTTTGAACTATCATACATACGGATTTTTAATGGTAGTGTTATATTTGGGATGTTATCAAAATGGACCTTGTTAATCTATCTTTAACATAAATTTTAACTTGTAAGAGTAAATCAATTGAATCTCAAGAACCGAAAAAAAAGTTTTTTAAGAAATTTTGCAGATTGTGTTTTTTACGTAAGATGATAAGAAAGTGTAGTTTCATGCGATTGGATTGATGAGATTCCATAAAACGGCTGATGAGCTTTGCGGCTCAACTAATGTGAACGAACTTGCGATAATACATTCCTATTAACAAATTCGTTCACAATTTCCTTGTTTCAGCAAGTCTTACACAATAAGTTATCTCGCATAGTATATTGAGCTACAAATACTTATGAATACTTTTTTTTTGTGTAAACGGTTATGGGAATGCAAAAAAGGTAAATAGGTAGGTAAAAAAGTTCATACCATCGATGTTTGCCACATCAGTTGGAGTTGCGGCATCATCTTCAGGGTCTGCATTTGTCAAAAAAACAAATTAGTTACGCTTTGTAGAAAAAGTAAACACATCTTCAGGTTATTGATTTATCGGTTATCCGTATTACCTTCTGTGTAATCATTTTCGGGGTTTTGCATTGTGTTGTTGAGAGACATGAAGACTCCAGCAATTTTTTTCCGTGGGGTATCAGGCACCAACCATACCCTTGTTTTTCTAGAGTGTACAATTTTCTGAAACCGTTCTATCAATTTCTTAACATGCTCATTGTGTGGATGAGCATTAAACACCAGTTCCAATTTTGTTTGCACCGTCACCTTTTTTGCTTCCATGACATCCAAATGTTTTTCTATAGACACGATCTCATTCTACAAACAAAGTTTTAAAATACGGTTTGTAACTAATGTTGTAAAAAGATAATTATTTTCTAATTGGTTATCATGACTAATCTTACATTGAGAACTTCATCATTAATACGTAACTCAGTTTTACTTGAATCCCATTGAACCACAACAACTTCATGCAACTCCCCTCTACCAAAGTCACCTCTTTTTATCTCCAATCTTTCTCTATTCTTCAGTTCGTTTTTATTCCAGAATACGATTGGGTTTATTGACCGGTCAACTTCAAATCTGTTGCATTTAACTCGGTCGACGTATAGTAGCTGTGTAAAGACAAAAAAAAAAAACCAATAACAATGCCAAATGGTGAGATAACTAAACAAATGTTGTATACCTATATTTTTAGTACGTTTTGTTACAAAAAACACTTACAGCCAAAATTGTGAGTGGTCCGGAAAAAGGAGAATTAGGATCACACCTCTTCCATCCATCTTTGCATGATTTAATTTACTGAATCACATAGGCACACCAATTTATTTTACTGAAATCTGTATCTCCAGTAAAAGTTTTCAAAATCCATTCTTTCATCCGCAAATTTGTCTTTACACAGCTACTATACGTCGACCGAGTTAAATGCACCGGATTTGAAGTTGACCGATCAATAAACCCAATCGTATTTTGGAATAAAAACGAACTGAAGAATAGAGAAAGATTGGAGATAAAAAGAGGTTACTTTGGTAAAGGGGAGTTGCATGAAGTTCCTGTGGTTCAACGGGATTCAAGTAAAACTGAGTTACGTATTAATGAGGAAGTTCTCAATGTAAGATTAGTCATGATAACCAGTTAGAAAATAATTATCTTTTTACAACATTAGTTACAAACCGTATTTTAAAAACTTTGTTTGTAGAATGAGATCGTGTCTATAGAAAAACATTTGGATGTCATGGAAGCAAAAAAGGTGACGGTGCAAACAAAATTGGAACTGGTGTTTAATGCTCATCCACACAACGAGCATGCTAAGAAATTGATAGAACGGTTTGAGAAAATTGTACACTCTAGAAAAAAAAGGGTATGGCCGGCGCCTGATACCTCACGGAAAAAAATTGCTGGAGTCCTCTTGTCTCTCAACAACAAAATGCAAAACCCCGAAAATGATTACACAGAAGGTAATACAGATAACGGATAAATCAGTAACCTGAAGATGTATTTACTTTTTCTACAAACTGTAACTAATTTGTTTTTTTTTTTTTACAAATGCAGACCCTGAAGATGATGCCGCAACTCCGGCTGATGTGGCAAACATCGATGGTATAAACTTTTTTACATGCCTATTTACCTTTTTGCATTCCCATAATCGTTTACACAAAAAAAGTATTTGTAAGTATTTGTAGCTCAATATACTATGCGAGATAACTTATTGTGTAAGACTTGCTGAAACAAGAAAATTGTGAACGAATTTGTTAATAGGGATGTACTTATCGCAAGTATGTTCACATTAGTTGAGCCACAAAGCTCATCAGTCGTTTTTTGGAATCTCATCAATCCAATCGCATGAACCTACACTTTCTTATCCTCTTACGCAAAAGACAAAATCTGCAAAATTTCTTAAAAAACTGTTTTTTTTTCCGTTCTTGAGATTTAATCGATTTACTCTTACAAGTTAAAATTTAAGTTAAAGATAGATTAACAAGGTCCTTTTTGATAACATCCCAAATATAACATTACCATTAAAAATCCGTATGTATGATAGTTCAAAACCTTGATGGTTTAATGGATCATGATCATGTACTGAATCTTTAAATACCAATCATTTGTAAAACAAATAATGATACTTGACAGATTCGACTATAGACGATCATGGGAATGTGCCAGAGAAAAAACGCACTGCTGCGACTGATAATTTACAAAAAAAAGGTGAGGTGCAAAAAATATCATACAGGCACATGTGATAATAAGCTGTATAAAAAGCTCATTGAGTTAATTGGCACATTTAACTGTTTTTAATACTTTTTTAAACGTATGTAGCATCTGGCGGTGATCGGGGTGATGGTGATGCCAAGCGAAGGAAGAAAGTAACGTATGCAGCATCTGGCGGTGATCGGGGTGATGGTGATGCCAAGCGAAGGAAGAAAGTTGTGTCTGCGAAAGGTAACTTTAGTGATGACAAACCTAACAAAAATCTTATGTGTGCAAATGGTAATCTTAATTTTTTGTTTTGAAATAGAAACTCCACTATAGAAACATACACGACAACATACACGTGCAATAATTTTAGATACAAAAATAATAAAAAAACATAGTGACAACAATGTTACATTTCTCTACAAATAAAAAAATGTAACATGTTTTAATTAACAATAAAGTAAAAAAGTCATACAAAGTAACGCGCTAAAAGTGGCAGAGATACCACAGCAGGTTCGGCAGCTACTACAGAAAAAAGTGGCGCATGTGGAGTCATACGCGACGAAGAAAATGAGGCAAAACATCAAGAGATGAAAGCTACACCGACAAGTAAGTTCTAGGTGTTTTTTTTCACTCAACCGTTATATAAACTCAGTGTTAGGATCGGAGGCTCTTATGATTGTGTTAGTTTGTATGATTTGAACACTGAATGAGTATGAAACAATATAAAGTGCAGCGGAAATGAATAACAAACTTAGTAAACACAATCAAAGGAGAAAATAGTTTTGAAAAAGCATATGCAATTCATTTAGTCAAAAGATTTACAATACGAATCAAATGATTACAAACATGCTTACAAACTAATCTCCCCCTCAACCTGATGCCCCAAGGTTGGATTGCACAAGATGAAAAGATTGAATTGAGGAGAAGAACTCTCTCAAAACGAATCAAATGTAACAGTACAGGGTACTGTTCCATTTATAGACAATCCAAACCGCTGGGGCATCTCAGCTGATGTCACCATGAAAGCGACGTCTAACAGCCTAACAACCTGTATCTACTGATCTCATACAAACACTGCTAAGCCTAACAACTGACTATACATGAAACAGATGATATACTAAACTACTGCTCTCTCTAATCATCAGTGCTTTCCTCAAGGTTGATCAGTCCTTGATTGGGCAGTGCTTCGTCATCAGCAGTGCTGAGTTCTCAGCAGTCTTTTGGCTTCATCAGTAGTTAGAAGAGCAGCAGCAGTTGTATCAGGACAGTGAATGTAAGACCATCAGATGTTATACTCACTTTCAAGGGAGAAGACTTAGTGTAAACCACTGTTTATTGTGAATCCACTGACATGATCCGGTTTTGGCTTTCATTTTCTTTTCCTCTGGTAGGTTCAACCGGTTATGTGATGACCATGATGACGAAATGGAAATCGATATTATATCGGAAGAACAACGTATATGGGATTTTCTGTTCGATATGAAATACTCAATGTAAGATTCCGTTAAATATTAAAATACTAGTTGTTACATTATGCAAAGTTTTGCTCCTGATAGATTAGGGAATGTTTTGCTCCAAATATTATGTTTTTTTTTTTCGAATAGTCTATTTTGTTTTAAATGTATAACAACATACGTTTTTTCACGAACAACATACAGGCCACGGAAAATGGTCATCTCTTTGTCTAGCGGGGTAACAAAAAAATTCGGTCAATCTGTTGAGTAAGTTCAGTTATATAAAATATACGTAAAACAGAGTAGTCCTAGTTTTTTGATATCCGGAATCTAATTTATAAATCTAACATTGTCTTACGTAGAGATATTATCTTCAAGAGTATGTACGGCGTCGAAATCACAAAGATGCTGATGCGCACATTGAGGGTGGAAGTGAAGGTGTACTCTGATGTGGTTGATGCTTGGGTAGATGTAATGAATTACGAAGAAGTTGATAGAACCGCCGGCTGCAAGACGCTTATTTATTTTAGAACAACTGTCATAGGAAGTATTCATATTATATTATTTGATCTTTGTCTATGATTTTGGATTTACTAAAGTTTGTTTGTGGGTCATGGGTTACGGGGCATCTAAATCAGTAGTAATGTCACACCCCGACCACGTAAAACAACGAAACGTGGCGGAAACATCGGGGAGTGTTGTAACAGAATTAATGTTTCACAACCATGGAAATTAAAGTTTCGTTTTATTCATCAAACAAGCGAGTTACATTGTCTTTAAACAAGAAATAAAGAGTACATAACATAAATTAACTAGTTTTTGTCTCGTTTTAAGTCACTAAGGCACAGGTCCGCCTAAGTATGTCTCGATAAGTCCTATGCATCATCTCCTAAAAACACATGTGAAAATAAGTACGTCAGCATAAAAATGCCTGTGAGATACATAAGTTTTGTGAAAATAGGTTTCATGACTTGTAAGTTTAGAAAGAGTTGTTTAGTAAAGTTTAGTCATGAACCTGGTAAATTGATTTGTTTTGTAAATCATTTGAAAAACAATAAGTTCAGATGATATGTATAAATAAGAGAATAATGTATGGTTAAATGAATAACCAAGTAAAATGAGTTTGTATAAGATAAGTTGTTTTGTAAAACAATGTCTTGTGAAAAGTATGTTATTTGTATAAAATGTTATATGTCTTATGTTGAAATGATGCAAATAACGCTACGATATGTAATACCATACAAGCACTTATATATAGGAAGTACCAGCGGCGTATCCACCATACTTGTATCGTATTACACACGCCTCGTTACTTAAATCACTTACCCAAACCAAACCACCAAAGTAAAATGTTTATGTAAAATCAAATGTCAAAATGTTTATGTCTATTGTAAATCACGAATTGTGTATATAAATGTCAAAATATAAGTATGTGATGAATAACAAATGTACTAAGTATGCAACAAAGGACATACATAACATGTAATTTAAAACAATGTACTCAGTATGCACACAATGGGCATACATAGCATAAATGTAATGTGAAACAATGTACTAAGTACGCACACAATGGGCATACATAGCATGAAATGTAATGTGAAACAATGTACTAAGTACGCACACAATGGACATACATAGCATAAATGTAATGTAAAACAATATACTAAGTACGCACACAATGGGCATACATAGCATAAATGTAATGTGAAACAATGTACTAAGTACGCACACAATGGGCATACATAGCATGAAATGTAATGTGAAACAATGTACTAAGCACGCACACAATGGGCATACATAGCATGAAATGTAATGTGAAACAATGTACTAAGTACGCATACCATGGGCATACATAGCATGAAATGTAACGTAAAACAATGTACTAAGTACGCACACAATGGGCATACATAGCATGAAATGTAATGTAAATCATGTACTATAAATGTACTAATGAACATAGCAAGTATATGATGTGAAAACATGGAAAGCATGAAAGTAACAAGTAGGCACATGTGTTCCACCCCAAAATGTTTGGAAAACAGTAAAAGAGGGGTCTATGTACTCACTTGAGATTGCTTAGTAGTCCTTGGGTAACAACCAAACAATGCTAGAGATCACGGATATCAAACGGCACCTAATATAGGTAACTATGTTAATAAACCGGACCTAAATCGGAGGATTAGATAGAATGAGGGTTCGTAGACCAAACGAGTATAGAAACTCGTGTAATATGGTTTAACAAAGCCTACATACTAAATGAAACCTAACCTAAGTGCTTACGACCCATTACGACCCGTTTAGGTAGCTTATGCTACTTTAACGCGTCGTTCGCGTGAAACGCGTTCGGACCGCCTAACTAGTCCTATGACAAGTAACATATGCCTTAACATGTCTAATATTGTTGTCAAATCAGTTTAGATGTCAAAAGTTATGTTACATACGTTTAAAATGAATTTTGGCATCAAAGGGGTATTTTGGTAATTTACCTAAGGCATATAAACTACCTATCGTACAACTACTTAAACGAAGCGACCATAAGGTATAACCTCGGAAGGTAATTCCCTATATAATATGGTCACCTAATGTGTTTGGTCGGATCCTAATGATCGACCAAATGGGTCGGGTTCGAAGGTATAAGCGATTTATTAGATTGCTTACCCTTACGACCCTAGACAACGTGGTAATCAGTAGGCATAGTCACAAGGGACTATAACCATCGTGATTACACTCACGTTGCGAAGTTCAAACGAACTTTGCATTGACCATAAACTGGTCAATGCAGAAAGTCAAACAAAGTTTGACTTTCGGACTCGAAAAGCAATAAAAGAACGAAGGAATACTTATGAAGGGTCCCCGAATGCTAATCTTGATTCAAGTAGCTCAGGTATGAAACAATGGTTTCAACTTAGAGCTTCTCAAATCAGATTCTTGTGGGTTTTGCAATGAATGGGTTTGGGTATTTATAGTATTCTTCGAACCGTTAAGATCGTTTCTTGAATAACGTGATCGAATCTCGTCCGTACACTTGTTGGAATGTTGTGGTGACTAAAAATGGCCCCTCATGAACTGAAAGGGCAAATGTGGGTGTGTGGTTGGGAGCTTAACAGCTGTAATCTGCTGTCAAATTTGATCTTATCTGATCTGGGAGACTGACACGGGCCGCGTAAGAGGACACACTAACCTTATGCGGGCCGCCTGGCCTGACTGGTCAGAAACTAACTTTCAGAAATGACAGTTTTGGTCCCTGTTGTGTTTTAAAGCCTTTTCCGACACGTTTATGGCCCGTTAAGCCAACGTTAAGGCCCTAAAATGATGCCTAAACATTGTGGACATGAAACATGCTCAAAAATATGCCGGATGTTGGTTCGTTTGGTCGTACGATCGCGATGTTCGCTTAATTACGACGGAATGCGCATAAGCGCGAAAAACGATCCAAATGGCGTGACGAATGGATTTTTCTTATGCCAAACACTAAAATAAAATATTTTAGTGCTTACATAAATTTTTGGATGTCCGGATGTATTCAGAACGTAAGTTATGCGCGAAAATGCAAACTTGTGCACTTTTTGACGCTTTTAGTCCCTGGATGACCCAAAAGTTTATTTTAGCACACCGAACACCTCAAAGACTATTTCTAAGCTATGTAAAGGATATTTATGGTATGTTTGACTTATGGTCATGTTCCGGAATGTCTGTTACAGTTCAAATTGGCATACTTTCGCAGTTCATCAACTTTAGTCCCTGTAAGCGATTTAACTTGATTTTACCATACCAAAGCCTTCAAAACTTATTTCTAAGTTCTGTAAAGGTTATTTAAGGTATGTTAAGCCTATTTCACTATTCCGAAGTGTTTGTTGCATTAAACTGGTTATATTTACGCATCAGTGCGCGTATAACCTTCTAGAAAGTGATTTAAAGCTTGAAATCGAACAAAATTTGATATGTGCAAATGATACACATATTTTTATAAATCCCAAGCATGAAATACAATATTTCATTGGTTTGGTATTTGTTTGATGGCTGAAGTGACACAGGTGTCACAGTCTCCCCTACTTTAGGAAATTTCGTCCCGAAATTTATTTGTAGGAGCATGTCTGTGACTTTGTGTTAAAAAACCATCAAGGATAAGGCATATCCTGATATTCCTCTTTAACGGACATTTTTAGAAATGAAAATGAAGGAAGAATCAGGGATATTCATTTCCCTTCAATGGACAATTTTTAGAAACGACAATGAATGGAATGAGTCATTTCCACAATTTCTTCTGAAATGAAAATGAACGGAATGAGTCATTTTCCACAATTTCTTCAGAAACAAAAATGAACGGAATGAGTCGTTTTCACAATTTCTTCAGAAACGAAAATGAACGGAATGAGTCATTTTCACAATTTCTTCAGAAACGAAAATGAACGGAATGAGTCATTTTCCACAACTTCTTCAGAAACGAAAATGAACGGAAGGAGTCATTTTCCACAAGTTCTTCAAAAACGAAAATGAACGGAATGAGTCATTTTCCACAACTTCTTCAGAAACGAAAATGAACGGAATGAGTCATTTTCCACAATTTCTTCAGGAACGAAAATGAACGGAATGAGTCATTTTCCCAAATTTTTTCAGAAACGAAAATGAACGGAATGAGTCATTTTCCACTATTTCTTCAGAAACGAAAATGAACGGAATGAGTTATTTTCCTAAATTTCTTCAGAAACGAAAATGAACCGAGTCAACTCTAGACACATGACAACTCGCTGTGGTTTCTGTGCACTGAATTCCATAATTATGTATGCATCCATAATTACGTAATTCCTTGCACAGTCCGCACAATTTGTCTTGTAATGTTTAGGGGAGGAAAATTAAACCTGTGATGAGTGTGACTAGACTACCATAGGGTCCTTTTAATTAGATCGACTAATGATCCTTTTAATTAGGCCACCAAGGAGTCCTTTCAGCTATATCATCACATGATATTCCTAACCAGATTTTTGGATCAATCTGTTTAACTAGACCACTCAAGGGGTCTAATTATGGAATAGTACAATATAATCCAAGGGTCTTTACTATCACGTAAAAACCCATTGAGGATTTAATATAGTACCTTTTGGTATCCTACTATGAATCCCTTATACGAATGATATGGAAGATTCTACGAGGATTTGGATAACGAATACTTGGATTACACCAAAAACATAAAAAGGAACACATAAGCACATAATCACATAGTTGTTTAACTTGATTATTAATTTGTTATTAACTTGTTATCGATTGAAAATGGATATGGAAACTAGTCGATGGACTTCAATGTCCTCTAGGATCTATCTGAAAAGATAGGAAGGTCTCCCAAAAATTCGATTTTGTTCTCAAAGAAACGTAATATTCGAATTAAGGAACATAATAATTTTAGGATTTACGGAAATACCCTTAGCTACCCTATTAAGGATTTATAGTGGTACTTTGGGTATTCGTCCAGTGTTGTAACTTGCGCCTTGTACTTCGTTTTCTTGGAAGAAACGGGTACTTAGGAATTTCGTGGAAAACGCAAGAGATCATGAAATAGAAAAATTATTTGGGGGTAGTTTGCTTTTCAAGGAATACGATTCCTTAATTGTCGGTATTGTAAGGGATATGTTGTTTATACATACAACCTCATAAATACATTGAAATGTAAATAAAAGATTTATTTATAAAGAATGATAACAACCGTTTCATGGACCTTGACAACAAAGGAAAATAATACCTAAGACATGATTATTTCTAAAGGGTGTTGTCTTCTAGTCGGTCAGATGCTCATCCCTGCGTTGGATTAGCATTAGCAAGCCTTGGGCAATTTCTTCGGAAATAACCCATCTCGCCACAATTGTAGCAAGAACCTGGTGGAAAGCGAGCTTGAGCAGGATTGTTGTCAGCTTGATTTGGTGCAACTGCAGCTCGGCAAACTTTTGCTGTATGACCTTTACGTCCACAAATTTGGCATTCGCGGCACTTCACACTAGCATGATGATGAAGGTTACATTGGTTACACAAGGGTGAAGTTCCATTGTATGGCTTCCTAGAAGGGGGTTGAGCCGGTTGGTTGGGGATGGCTTGATCATTGTGAGTAACGATGGCGAAGTTCTGAGAAGCCTTTCGCTTCTTTGACTCCTTAGGGGATCCGGTCTGTACATCCATGGTCTTTGATTCCTCAATTGGTTTCTTGTCACTTTTTCGAAAAAGTTTACCTTTCCTGATTTGAGATTTAGTCAAGGTTGCAGATAGCTCAATGGCCTGCCTAACCGTAGTGGGGTTACTACCAGTAACAATGTCCTGAACTGAGTCAGGGAGACCATCAATGTATTTTTCGATCGCCTTATCCAAAGGCGTAACCATGGTAGGACACAACAGGCTCAGCTCCTCATATCGATCAGTGTATGCTTGATGTTCACCGCTGTCTTGCTTAAGATCTTCGAATTCCCTTTCCAAGGCCCTGATCTCATGACGAGGACAGAATTCCTTCATCATCAGTGCTCGAAGTTCTTCCCACGTTTGAGCCAGTGCCACTTCGGCGCCCCTATCTCTCATCACACCGTTCCACCATGTCAAAGCTCGTTTCTCAAAGACACTAGATGCGAAATCTACCTTTCGCTCGATTGGACATTGAACATGTCTGAAGGTGCTCTCTAAACTCTCGAACCATTGCAGAAGTGCAGCCGCTCCTTGAGACCCATAAAACTTTGATGGCTTAGCCAAGTTGAACGTCTTGAAGTTGCAGGGGGCATTGTTGTTGTTGAGGGCTTGGTTACATTGAGCAACGATGTTCGGGATTGCAACAGTCATTTGCTGTGTAATGACAGCTGCCAGCTCTTCAATAGATACCGGATTTTCGCATCGAGGAGGCATTCTAAAAAAAAGGGGAAACAAGAGAGAAAACAAATGAAATGGCATTGGGTAAGAATAGGATGTTACAAATATCGACCAAAATCATGGTTGATGGTAATTTGTTTGAACCACGAAGCAAACAAACAACACAAAGGCTGAATCAAAGCAAATAGATCCTCATAGTGTATCGCGAAGACATGCTCGCCTATAAGTGGACACTCACCCCAAGAGTTCCCAGGTAAGAGTGACTGGTCTGATTATGTGGATTTGTACGAACACTCTAGCCTTAGACAGAAAACTCAGGGTACAGGCATTCACTCTTCCAGTTTGCACGTGTTCACACTATTTAGGACCCAAAACTTTGACGAGATTT
Organism: Helianthus tuberosus; assembly: GCA_030545235.1. Lineage (NCBI taxonomy): Eukaryota > Viridiplantae > Streptophyta > Magnoliopsida > Asterales > Asteraceae > Helianthus > Helianthus tuberosus. The sequence continues at coordinate 126,411,520 of CM060360.1, read as the reverse complement.
TGAAAACTCAAAGGGGTTCAAAACCTTATAACAGAGGTTTCAAAACCTTACAATAGAGGGTTCAAAACCTTACAATAGAGGGTTCAAAACTTAGTAATCAATCATCCTAGAACAGATGATTAGTTTTCAAAGCGGTTTTGAAATTTATGTTCTTGTTGTGGTCGTCGCCTAAGGATAGGTGACGGTATTGTTTTATGACTAAACGCAAGTAAACTCGCGTTAGGGTCCTAGGAAGGTTATACTCTAGGTCAAAGCATTACTAATAATCTAATTCCCTATAACCATTGGCTCTGATACCATCTTTTCTGTCACACCCCGACCACGTAAAACAACGAAACGTGGCGGAAACGTCGGGGAGTGTTGTAACAGAATTAATGTTTCACAACCATGGAAATTAAAGTTTCGTTTTATTCATCAAACAAGCGAGTTACATTGTCTTTAAACAAGAAATAAAGAGTACATAACATAAATTAACTAGTTCTTGTCTCGTTTTAAGTCACTAAGGCACAGGTCCGCCTAAGTATGTCTCGATAAGTCCTATGCATCATCTCCTGAAAACACATGTGAAAATAGGTACGTCAGCATAAAAATGCCTGTGAGATACATAGGTTTTGTGAAAATAGGTTTCATGACTTGTAAGTTTAGAAAGAGTTGTTTAGTAAAGTTTAGTCATGAACCTGGTAAATTGATTTGTTTTGTAAATCATTTGAAAAACAATAAGTTCAGATGATATGTATAAATAAGAGAATAATGTATGGTTAAATGAATAACCAAGTAAAATGAGTTTGTATAAGATAAGTTGTTTTGTAAAACAATGTCTTGTGAAAAGTATGTTATTTGTATAAAATGTTATATGTCTTATGTTGAAATGATGCAAATAACGCTACGATATGTAATACCATACAAGCACTTATATATAGGAAGTACCAGCGGCGTTTCCACCATACTTGTATCGTATTACACACGCCTCGTTACTTAAATCACTTACCCAAACCAAACCACCAAAGTAAAATGTTTATGTAAAATCAAATGTCAAAATGTTTATGTCTATTGTAAATCACGAATTGTGTATATAAATGTCAAAATATAAGTATGTGATGAATAAAAAATGTACTAAGTATGCAATAAAGGACATACATAGCATGTAATGTAAAACAATGTACTCAGTATGCACACAATGGGCATACATAGCATAAATGTAATGTGAAACAATGTACTAAGTACACACACAATGGGCATACATAGCATGAAATGTAATGTGAAACAATGTACTATGTACGCACACAATGGGCATACATAGCATGAAATGTAATGTGAAACAATGTACTAAGTACGCACACAATGGGCATACATAGCATGAAATGTAATGTGAAACAATGTACTAAGTACGCACACCATGGGCATACATAGCATGAAATGTAATGTAAAACAATGTACTAAGTATGCACACAATGGGCATACATAGCATGAAATTTAATGTAAATCATGTACTATAAATGTACTAATGAACATAGCAAGTATATGATGTGAAAACATGGAAAGCATGAAAGTAACAAGTAGGCACATGTGTTCCACCCCCAAAATGTTTGGAAAACAGTAAAAGAGGGGTCTATGTACTCACTTGAGATTGCTTAGTAGTTATTGAGTAACAACCAAACAATGCTAGAGATCACGGATATCAAACGACACCTAATATAGGTAACTATGTTAATAAACCGGACCTAAATCGGAGGATTAGATAGAATGAGAGTTCGTAGACCAAACGAGTATAGAAACTCGTGTAATATGGTTTAACAAAGCCTACATACTAAATGAAACCTAACCTAAGTGCTTACGACCCATTACGACCCGTTTAGGTAGCTTATGCTACTTTAACGCGTCGTTCGCGTGAAACGCGTTCGGACCGCCTAACTAGTCCTATGACAAGTAACATATGCCTTAACATGTCTAATATTGTTGTCAAATCAGTTTAGATGTCAAAAGTTATGTTACATATGTTTAAAATGAATTTTGGCATCAAAGGGGTATTTTGGTAATTTACCTAAGGCATATAAACTACCTATCGTACAACTACTTAAACGAAGCGACCATAAGGTATAACCTCGGAAGGTTATTCCCTATATAATATGGTCACCTAATGTGTTTGGTCGGATCCTAATGATCGACCAAATGGGTCGGGTTCGAAGGTATAAGCGATTTATTAGATTGCTTACCCTTACGACCCTGGACAACGTGGTAATCAGTAGGCATAGTCACAAGGGACTATAACCATCGTGATTACACTCACGTTTCGAAGTTCAAACGAACTTCGCATTGACCATAAACTGGTCAATGCAGAAAGTCAAACAAAGTTTGACTTTCGGACTCGAAAAGCAATAAAAGAACGAAGGAATACTTACGAAGGGTCCCCGAATGCTAATCTTGATTCAAGTAGCTCAGGTATGAAACAATGGTTTCAACTTAGAGCTTCTCAAATCAGATTCTTGTGGGTTTTGCAATGAATGGGGTTGGGTATTTATAGTATTCTTCGAACCGTTAAGATCGTTTCTTGAATAACGTGATCGAATCTCGTCCGTACACTTGTTGGAATGTTGTGGTGACTAAAAATGGCCCCTCATGAACTGAAAGGGCAAGTGTGGGTGTGTGGTTTGGAGCTTAACAGCTGTAATCTGCTGTCAAATTTGATCATATCTGATCTGGGAGACTGACGCGGGCCGCGTAAGAGGACACACTAACCTTACGCGGGCCGCCTGGCCTGACTGGTCAGAAACCAACTTTCAGAAATGACAGTTTTGGTCCCTGTTGTGTTTTAAAGCCTTTTCCGACACGTTTATGGTCCGTTAAGCCAATGTTAAGGCCCTAAAATGATGCCTAAACATTGTGGACATGAAACATGCTCAAAAATATGCCGGATGTTGGTTCGTTTGGTCGTACGATCGCGATGTTCGCTTAATTACGACGGAATGCGCATAAGCGCGAAAAACGATCCAAATGGCGTGACGCATGGATTTTTCTTATGCCAAACACTAAAATAAAATATTTTAGTGCTTACATAAATTTTTGGATGTCCGGATGTATTCAGAACGTAAGTTATGCGCGAAAATGCAAACTTGTGCACTTTTTGACGCTTTTAGTCCCTGGATGACCCAGAAGTTTATTTTAGCACACCGAACACCTCAAAGACTATTTCTAAGCTATGTAAAGGATATTTATGGTATGTTTGACTTATGGTCATGTTCCGGAATGTCTGTTACAGTTCAAATTGGCATACTTTCGCAGTTCGTCAACTTTAGTCCCTGTAAGCGATTTAACTTGATTTTACCATACCAAAGCCTTTAAAACTTATTTCTAAGTTATGTAAAGGTTATTTAAGGTATGTTAAGCCTATTTCACTATTCTGGAGTGTTTGTTGCATTAAACTGGTTATATTTACGCATAAGTGCGCGTATAACCTTCTAGAAAGTGATTTAAAGCTTGAAATCGAACAAAATTTGATATGTGCAAATGATACACATATTTTTATAAATCCCAAGTATGAAATACAATATTTCATTGGTTTGGTATTTGTTTGATGGCTGAAGTGACACAGGTGTCACAAGTAACTTTTGATTTGAGTCTTTTGGAACGTTGTAAGTTTGTCTATTTAAAGGCATTTTTTCGATTTTTGGAGTTCGTGTCTTGCACCACCTTATTGACACATCTTATTTGAAAAAAAACCAGGACAGCTGGTTTTTGACAGATTCTACTTGTTATGATTATGAACGTATGAAAACGTTCCGCGAAAGGATGATGGGAGCCGGCGAACTCATTGGGATCAAAATGCTTTTCTTTCCAATCCTAGAGAATGATCAATATTACTTGATTATTTTCGATCTTGGCATTATGTCACACCCCGACCACGTAGAACATACAAAACGTGGCGGAAACATCGGGGAGTGTTGTAACAGAATTAATGTTTCAAATCCATGGCAATTGATGTTTCGTTTTATTGATTACAAGTGTTACAATGTCTTAACAAACAAAGAAAATACAACATAATTAACTAGTCTTGTATCTTTTATTGTCACTAAAGCCCAAGTCTGCCTATGTGTATCTTGCTCATCTTATGCAACAGCTCCTGAAAAACACATGTGAAAATAGGTACGTCAGCATAAAAATGCCTGTGAGATACATAGGTTTTGTGAAAATAAGATTTCATGACTTATGTTTGAGAAAATGTTTAGTCATGAACCTTGTTATTTGCTTTGTCTTTTAAATCATTTGAAAAACGATAAGATCAGATGATAAGTATAAATAAATGTAAGGTTAAATGAATAACCAAGTAAAATGTGTTTGCATAAGATAAGTTGTTTATAAATCAATGTCTTGTGAAAAGTATGTTATTTGTATGAAATGTTCTATGTCTCAAACTGAAATGATTTAAATAACGTTACGACATGTAATACCATACAAACACTTATATATAGGAAGTACCAGCGGCGTATCCACCATGCTTGTATCATATTACACACGCATCGTTACTTAATCACTTAATCAAACCAAACCAAACCAACCAATGTAAAATGTTCATGTCAAGATGTAAATCATGTCAAAATGTCTATGTCAAATATCCATGTCAAATGTCTATGTCAAATATCCATGTCAAATGTCTATGTCAAATATCCATGTATGGCAAGTGAAATGTCTCAACTAAACCATATGCACAACAACAAAGTATTGAAGTAAAACTTGGTTTAAATCAAAGTTATGTTTTGTGGGAAATACATGATCAATGTCAATCATGTTAAAATGTCTATGTCGAAATGTCTATGTCAAAATGTCATGTAAAACAATGTACTAAGTAATGCACACAATGGCAATACATAGCATGAAATGTAATGAAATCATGTACTATAATGTACTAACGAACATAGCAGTATATGATGTGAAAACAGGAAAACAGGAAAGTAACAAGTAGGCACATGTGTTCCACCCCAAAACAGTTTGGAAAACAGTAAAAGAGGGGTCTATGTACTCACCTGAGATTGCTCAGTAGTCCTTGAGTAACAACTAAACAATGCTAGAGATCGCGGATATCAAACGGCACCTAGTATAGGTAGCTACATTAATAAACCGGACCTAAATCGGAAGATCGGGTAGCATTAGGGTTTGTAAATCAAACGAGTGTAGAGACTCGTGTCATTTGGTTTAACAAAGCCTACATACTAAATGAAACTTAACCTAAGTGTCTACGACCCATTACGACCCGTTTAGGTAGCTTGTGCTACTTTAACGCGTCGTTCGCGTGAAACGTGTTCGGATCGCCTAACTAGCCCTATGACAAGTGTTATATGCCTAAACATATTACATAATCAGTTATGTGACAAAGGTTTAGGTTACATATGCTTAATTACCAATTATACATGAAAAGGGTATTCCGGTAATTTACCTAAGGCATATAAACTACCTATCATACAACTACTTAAACGATGTGACCATAGGGTATAACCTCGGAAGGTTATTCCCTACCTACTATGGTCACCTAATGTGTTTGGTCGGATCCTAATGATCGACCAAACTAGGTCGGGTTCGAAGGTATAGGCGATTTATTAGATCGCCTACCCTACGACCCTAGACAACGTGGTAATCAGTAGGCATAGTCCCAAGGGACTATGACCATCGTGATTACAATCACGTTGCGAAGTTCTAACGAACTTCGCATTGACCATTACTGGTCAACGCTGAAAGTCAAACAAAGATTGACTTTATGACTCGAAAAGCAGTAAAAATAAGGAAAAGAACGAAAGAATACTTACGAAGGGTCCCCGCTAGTGAATCGTGATCGAATAGCTCAGGTATGAAGCGAAGGCCTCAACTTAGAGCATTTGGATCAGCTTTGGTGGGTTTTTGTGTTGAGTATGGATGGGTATTTATAGTAAATGCACCACCGTTAGGATCGTTTATCGGGAAACGTGCCTTGATCTCACCCGTACAAGTGTCGGAAGCTTATGGTAGGTTAATTGGCCACCCACCATAAGGTATCAACATGTGGAAGAGAGATTAGGAGTGCAAAACAGCTGAAAATAGGCTGTTAAGTACTCTGCATCTGGTCTGAACTTGCTTTACGGACCTCAAAGCTGCCAATGTTGAGGTCCGTAAGGTAACAACTTTGGCAGATTTACAGTTTTGGTCCCTGCAGCCCCTAAACTTGGTTTTCGATGCATTTTTGACACGTTTAAGCCCCGTTAACCCCATTTCAAAGCTCTAAAATGAAGTTAAAGTATAGGGAACTTAAATTGTGCTCAAAAATATCTCGGATGTCGGTTCGTTTGGCCGTACGATTGCGTTGTTCGGTTAATTACGACGGAAGTCGTAACGAACGCAAAAACGATCCAAATGATGCGACGAATGGATTTTTCTTATGGCGAACACTAAAATATAATGTAGTCATGCTTACATAAATTTTTGGATGTCCAGATGTATTCAGAACGTAAGTTATGCGCGAAAATGCAAACTTGTGCACTTTTTGACACTTTTAGTCCCTGAATGACCCAAAAGTTTATTTTAGCATACCGAACCCCTCAAAGCCTATTTCTAAGCTATGTAAAGGATATTTATGGTATGTTTAACTTATGGTCATGTTCCGGAATGTCTGTTACAGTTCAAATTGGCATACTTTCGCAGTTTGTCAACTTTAGTCCCTGTAAGCGATTAAACTTTGATTTCACCACACCAAACCTTCCAAAACTTATATCTAAGTTATGTAAAGGTTATTTAAGGTATGTTAATCCTATTTCACTATTCCGGAGTGTTCGTTGCATTAAACTGGTTATATTTACGCATTAGTGCGCGTATAACCTTCCAGAAAGTGATTTAGAGCTTGAAATCGAACAAGAATTGATATGTGTAAACGATACACATATTTATACAAGTCCAAAGTATGAAATACAATATTTCATTGGTTTGGCATTTGTTTGATGGTTGAGATGACACAGGTGTTACAGTCTCCCCTACTTTAGGAAATTTCGTCCCGAAATTTAGTTTTAGAGGAAACTTGTGGAGGCAGCTGTGACGGTTTTGCCTTCAGACAATCCATTGAGCCCTTAAGTAAAACTCTGGGCCATGTTAGGATTCTTAGCAAAGATGTCAACCCTCAAATTGAAGTCATTGTAGTAACAAAACATGGAGTTTTGAACTATAGACAGGAGAACAGTTCCCGTGAGGAATTATCAAAGGAAACTTGTGTGTGCTTGAAATCAGAATTTGGGTAGTGTGAGAATAAATGACATTGGTCAAAGTCCAAGACTTCTCCCGTATCATTACTCTTGCCACTGTTGGTCTTAACACATGACAAAACTCCCTGTGGTTCCTATGCACTGAACTCCATAATTATGTAGGCCTCCATAATTACGTAGTTCCTTGCACAGTCCGCACAGTTTATTTCATAATGCGTATGGGGAAAAATTAAACGAATAATCTCTTGAACTAGACCTCACGAGGGTCTATCTAACTACATAAACACATGATACATTTAACTAGATTGTCGAACCAATCTATTTAACTTAACTACTCAAGAGAATTATTTAACTACTACATCGACGTAGGATGTATTTAACTAGATTGTCGAACCAATCTATTCAACTAAACTACCCAAGAGGAATATTTAACTACTACACCGACGTAGGATGTATTTAACTACTACACCGACGTAGGATGTATTTAACTACTACACCGACGTAGGATGTATTTAACTACTACACCGACGTAGGATGTATTTAACTACTACACCGACGTAGGATGTATTTAACTACTACACCGACGTAGGATGTATTTAACTACTACACCGACGTAGGATGTATTTAACTAGATTGTCGAACCAATCTATTTAACTTAGATCGACGTAGGATCTCTTTAACTCAACTATCTAAGAGAAACATTTAACTACACCGACGTAGGATGTATTTAACTTTAGATCGACGGAGGATCTATTTAACTTTAGATCGACGTAGGATCTCTTTAACTTTTCAACACATGTTTCCCTTAAACTTTGGAATAGTACTTTATAATCCAAGGGACTTAACTACAACGTGGAAGTCCATTAAGGATTTAAGATAGTACCTTTTTGAATATCCTACTACGAATCCCTCATATGAAGGTATGAAAGATTCTACGAGGATTTGGATAACGAATATCCAGAGTATACAAAAACACAAAATGCATAAACACATAGTCACATAACCACAAAATTGTTTATCTAGATCATTAATTTGTAAGTTTTGTTTTGTTAATTATGTACATGCATTTAAAGCACACTAGGAATCCATTTCATGGATTTCATTCGGTACTTTAAACATTAACCAGAATCTAACTATGAAGATGGAAAGATCTTCCAAAAATTCGATTTCGTTTTCAAGAAAACGTAATATTCGAATTAAGGAACACAAAAATTTGAAGATACGGAAATACCCTTAGGTACCCTATTAAGAATTTATAGTGGTACGTTGGGTATTCACACAGAGTTGTAACTTGCGCCTTGTACTTCGTTTCTTTGCAAGAGACGGGTACTAAGGATTTCCGTGGAAAACGCAAGAGATAATAAAATGGAGGAAATTTCGGGGTAGTCCGTTCTTCAAGGAATACGATTCCCTTGATTGTCGGTATTGTAGGGAATACGTTGTTTATACATGCCATCATATTTGTACATTGCAATGCAAAATAAAAAGATTTATTTATAAACAGCCACAACAACAACTGTTTCATGGACCTTGACAACAAAAGAAAATAATACATAAGGCTTGATTATTTCTAAACAACATTGTCTTCTAGTTGGTCCGGTGCTCATCCCTGCGCTGGATTCGCATTAGCAATCTTTGGGCAATTTCTTCGGAAATGGCCCATCTCGTTACAGTTGAAACAAGGACCTCGTGGAAGACGAGCTTGAGCAGGATTTACTTGAGGTTGGTTTGGACCAGTTTGGTTCGGGGTAAAACGACAAGCATTTGCCAGGTGACCGAGTCGCCCACATGATGCACACAAACGACACTGTAGGTGAGCTAAGTGGTGTGCATTACATTTGTCGCATATCGGTGCAGTACCGGCATAAGGTTTCCTTGCAGGAGGCTGAGCTGGTTGGTGGCGGATGTTTTGGTTGGGTTGAGCAGCAATCGCAAAATTCTGCGAAGCCTTACGCTTCTTATTCTTGGACACCTCAGCATGTTCTTCCTTTGGTTCCACTTGAGCAGTCTTGTCGGATGGTCTTGGGTCGTCTTTTCGAAAAAGCTTCTTCTTCCTGATGTGGGATTCTGTTAGGGTGGCAGACAGTTCAATGGCTTGTCTGACAGTAGTAGGGTTACTGCCAGTAACAATATCCTGAACTAGGTCAGGAAGACCATCAGTATATTTCTCGATCGCCTTATCCACAGGAGTAACCATAGCGGGACACAACAGGCTCAATTCTTCAAAACGGTCAGTATAGGCTCGATGTTCACCACTGTCTTGCTTCAAATCATCAAACTCCCTCTCCAAAGCTCGCAATTCATGACGAGGACAGAACTCCCTCATCATAAGAGCTCTAAGCTCGGCCCAAGTCTGTGCTAGTGCAACTTCAGCACCCCGGTCTCTCATAATCCCGTTCCACCACGTAAGAGCCCTCTTCTGAAACACACTCGAAGAAAACTCGACCTTGCGATTTTCAGGACACTGAACGTGACGGAACGTATTCTCAATGCTCTCGAACCACTGTAGAAGCCCAGTTGCTCCCTCGGAACCACTAAACTTGAGCGGTTTGGCCGAGTTGAAACTTTTGAAGTTGCATGGAGCATTGTTGTTGTTGATGGCTTGTATTATTTGAGCACAAAGATTTGGGAAGGCAGCAGCCATTTGCTGCGCGATGATTTCCGCCAGCTCGGCAGGCGCCATCTGATTTTCGCGTCGAGGAGGCATTCTAAAAGAGGAACATGAAAGGAAACGAGTGAGAGAGTTAGACGAAAAGAATGAGATGAAACAAATCTGATGAAAGCAAGGATAGTGGCCATTTGTTTGTTACTACAAAGCAACAAACGACCCTGATGAAGAATCAAGTAAATAGGTCAAAAATAATGTATCGCGAAGACATGCTCGCCTATAAGTGAACACTCATTCCAAGAATTCCCAGGTAAGCACAACTGGTCTCGCGTCTGATGAGATGTATACGAAGTGCTTGCCTAGCCAGAAAACCCAGAATACAGGCATTCACCCTTCCAGTTTGCACGTGTTCACATTATTTAAAACCCAAAACCTTGACGAGATTTTGAAAACTCAAAGGGGTTCAAAACCATATAACAGAGGGTTCAAAACCTTACAATAGAGGGTTCAAAACCTTGTAATCAATCATCCTAGAACAGATGATTAGTTTTCAAAGCGGTTTTGAAATTTATGTTCTAGTTGTGGTCGTCGCCTAAGGATAGGTGACAGTATTGTTTTATGACTAAACGCAAGTAAACTCGCGTTAGGGTCCTAAGAAGGTTATAGACTAGGTCAAAGCATTACTAATTACTAATAACCTAATTCCCTATAACCATTGGCTCTGATACCATCTTTTCTGTCACACCCCGACCACGTAGAACATACAAAACGTGGCGGAAACATCGGGGAGTGTTGTAACAGAATTAATGTTTCAAATCCATGGCAATTGATGTTTCGTTTTATTGATTACAAGTGTTACAATGTCTTAACAAACAAAGAAAATACAACATAATTAACTAGTCTTGTATCTTTTATTGTCACTAAAGCCCAAGTCTGCCTATGTGTATCTTGCTCATCTTATGCAACAGCTCCTGAAAAACACATGTGAAAATAGGTACGTCAGCATAAAAATGCCTGTGAGATACATAGGTTTTGTGAAAATAAGATTTCATGACTTATGTTTGAGAAAATGTTTAGTCATGAACCTTGTTATTTGCTTTGTCTTTTAAATCATTTGAAAAACGATAAGATCAGATGATAAGTATAAATAAATGTAAGGTTAAATGAATAACCAAGTAAAATGTGTTTGCATAAGATAAGTTGTTTATAAATCAATGTCTTGTGAAAAGTATGTTATTTGTATGAAATGTTCTATGTCTCAAACTGAAATGATTTAAATAACGTTACGACATGTAATACCATACAAACACTTATATATAGGAAGTACCAGCGGCGTATCCACCATGCTTGTATCATATTACACACGCATCATTACTTAATCACTTAATCAAACCAAACCAACCAATGTAAAATGTTCATGTCAAGATGTAAATCATGTCAAAATGTCTATGTCAAATATCCATGTCAAATGTCTATGTCAAATATCCATGTCAAATGTCTATGTCAAATATCCATGTATGGCAAGTGAAATGTCTCAACTAAACCATATGCACAACAACAAAGTATTGAAGTAAAACTTGGTTTAAATCAAAGTTATGTTTTGTGGGAAATACATGATCAATGTCAATCATGTTAAAATGTCTATGTCGAAATGTCTATGTCAAAATGTCATGTAAAACAATGTACTAAGTAATGCACACAATGGCAATACATAGCATGTAATGAAATGAAATCATGTACTATAATGTACTAACGAACATAGCAGTATATGATGTGAAAACAGGAAAACAGGAAAGTAACAAGTAGGCACATGTGTTCCACCCCAAAACAGTTTGGAAAACAGTAAAAGAGGGGTCTATGTACTCACCTGAGATTGCTCAGTAGTCCTTGAGTAACAACTAAACAATGCTAGAGATCGCGGATATCAAACGACACCTAGTATAGGTAGCTACATTAATAAACCGGACCTAAATCGGAAGATCGGGTAGCATTAGGGTTTGTAAATCAAACGAGTGTAGAGACTCGTGTCATTTGGTTTAACAAAGCCTACATACTAAATGAAACTTAACCTAAGTGTCTACGACCCATTACGACCCGTTTAGGTAGCTTGTGCTACTTTAACGCGTCGTTCGCGTGAAACGTGTTCGGATCGCCTAACTAGCCCTATGACAAGTGTTATATGCCTAAACATATTACATAATCAGTTATGTGACAAAGGTTTAGGTTACATATGCTTAATTACCAATTATACATGAAAAGGGTATTCCGGTAATTTACCTAAGGCATATAAACTACCTATCATACAACTACTTAAACGATGTGACCATAGGGTATAACCTCGGAAGGTTATTCCCTACCTACTATGGTCACCTAATGTGTTTGGTCGGATCCTAATGATCGACCAAACTAGGTCGGGTTCGAAGGTATAGGCGATTTATTAGATCGCCTACCCTACGACCCTAGACAACGTGGTAATCAGTAGGCATAGTCCCAAGGGACTATGACCATCGTGATTACAATCACGTTGCGAAGTTCTAACGAACTTCGCATTGACCATTACTGGTCAACGCTGAAAGTCAAACACAGTTTGACTTTATGACTCGAAAAGCAGTAAAAATAAGGAAAAGAACGAAAGAATACTTACGAAGGGTCCCCGCTAGTGAATCGTGATCGAATAGCTCAGGTATGAAGCGAAGGCCTCAACTTAGAGCATTTGGATCAGCTTTGGTGGGTTTTTGTGTTGAGTATGGATGGGTATTTATAGTAAATGCACCACCGTTAGGATCGTTTATCGGGAAACGTGCCTTGATCTCACCCGTACAAGTGTCGGAAGCTTATGGTAGGTTAATTGGCCACCCACCATAAGGTATCAACATGTGGAAGAGAGATTAGGAGTGCAAAACAGCTGAAAATAGGCTGTTAAGTACTCTGCATCTGGTCTGAACTTGCTTTACGGACCTCAAAGCTGCCAATGTTGAGGTCCGTAAGGTAACAACTTTGGCAGATTTACAGTTTTGGTCCCTGCAGCCCCTAAACTTGGTTTTCGATGCATTTTTGACACGTTTAAGCCCCGTTAACCCCATTTCAAAGCTCTAAAATGAAGTTAAAGTATAGGGAACTTAAATTGTGCTCAAAAATATCTCGGATGTCGGTTCGTTTGGCCGTACGATTGCGTTGTTCGGTTAATTACGACGGAAGTCGTAACGAACGCAAAAACGATCCAAATGATGCGACGAATGGATTTTTCTTATGGCAAACACTAAAATATAATGTAGTCATGCTTACATAAATTTTTGGATGTCCAGATGTATTCAGAACGTAAGTTATGCGCGAAAATGCAAACTTGTGCACTTTTTGACACTTTTAGTCCCTGAATGACCCAAAAGTTTATTTTAGCATACCGAACCCCTCAAAGCCTATTTCTAAGCTATGTAAAGGATATTTATGGTATGTTTAACTTATGGTCATGTTCCGGAATGTCTGTTACAGTTCAAATTGGCATACTTTCGCAGTTTGTCAACTTTAGTCCCTGTAAGCGATTAAACTTTGATTTCACCACACCAAACCTTCCAAAACTTATATCTAAGTTATGTAAAGGTTATTTAAGGTATGTTAAGCCTATTTCACTATTCCGGAGTGTTCGTTGCATTAAACTGGTTATATTTACGCATTAGTGCGCGTATAACCTTCCAGAAAGTGATTTAGAGCTTGAAATCGAACAAGAATTGATATGTGTAAACGATACACATATTTATACAAGTCCAAAGTATGAAATACAATATTTCATTGGTTTGGCATTTGTTTGATGGTTGAGATGACACAGGTGTTACACATTAGGGATCATCAAGATTACTACAATAAAGATACACCATACAAAGTGGTTAGTCATTTTCTTTTCTTGTAAACATTAGGATGAAAAACAATAACTCATTCCAAAACTGATTAGTTTATTGTTTTTTAACAGAAGCGTGATGGTCGCTTATTTGGAGCGTTCCGAACATCCGTCAAAGGATCAAGTTGCAGCAGCCAAGATTAAGAGGTGTGATATCCATTGGGCGACCCATGCGCATCCAATGGATAATGCAGTATTCCTTATGCAGCACATGCAGAATTTTAACGGCATCAATGAACCTTTTGAATGTGGTTTTAGCGGCCACCGGAAGAGAAAGCAAAATCAGATTCTTGCCCTCCGAAAAAAATTCGCTACACGCATACTACTCTCTGATGTGAAATTAATGAAGGGAAAGGTTCGCGATGCTGCATTATCAATGTAAGCTGCTGCTCCATATGCTAATGTTATGTTTTTTGTGGACAACTTAAACAATATAACTCATACTTTGTCGGTTGGCTCTCTATGTATTTGACTATTTATGTATGTCGTTGATATGGAACACATGTCTTTATGTGTATGTTTAATGTTACATTTTGGTGAACCATAAGTACACTAATGGAAAGTTTGACTAAGATATATATTTTCCTTTGAAAAGCATACAATAAGATGTAGTAAAAAAATGTGTAGCAATGCAATACTTTCGTTTGATAACTTTTTTGATTACTTTACCAATGAATAAATGTAATACAATGTTATGTCTAATATGTGTGTTCTTTGCTGTAATAATTAGCGTTAGTCAAACAGTCGTAATTATTAGTACAACCTACTTTGTTACAAAAAAAAAAATCAATACAAAAATACCTATCACGTTACAAAAATCAGTACAAAATAAAATGTAACAGCATATATTAAATTGGGTCATCTCTTCTGTAAAGGTAAATACTCCTTGTAATAATATTTATATAAAGAAAAAAAAAGTACAATCTTACAAATTAATGCTGCCAGCTTGGGAGTGTCCAATGTGCACAAAAAGGACGCATGTACACCAATACCATATCCAAGAAATATATCCATAATACTCATTAATTATAATAATATATATATAAACAAAAAAATTACAATGTCATATAAATGCCCCAGTTTGGGGAGTCTAAATTGGACAAAAAGAAAGCATATGGTTGATGTGTACACTAAAGAAGGAAAAAACACAACTAAGAAAAAATAAAAAATGTGCACTTCTATTTTATCCCCATTGTCTTTTTGTCTTGTCTTACACATTTAAAAAAAGATATGTATGGATATGCTCTGCTCTATACGACTAGTGTTAGTCTAACTCTCATGATTTGATAACTATAGTACAAGCATTTAATAAATCCCAATTGTCTCTGTATGATGTGATAATAAAAAAATTATATATATATATATATATATATAGAAAGTATAATGTACAAAACTGCTTATCATACATTATCATACTCGACAATACACACAACATGCGTGATTATTTTTTTTGCCATTTATAACGTGCGTGATTAACTACCCATGCGTGATTATCACCTCTCATGCGTGATTATCACAAAAAAACTGCTCCCCATGCGTTATTAGGGCTCCATGCGTTATTTTTACCTAGATCGGACGGTTGGAAGCGTAGCGTACGTGAAGTATGATAAGCCCTTTTGTATGTTAACCTACCCCTATATATATATATATATATATATATATATATAGGTAAAGTGTAAAATACAATATCCCTTAACGTACATCATGTACAATATAGTGAAATCGTATGTTATAAAATAGCATGGATGACATTGCATGTGATAATTTTGATGAAATCGCATGTTTGTTTTTTGTAACAATTTCGCATGTGATAATTTTGATGAAATAGCATGTTGGTTTTTTGTAACAATATCGCATGTGGTAATTTTGATGAAATCGCATGTTAAAAAACCAACATGCGAAATTGTTACAAAAAACAAACATGCGATTTCAATGTGTGATGAAGATCTGACGGCTGAGATGATTGCGTATGTAATGTACGATAAGGACATTTATACGTTAACCTAACCCTATATATATATATCACGTTTGGGTAAACAAAAGGAGGGAAGAATCAAAAGTTCAAAAATTAAATATGAAATGACAGCAACTGTAAAGAAACTTGTTACATCAAATGTAAATGCTTGCTAAGAAATGACAGTCTTGAAAAAAAAGTACTGGTTGAGAACATGCAATATCGTGAGATGGGGTTTTGGTGGGAAAATACAAAAAGGAGTGAACAAACTAATTATATAAATTACATTTATAAATGAAGTAAAAATGAAGGCTATAATATGATTTACATTTGTCCATAACTGGAAATTTATGTAAATTCTTCCATATATATAATATAATTATGTTACATTTGCCCAATATAGCGACTTCAACATGTAACACCTCATGATTTCCTTACTTGGAAATATATAATATAATTATGTTAATTGCTTTCAAACAAAAAGAAATAGGAAAAAAAATACTTATTTTCTATGTTGGTTAGTGTATTACATTTAATGTTGATGTAAACTGATATAAACAATCTAATTAATTTATCTACCTAACATCATTTGTTTGTCTATAAATTAAGGTGAAATATAAACATTTGTTTCATCACTTGTTCACCATAAAAAATGGAAAAAAAACCTTATTATGTCTAGTCCAACATCACCCTCTGACTCAAAACGGGTTACCAAACGATTGTGGAGAACTCTTTCATTCGAACTCCAAACTCCGAGATCAGATGGCAACCCAGAGTGTACTCAAATCACAAGCACCCCTTCTCTTCCCTCAACACCGCCAACTGTTGGAGAAAATCTTGCTATGGATGCTAAGCTTATAAGTGACCTCCTTACTAACACTAAACTTGAAGCAACAACCCATTATGAGATGTGGTTAAATGAGGCACTTTTTGATGTTGACTGGGGATAATTTGTCCCCACTACACAAGTTACCCCTGTCAAACACTCTTCATCTGTGGTGCTCACTGATCCACCTAAACCAGTCAACGCCACCCAGAAGACCCCCCGGCAGTTGATCCAAACGCTACAAATGACCCTGAAGATGATCCTATAGATGATGATTACTCTTGTTATTCTGCAAACACTCTTGTGTCGTGGACGAACCACAACCCGTGGGAGAGTGAGCTTAGCCCAGAACTACTCAGCACTGAAATCGAGTATGGCACTCCAAGATCGTTTCTTGACTAAAAAGTGGTGTTTATGCGAAGTTACTACTATGTGTGTGCAAAAAAAGAATGTGCCCCCATTTTCCCTCTCTCATGCAAAAAAAGAATGTGCAAAAAAAGAATGTGCCCCCATACTTTCCTTATGCTATGTTGTTTACCATATCTATTGTGAACGTTATTATGTACTGAACTATTGTGTTAAATCTATGTTATTCCAATCTATGTTATTCAAAAAATCATGTCGTTATTATATGTTTTCAACAAATACTGTCTTCTAACATAACGAAAAACTAAAAAAATAATTGATATCTTAAAAAAAGCTTACATAAGTTACACGTTTTAGAAAAAAAAAATTAAAAAAGAGTCACATGATCAAACACACATACAACAAAAATGAAAAAAATGTACAACATTCTCAGGAAAAAAAAAAGAGATTCAGCCAAACATCAACAAAAGCACATTATCAAACACACATACAGCAAAAATGTACAAAAATCTCAGGGAAAAAAATGTAACATGGTACGTACAAAACCAAAAAATGCATAACATAAAAAATTGTCAGATTCAACATTCTCAGGAAAAAAAAAAGAGATTCAACCAACCATCAACAAAAGCACATGATCAAACACATATACAACAAAAATGTACAAAGATCTCAGGGGAAAAATGTAACATGGTAAGTACAAAACCAAAAAATGCATAACATAAAAAATTCTCAGATTCAACCAAACATCAACAAGTACACACTACCGAAAATGTCATTAAAATATTAACAAGGATAATGCAACTAAGTAGCACCTATTTCTTAATCTCACCAAACAATGGCAAAAACCTCAACAAACAGTGCTAACAAGTAAGCTGCCAATCCTTAACGCTAATATCAGTAACCATATAACCCTCTTCTTCTTTCGAATTTCTTGCTCACGGGCAAAAAGTTCAGCTTGCAGGTTGTTGATGTTCCTCAAAAGACCTGGTATGATCCTAGTTGACCGTAGGCACATCGGTGGGTCGACCCAACCAATGAAAGGGCAGTTGCTGGGCTACATTAAAATGATGGGGGATAAGACTCAATTAGAACATACATTTACTTATTAAAATAGGGTTCGAATTTTTTACCTTAAACGGACATGAATACAACCTTCTTCCTTGGTTGTCATCTGTCCATGATGTGCGGATGGTAGCAATCCTCCCACATGAACACCTTTTCATCTTTTTTGAGAGGTGGATGAATTGTAAAGAAAAAAAGGAGATAAGAAAATGATATATTTGAATATAGTTGGAAGCCTATAGTTGGGATGATGGATCTACAAGAAAGATCTGTGCTAAGGATTTGTGGGTCCCACTATAATAACATATTGTTTTGTCATTTACCCACGTCCATACATTTTTTTTTTTTTTTTTTTATTACTTTTTTCTTTTGTTACCATGGGGCCCTACCCCTAGAAACTATTTTACTACCAGTCAATTTGTGCAACAAAAAACACAAAAAAATACACCCCAACAAAGAAGTAACAACACACAAACTAGATGGTTATTTTCATTACGTATTACACCAGTAAAAATTACAAAATCATTAGACACATACATTGCTCCTTAGTTAATGTTGATAACCAGATACTACACCTGATTTCTAATTAACCTAAAAACATACATAGATCTTCAAAAACAACATAATTAGAAAAACACAACAACAACACCTGATTTCTACTTGACCTTCTTCATGTGAACCACTTTTTACACTTTCATGGGTTCGGTGGGACGGGAGACACTGATATGTTAATTGGGAAATATGAATCCCACTCCATTTCACTCATCCACGAGACATCATCAACCCAATTGCTGGTTTTGGGATCATCAACGTGTCTCTTTGTTGGGTATACTGTAGGCTCGTCGTTAGGCATCACGTTACCGGTAGTGTATGTATCAAACCCAAAAGGTTCACCCTTAGGCACTACATTTGGCCCCGTCTTGACTATAGGGTTAACACTAGGCTCGTTTTTCGGTATTGCTCACGCCATAGGCTTCGCATGGGGTTCCACCTTTGGGGTCGAACAAAAGTTACTTCTCTTTCCGCGCAGGTGCCCATCACTGGTAAAAATCTTCCTAAGCGTATGCATGGGCATAGGGGCTAAAGGGGTTGTTTCATGCATATCGCCAACCCTGGGTGGAGTTGATGCATACTTTCGAAGTCTCTTCCCAACATTAATAAACTCATTTTTTCCATGCGTGAGATCGATCACCTCAACATCCGGAACTTTGGAAACCGCGGATGGCCTCTTGTGCATTGTTATGCTTTGTGTGTGATAAGTAGTTAAGAATGGTTTGTGGATGTACATATTATGTATGCTGAAACTATTTATAATGAAAAAATAAACTTTGGGGGGGGGGGGTGGATGGTGGTGATAAGATATGAAAATTAATGACAAATTAAATGCAACACCAGATAAAAAGGAGAAAGTAACAAAAAGATACATCTTGTTATATTTATTCTATAAAAATGTATCTACTACTTGACCAATATAAAAAGTTGTTACCTTATGTATAATATATAAAATTTGTTACAATAACAAGTAATATTCATCCAGATATATTATCTCTTTAAGAAAAAAACGGCTTGTGTTTTGTAAAAAAAAAAAATACAAAAAAAAAAAAAAACTACAAACTACTATATGTGGTTACATATTTTTTTTGGTTACTGGTTTTTGTAACGAAATAAGGCATTTTCTCGGTAACTATATACATAGGATGTAACGTGCAAAAAAAATACAGATAACAACGTTTACTTTTCACACAAACATTGTGGATATCATTCTAACATACCAAACCCACGTACATACATTCTAAGATGCAAACATATGTATGTGCATCCATTTTCAGATAATTTACACATGCAAATGTGTGCATGTACAAAAGGCAGCCCAAGAAATACAAAAGGGATGATCAAAGTTTAGTTGCGCTCCACTAAAATGGAGACAAAAAAGCGGGCGTCATAAGGTAAACCTAATATAAAAGTTTTCAAAACACGCACAACACACGCATCAAAAGAAATACCAAATCAAGTGGACTCCTGACTCGCAGAGCTTGAGTCCTCATCCTCGTTAGCCGATTGCTTCTTCTTCTTTTTCTTGCATTTTCTTGAATCATGCCCAGTCACGTACTTCATACATGTTCGGCAAAGCCTGGGTGTTTTAGGAGGTTTGACGGCAGAGTTGCTCGTTGCATCCTGAGCTGGTCTAGAAAATCGTCGATGTTTGCCGCATCCTTTGTTCCTGATCCCTTCTGGATTGTTGAGAGTTACATCCCCATCTAAAGAAACACCAAGCAATTCTTCAACAGCAGCATAGTTATCATTGTTGGCTTCGTCATCAACTGGTCCTCCATTTAGTAACTTACATTTCAGTTCCTTTATCTGCTCAGCGAAAGAAGAAAGTCCTCCAACATCACTTCTTAAGGCATCTACACACTCGGTTACAATCTCAAGAATCTGACTTCTCGCAGCAGCTTGTGGACGGGTGTCGACGCCGTAGCGACTCTCAACAGAAAATAAACTTTTAGGAAGCACGTCCCTAATTCAACGCTTAACAACAAACTGGGCTAAGATTTTTTCAATATTGTTTATCCATAAACACAAAAAATGTGCCTACACAGAAATCCAATACGGATGAAGTTGTTGCATGAACAAGAGACCAATTGATTTCTCAACTCAAGCTTGACTTGCAAAAACACCAAAACACATTCTTAAGCTTCTGTGAAAAAAAAGCATAATGAAAACTTAAACAAAAAATGCCACTATAAGGATACTGCAAGTTACCGTGAATGTGTTGGTTGCATTGTTTTGTTTGTCCAACTGATTCACATAGTAAACACAAACATCATCACAATCCTCCGTGTTTACAATGTAACAAGACAACTTCCCCTTGTATATCTCTTTTCTTACTTCTGTGAAAATTGCATGTGTGTACAACTCAAAAGCGTGCTTCTCGATAGCTAACTCAGTAGTGTCCATGAATACACTAGATGAAGTTTTAAAAACTGCAACACGTTGCCTGTAACACTGATTGTCTATCCTAGTTTCATAACATAACATGAACTGAACTAGTGTGTTAGCACTAGAAGAGTTGACCTTGAAGCTTGAGTTAGATCTTTCACATCTTGATGTAGTCTTCATCAGACAACACATTGGGATATCACGGATGTAGGCAGGTACCCATTGGTCCCTAATTGAGTACATATCATTCAACCAGTCGTGATCTTGTAACCCATATTCCTCCATCAAAAGTTGCCAACGCATCTCAAATGTAGATGGCTTCATGTGAATACTCCACACCAAACGATGCATCAATGCCCTTAGCTCAGAGTTTTGTAACAGGTCTCCAGCAATCTATACATAACAGAACCCAAAACTATTAAAAAATGTAACAAAAAAGACCTTCTCAAACGAGATTGATAAATTAATAAAACCTTGGTGGGAAGTTTCTTCATAATATGCCACATGCAAAGGCGGTGCCAAGACTATGTGAAAACCTCTGAAATGGCAGCTTTCATTGAAGGGTCCTGGTCCGTCAGAACTCACTTTGGTGCCTTCAGAAATGATTCAAGTAACCACTTGTAAGACTCAGTCGTTTCATTGAATAGCAAGCCAGCACCGAATGTCACACATTGTTCGTGATTGTCAACCCCGGTGAAAGGAATAAAAATCATGTTGTACCTACGCATAAAGAAAATAAACAAAAGTTAATACTATGTTAAAGGGGGGAAAAAGAGTGTCAGTTTGCAAAACCTTACTTGTTATTGTGATAAGTCGCATCAAAAGCTAACACATCACCAAACACCTCATAATTTATCTTAGAAATTTCGTCTGCCCAAAAAATCGACCTCAATTGCCCTTTCTCAACCACAAACTCATAGTAAAAGTCTGGTAAGCTCTCCGATCTTTCTTTCAAACAATCTATAACAAGTTGCACATCACGGTCACCAATATAAAACCTAACCGACTGGCTCCAGTTCTTAAAATCAGTTGGCGTGCCACGTACGTTGTGATGTCCAGCCATCAGAGACACTAAAACTCTGTGAGAAACAATTGGACCAATTCTGTTCAAACTCATGTTATGGATAAACTGTTTGGATGTAAAGGGTAGTTTCCTTGAAATCCTACTTAGGTCATGATTAAAACGCTCAACAAACGGATGATTATGATGCTCGTGGAACCCTACCACTGTGCACAGAGAGTTGTCCTCCCAAACTTAACCAGTATACTAGCCTTGCAATCTGTGACTGTGAAATTACTTTGCCTGATAGTCAAGGTTGACTGCTCCAGGGTATCAGTTTTACGCTTAATCCATGGTTTTGAATATTTAGTACACCTTATGTACTGGTGAGTGACAAACCCATTCCATCTCTTGGTTTGTCCCTTACGAATAGAAAACCCAGAATACACAACATACTCCTTGTACATACTGAACACATCCTTCCACGTTTCATATACACAACCAACAACAGGCCTTAAAACATAGGAACATTAGGACACCACATTCTAGTGCCATTGGGTGTGTGGTGAACATAAAATTCCTTATCCGCCTGAATACCTACAAAAAAAATTTAGTTATAACGACACTGGTCTTGCATATGTATATCATAAAAGTGAAACTTTAAAAAGGTCACAAGTCTTTTACAAAACATTGCATTGTTAATAAATTTTAACAAGTATGAGTTAAAAAAAATTACTTGTAACATGAAACCTAACAAACTGATGCATTTTATTGTATTGTCAATACAAGTTTAACACGTTTTGCTACGATGGAAACAAACATGGTGGTACATTTTTTTGATGTCACCAAAAAGTGTAGATGCTGGTGCATTTTTTAGGTGATCCAAAAGTGTAACCTCGAATGTTTTTCCCTTCCAAAAAAATAAAATAAAAAATTAATACAAGTGTAACCACACATGTTTTTACCTTCTAAAAAATATAAAAGCTTGTTTCATAAAAATAAAAAATAAAACTGGTATTGTTAATACAAGTTTACCACATTTTCTACCAAACAAACCACCACATCATCTGTTTTTTTTCATCCTCTACCACCAAAAAAAAAAAACGCATTCTAATAACAAACTACAAACATTATAACTAGGGGTGTTACAATACCCCTAAAGAAAAAATGCTTTTAGATAAAAACTGACCTGTGGATAGCAACTCTGTAAAAGTACAATTCTGAACACCATCCTCGTCATCATTGGTGCCTTTTTGATGCAGATCTGAGGCTACACATAAAAAAAAACCAAAAAATAAAAATCAAGAAGAATCCAATGAAAACCTAAACAAGAAAACCTTAATTTGCACAAGTACTCGTATGCATTTGGACTCACCAGAATTGTCCACGTTCTCGTTTTCAGCTCGGAAAACTTTGACTGCTGAATAACACACAAAATGTCAGAAAAAAGTAAATATGAAACACAAATGTCATAAATCAAATCTATATGATCTATAAATTTATGTAATCTACATGATAATGTTCTCGCTGCAACTGAAAAGGTGTACATTTAATAAAACTGAAAAAAAGTATGTCTCACCTGGAAACTCTAAAGAAATAGGTTCAGGATCTTCAACAACTCTTCTCTCACCCAATGCATCTTTATCTTCATTAAATGAAAAATCAGGTAAAAGATTATGTGGGACAACATTTAAGGGTGAACCCGGATGGTCATTGAATGTCGCCGTACCACCGGCAACACTCCGAGGTTGTTGGCTGTTCAACGCAGCCATGTTAAATGCAAAAACTCTTCAATGGTGTGTCTGGTTTTTTTCTTTCACTCCACTTTCTGTTTTGGAGAATTGAGATGTGAGATATATGACACCATATTTATGATACATCAAATTAAAGGAACTAAAGATATGTGATAATAGAGCAAGAACAACGTGTAATAAATGAAACAGATGAAAGAAGAAGAAAGGTCTGCGGTGCATCAAGTCTCTTACCAGACTTACACATTCATTCAGTCAAAAGGTTAATAGAAATGACGAAAATGCCCTTGTCTCCTCATTCACTAACATGCGACGTGGTTCAATCCTAGCCACATATAAGAGTTTCCTGGGTTTTCTTAACTGGGATGGGTTTTCTCATTATAATTAGCCTATATATATATATATATATATATATATATAAATCTAAATGTCGCAATGATCGACAATTTTGGCTATATGTGCTGACTCAGTTTGTGTTGAGATTGCAATGCTTTATTTATTTGCTATCTATTTTGTGATATTAATCGATGTATTATGTCTGTAATTCAGATGGCAAACGAAGTTAATCAATCAGCAAACGAAGTTAATCATTCGGAACAGAATAACCAGGAAATTCCCTAAATAGAGAAGATATAGAAAACATAATTGCTCAGGGCATAGTCAATGTTATCCCAGCAATCATAGCAGCTGTTAAAAACCCAGTCGAACCTTCCAAAGCTGATAATAGCAAACGCTCCTGTGATGACAATTTTATTCATAGCGTAAATGGAGGCAACGATAATATTATCAAAGCCCCATTTCCTAAAAAGATGAAAGTGATGACAACTGGTTGTACCTATAAAGAATTCCTAGCCTGTAAACCAACCGAATTTGTGGGCAGTGAAGGAGCCATTGCTGCACTACGATGGCTAGAGAAGACAGAAACCGTTATCAAAATAAGTAACTGCGCAGAAGAAGACAAAGTAATGTATGCTTCCAACCTCTTCAAGGAGGAGACATTAGAATGGTGGAATACTGTTCTACAAGCTAAAGGAAGCAACATGGCTTATGCCATGAGTTGGGATGTTGGTGCATAATGTCTATAGCCTACGTCTAAAGTCTAGGTCATGTCGGTAGATTGTATAGGGGTGTAAAATGTCAAAATGTAAAGTTTTTGTTTGTTAGAAGTGATTTCGCACGAAATAGCATGTTGCTATTTCGCACGAAATCAAAGTGCGGTATTTCGTACGAAATGACACATGATCATTTCGTGCGAAATCAACTGCCTATATATATGGCAGTGGTGCTTCTCATTTGGGATGAAATCAGTTAGTGTGTAACGAAGTGCTGCCCATTTTTCACCGTGTAATCAAGTCAAATATCAATGAGAAGCTTGTTTTAAGTATCATACTCTGTTTCTACACATTTCTTACACTGATTTGAAGTTGTTTGACTGTTTCCGCCTTTCAAACAGCTTTGTGTTGACTCTGATCGACTCATTAGGTTGCAAAACGATCCTACAAGTGGTATCAGAGCTCAGGATGAGTCAATACACTTGAATCAGTGCTTTTTCTACTCATTTTTTGGACTTCTGGACAAATTCATGGACAAAATGGACTGATCATTTGATATAACGTGTAAAATACTATTTTAACAAACCCTTGAAAGAATCAGACTTAAATTCAGACTAAAAGTGACAAAAATGGGCAAAACAGTTGATTTCGTTTGAACGAACTGCTATTTCGCTTGAAAATTTGAGGTCATTTCGTACGAAATGACTGATTTCGTTTGAAAATATCATTCCGTTTGGCTATTTCGCACGAAACCAATTTTTGTGATTGATTTCGTATGAAATAACACTTGATTTCACGTGAAGGTGTTATTTCGTTTGAAAAGTTGATTTCATGTGAAAGTTGTTTTCGCTCAAAAGTTGATTTCGCGTGAAAGTCCATTTAGTTTGTGATTTCGTACGAAAGTCTATTTCGTGTAGAAACTGTTTTCGCTTGAAAGTGACCAGTTTTCAAAACTTGAAATTTTTTTCCGAAACTGTTTTCGTAAAATGGATAACCAAGAGTTTTACAACTTCTTTGCCGGTGGGGGAATGACGACAGCACAAACACCAGCCAGTATCGTGCAAAATGTGAACATGGAAAATGAACTCGGTACTATGCAGAAACCGCCGAAGTTGATGAACATTGATGAGTATGCTGGGTGGTCGGAAAGGTTTAAGACTTAGGTTCAAGCCAATCATTTCGAATGCTGGATGAAAATCGAGTCTAAATATGTTCCTCCAAAGAATGGTTCGGGTTTAGAGAAATCTATCGGAAGTTTGACTCCACAAGAACAAGAAGATTTCAAGGCAGAAAAGAAAATGATGAGTAACCTACAACAAGCCATCAAAGAGGATATCTTAGTTCTGCTACAACATCAGGGTGATTCACAGTCCGTTTGGAATTCATTGAAAGTAAAGTTTCTTGGAAGCGTGTCTATGATAAAAAGCAAAACTGCTTTGATGAAGAAAGAGTTTGATATCTTTACGGGTATAAAGGGTGAAACAACAAAACAGTTGATTGAACGATATTGCCATCTGGTTGTTGAGATGAAGAGGTTGAGTATAACCAGAACGGATGAGGAATGGGTTGATAAACTGGCGGATGCATTGCCATACGATGAATGGGGTACTTATCTGTTGGTGTTGAAGAATAATTTGGAGTATGTGGGATTCAACCTTAGCACATTCATTGAAAAGATTGAGTCACATGAGCTTGAGTTGACAAAGATTAGAAAGATGAAGTCTTCAAGTGTTCAACAAGATGTCTCATTGTATTACAAAGGAAGTACTTCAGCAACATCGAATCTAAGTCCAAAAGTGCAGACAACCTTTAGTGCAGATTCAACATCCGGAGTATCATCTGTCACATCAAGCAACAACAACTCACCATTTGCAAGTTTTGAACCAAATCCAAAGGTTCAAAATTCACCTGATCAATCCTACACTCAAAGTTCGTCAGGATCAAACAGTCAAAGTCAAGGTCCAGGAATTCTGTGCAACATAGCAGTGAACATAAAGAATGCTCAAGATTGTACTGAATCATCAACAAAGCAGCACATAGCACTTCTTGCTTCGGTGCTTGAATCATATGAAAGTTTGGTTGCAGGTAGAATTGGGAATCCCGATATGACAAAGGAAGACTATGATCAGATCAATCCAGAAGAGCTGGAGTTGATCGACATCAAATGGGGAATGGCAAGCTTGGTGAGAAGTGCTCAACGTTTTATGGAGATAACTGGTCGGAATAGTCTTTTAGGACCGGATCAAAAGCTTGGATTTGATAAAACAAAAGTCACATGTTTCAAATGCAAAGAGAAGGGACATTTCAAACGTGAATGCCCAAACCGAGAAGTCAACAACCATTAAAACCCGTTCACAAACGACTACTACAAACAAGCAATTTATCACAAGACAAGTCAACAACCATTCACCCAAAGACCTTAGATTGAAAACAAGCCTGAGAAAGCTCTTCTAGTGAATCAAGATGATGAGAAGGTTGCTGAAGGTTTTAGTTGGGATAAGTATATTCCTGGTAGTGAGGGTATGGCCATGATGGCAGAGATTGTGGAAGAACCAGAAGATTATTGCTAGTTCTTTCAAATCAATAATGCCTCCTAATATGTTTGACTCTTTTGCAGGTTTTTTCAATGAGCCAACCACAGGATTCTGTCCACGATACGACATTGAGAAAGCTTTAGTTGAAGAGATAATAGACGTCTCCAAAGAAATGAATGAAGAGACTCTTAAAGAGATTGCTGACAAAGCATTGATGGGAAAGTTGAAAGAGGTAGAAACAGAATCTGTCAACACGGAGTCTGTCAAAACCGAGTCAGTTGAAAATGTGTCTGTTGAAATGGAGTCAGTTAAAAAGGAGTCTGACGAGAATTCAGAAAATGAGGACATCAAATCAGCAGAAAAGTCAGAGTCAGAGTCTGATGGTTTTGGTAAAACAGATGTTAAAATTGATAATGAAGAAAAGGTTTCTGAAAAGGATGATTTGATTCATGAAGTTCCATGCAAAAACTGTTCAAAACCCTGCATGGATTGTCTTGAAAAAGACAAACAACTTCAAGAATTGAAGAAATTTACTGATGAAGTAAAATTTGATCTGAGTGAGATAAAAGAAGCATATGACACTTTGGCACTATCAATCAAAATGATTAAACAAGAAAGTTTTGAAAATGATAAAGCCACGAAATTGCTAAAATCTACTATCATGGATAAACAGATGGAAATTAACATCCATCTGGACACCATTGCTTCTTTGAAAAAAGAACTTGAGTTAATGAGAATTGAAACTGAGAGAATTGATAAGAAACTAATGAGTTATGATGCTTCATCATATGTGATTGATCAAATTATTCCAAAACAACATGAGGCGAAACCTGTCTTCAAAAGTGTTCCACCCCCAATGTGGAATCATTACACTCAAAAGTATCCAGATGGGGTGGAATCTGCATTGAATCTCAAGTTGAGAACCATTGAGAATGAGTTGCCTGAGAATATTGATGTTACATTTTCTCCATCCGACACTGATAATGAGTCACAGGTGATCAAAACCGTTGTTGACCAAGTGTTAGATGAAGAAAGTGATAACTCGGAGTTTGATACTGTGAAAACTCATTTTGAAAATTCCATTTCTGATTCTGAAGAAGATGGTAACTTCTTAGACAAGTTCATACCAAAATCAGATACTGTTGTGAATGATGATTCGATCATTGTGGTTTACACAATGACCGGAACTGACAAACTTTATTCTGATTTTGAGTATCCAATTAAAAATGCCATAATGGAAAATGTTGAAATGGTGTTTAAACTTGTTGAGATTGATATTTCAGAGGTTAACAACAATGAGTTCTTTTCTAAACCAAAGAGGTCTTTTGTGAAACAATCAACCAACCCGAGAAAGAAAGAATGGGTGGGTAATCATGGGCATAACAAAAGACAAGGTAACAACTTTAAAAAGAAGGGTGTCAGTTTTGAAAAGAAGATGGCTAAAAATGAGGTAAAACCAAAAGAAAAGATGAGTGATATTTTTGTTGCTGGTCCTAGTGTTGATGCTGAAAAGGATTATTTCTTCAGTTAAAAAGCCATTGACGATTTTAAAGCAGCTAAGAAGTTGAGACAGGAGACCTACAGATCAACTTTTGTCGAGTATGACAAAAGAATCTGTTACCGCTGCAATGAAATTGGTCACATGGCCAAGCAGTGTGTGAAAAAGCTTGAGAAACCAGTTTTGCCAAAACCCAAACCTAAAATTTCAACTGATGTTAAGGGCAAAACACCAATGATTTCCCCGTTCGAATTTTGAAAAGAGGAGAATCTTTGAAATCCGATGATAAGCCAAAATCAATTTTTGAGATTGGTGAATCTTCGAAATCACCAAAGACTTCAAAGGTTTATCCAAAGACGAAAATTTTTGAAAACCAATCATGGGTGGCAAAATCAAAACAATCAGTTGAAGTGAAGAAGATGGGAAATGAGCTAAAATCTGAACCAAAAGTTTTTGTAAATGATGTTGAAAAACTTGAATTTGAACTAGACAAGTTACTTGAGGAATTTCCACCAATTAATGAGAGAGATTTAAAACCAAAATCTAAATGTCATCTTTAACATTCCGAAAGTTGATGTGTCATGTGATCTTGTGTTTGGTAGTGTTCCAAAGGTAAAGAAATCATGGGCTTCATTGTTTGAATGAATTTATTTGATGTATGTAGGGGCTTCCGAGGTCGATAATCTCAAAATGGATCATGGACAGCGGAGCTTCAAGGCATATGACGGGAATGTTAGCTTTGCTTTATGACGTCAAATCTATCAATGGTGGTTATGTTGGATTTGCAGGAAATCAGGGTGGCAGAATAGTTGGTGAAGGAACTCTAACAAATGGTGTATCGTTTGAAAAAGCGAACTACATAGTCGAACTTGAAAACAATCTGTTGAGCATATCACATATCTGTGACAAGTCTTTTACAGTACACTTTACTAAAAATGAATGTTTAATCATAAAATCTGGTTTTAAAATTCATGAGGACATGGTGTTGATGGGAGCTCCACGAGAAAATGATTTGTATGTTCTCGATATGAGTGTCGCAACAACAACAGATCATCAGAAACAATGTTTTGTGACAAAATCAAAAGTGACTGAAAAAGAGTCGAGAATGTGGCATCGAAAGATGGGCCACATTCATGTTAGAAAAATGAATTTTCTTGTGCACAATGATCTTGTAGAAGGTGTAAATTTGAAAAATTTTCATTTACATGATGATTGTGTAGAGTGCAAGAAGGGAAAACAGGCGAAGAAGTCACATCCACAGAAGCTGTTGAATTCAATCAGAGTTCCGCTCGAAAGGCTCCACATGGACCTTTTCAGACCAGTCAATGTAAAAAGCGTAAGCGGAGACTTGTACTGTCTTGTGGTCACTGACGACTTCACAAGGTTTTCATGGGTAGTGTGTATGGAAAGTAAAGATCAAACTTTTGAGTCGTTGATGGTTCTATTCAAGAAGATGGAAACGCCGTACAAAGTGCTGATCAGAAGAATTCGGAGTGACAATGGAACGGAGTTTAAGAACAAGCGGATGCTCGAGTTTTGCAATGAGAAAGGAATTCTTCATGAATTCAGTGCACCATACACTCCACAGCAAAATGGTGTAGCTAAACGAAAGAATCGCACCTTAATTGAAACAGCTCGAACGATGCTAGCTGATTCCAAACTTCCGATATTTTTCTGGAGTGAAGTAGTTGTAGCAGCGTGCTATACATTGAATCGCGTTCTCACAGTGAAGAAATACAAGAAAACTTGTTTTGAACTTCTTCATCGTTATAAACCAAATTTGAAGTTTTTAGAACCGTTTGGATCGCCTTGTACTTTCATTGATCCTGATGGTAAGTTTGGTGCTAAAAGTAATGAGGGTTTCTTTGTAGGTTATGCGAGTCCGCTGAAGAGGGTGTTCGTACCGTGCCTGGGGAAGATAATTCAAGTTCAGCATGTTGATTGTCAGAAGCATACTGCTCCACCACAACTTCCCGGACAAAGATTTATGTTCGATTACGACAAACTCTGGGAGTCTTTCCAACTGCCGACTGAGCCAAGTGTCGAGGAACTTGTTTTACTATACCAACATCAACAATCTATGTCACAAGATCAGGTGCCAAGACCGTTGGTAGTTTCTCAGCCCGACGTGGGTACAAGCGACCCTACAAGTAGTACAAATGATCACGAGGCAGGTCCAAGTGGAACGACACACGAACCCCAGAGGAACCAGCTCCAACGTTTGATAATTCTGATGACTCAGAATCGGAAGACGGTCCGATTTTTGACGAAGAACCAAATGTTGCAACGACAGAAGCTGAGGATCACACCGGTGATCAAGACATTACGAACTTGCAATCGGAAGTGAGCGTGCCTGACACTGCTATGCCAAGAACTTTGTCGTATCATCATTCAGAGCAGATTATTGGTGATCTTCAGAGTGGAGTAAAAACGCGGGATCAGATCAACAGAGCTCTTACATGTTTTTATACATCTGTTGCTCCTTTACAGGAAGAATTTTCACTTAAGTGTTTCATCTCGCAGGTTGAACCCAGGACGTATAAAGAAGCTTTAACTGAAGAAAGCTGGGTTAATGCTATACAGGAAGAGCTGCAACAGTTTGAGAAGCTGGGAGTTTGGAGATTGGTAGACCTTCCTGAAAATCAAAAGTTGATAAAAACAAAGTGGGATTTCAAATGCAAGAGGGATGATAGAGGAGTCATTGTTCGAAACAAAGCACGATTGGTAGTATAGGGATTCAATCAGCAAGAAGGCATTGATTTTACAGAGGTGTATGCGCCTGTTGCTAGACTTGAGGTGATTAGGATCTTCCTGGCGTTCGCGTCTTGGAAAGGATTCAAAGTCTACCAATTAGATGTGAAATCTGCATTCCTGTATGGCAAAATCAAAGAAGAAGTGTATGTTGGACAACCGCCGGGTTTCACTGATCCACTACACAAAAACAAAGTCTATCTTCTGGATAAAGCGCTTTACGAACTACACCAGGCCCCGAGAGCCTGGTATGAGACGCTTTCCCAACATCTGCTGGCCAACGGGTTCACCAGAGGGACGGTTGATAGCACTCTGTTTACAAAAGAGGTTGCAGGACATCTTTTAATCGTGCAGATCTACGTTGATGACATCATCTTTGGTTCGACAAATGACGATTTATGTAAAGATTTTGAGAAAGTTATGAAGAAAAAGTTCGAGATGAGTTCGATGGGGGAGATGAAGTTTTTCCTAGGGCTACAGGTTGAATAAATGCCCGAAGGAATCTTCATTCATCAAGCCAAATACGTGAACGATGTTCTGGAAAAGTTCAACATGTCTGAATCTACTCCAACATCAACCCCCATGGCTCAAAATCACGGGATCTGTCCAGATGAAATCGGAGAGAAAGTGGACGAGACGTATTATCGGTCGATAATTGGATCCTTGATGTATCTGACTGCTTCCCGCCCGGACATCATGTATCCAACTTGCTTATGAGCTCGATATCAGTCCAGCCCTAGACAGTCACATCTGTCAATCGTTAAGAGAATATTACGGTATTTGAAAGGCTGCCCAAGCACCGGCTTGTGGTATCCTAAGTCGGGTGACTTTTCACTTACTGGTTATGCTGATTTGGATTTTGGTAGCTGCAAGCAAAATGCGAAGTCCACCACTGCTGGGTGTCAATTCTTTGGAACTCGACTAGTCACTTGGCAGTGCAAGAAACAAACCTCAGTGGCGCTCTCTACCTGCGAGGCTGAATACGTTTCGACCTCAAGCTGTTGCTCTCAGATCCTTTGGATCCAACAGCAGATGTGAGACTTTGGTTTGCAGTTCTTGGACACACCTATATTTGTGGACAATGAGGCAGCGATTAACATAACTAAAAACCCGGTTCACCATTCTAAAACAAAGCATATTGAAATTCGGCATCATTTCATCCGTGATTGTCACGAGAAGAAATTGATTCGCATTGAACATATTCACACCGATGATCAGAGGGCTGATTTTTACACCAAACCGTTTGACAGATCAAGATTTAACTATCTTTTAAAATTAAACGGGATGAAAAATTTGTTTTCTGGGAGGGTAATAGAATGTGAAGCCGAGGTGGACGGCGATTTGAAGTGATCCACGTCGTGTTGTCAAGTTTTTGTACAGTTTATTTTCTGCTTTTGATAAAACCAAAAAACACAAAAATATGTTTTTGTTTTTAGGGGGAGAAAGTTTGCAGAAAATACAAAAACATGATAAAATTTCAAAATCCAAAAACAGTAAAAAGTCAAAATGAGTTTGTGTAAAAAGGGGAAATGATAGTACATCAGCTAGACAGATGCAGTACGCTAAAGATATGTAAAGTTTAAATGTGTTAAGCAATCTTGCAGATGATATGCCGATAGGTTTTTACACATTTAGTAGGTTTGTTCGGGATATAAACCTAAATCATTACTTGCTTTTACGTGGGGAACATCGCTTGGATATATGGGTAACCCCCGAAATCTTGTTTGAAAGGTCCCTCTTTCTGAGATACTAGGTCTTTATGCTTAGTGATATCTGGGGTATTATCCCGAGACTTCTGATTTTGCGAAAGCAATGGCCTAGTCCCCGGAGAATACTTTACTCTGCTTGAAATAAAAGCCTCCCCTCAGCATAAAAAATGATAAAACATTGAAAAATGCTAATCATGTGATGTTGTAAAAGAAGATCCCCAAAGGGGACCCACCTTAAGTAGAAGCCGTCATCTCTCTGATTTTGCGGAAGCAATAGCCTGGGCTCTCACGACCCTCGCATTTAACCCCTTACAGATATCATCTAGGTATACTCACCTGTAAGACTGAATATTGGGATCTGGATACGGGAGTATATTCTGAGGTGGGACACGCGTAAAAGTTAAGCCTTAAAACACTAAATTTTTATCCTGAACAGATTGAAATTTGTGTGAAAATTTAAAAGGATCAGTATATCGACAATCAAAGCGATGAGCTCGCTCCGCATCGACATGTGCCTCGCTCCGCATCGACATGTGCCATGCCATAGCATTCGCCTACGCCACCCAAAGGTGGCCCATAAGCGGACCCGTCATTATCTGACCACGCGCTCATGGGCAAAAATACAAAGGCGGTGTGCGAAGTTCAAAGTGCACCACATTGGGCTTATAACCCACATCACGCGCGCATGTATGCAGGTGCGATGCACCCTTTGGGTCCCCACTAGTGTTTGCCTTTCAAGGAGTGCTCTTCCTTATATACCACTTTAAGTGTTGTTATCCCACCTATGTGGGACAAGTTGACAAAACTAATCCATATTATTCATCTTTGTTTGTTCCAAACATACAACTTCAAGCTTCGATATCTCATTCATCTTAGCTCTATTTGGACATAGTTTGAACACAAACCCATAAATAATTATTTATACAACACATATATAAATATT
The DNA here is from genome assembly GCA_030545235.1 of Helianthus tuberosus. Lineage (NCBI taxonomy): Eukaryota > Viridiplantae > Streptophyta > Magnoliopsida > Asterales > Asteraceae > Helianthus > Helianthus tuberosus. The sequence continues at coordinate 126,377,420 of CM060360.1, read as the reverse complement.
ATTGATGTCCAAAATATTTAGTGAAAAACTCATTTTCACTAAATTTCCAACACAAACTGAACTGACACCGACTAATTTCTCGCTCCGTAGGTCGTTGTGAACAATGACTTTTATTTTTAAGTTTTAATTTCACATGTCTTTTAACTCATTTAAATTTCATATAATTTGATTTTCTCTAACAACTTTTAAATAAAGCCAAAATATACGCAATAGTATCTTGATATAAATTTTATCTAAAACACAGTCGTTATTAAATTTAAAGTTGGCTTATATAGTCATAGTCCTCTCATGTACTTACTTGTATGGCTCGTAACATTCTCTCACAACGGGGGTGTATCAAGTAGGGTGGGGGGTTTCAGAATTTAGACACACAAGGGGAGCTACTATAAAATTTTCTATGGCCACCACAGACAACATAGTTACATCAATAACCAACAAAAACAAATAGAAACATAACCCATGAACAATCTCAATCACGAACAAAAACAACTACAAACATAACCCATGAACAATCAAGAGCTTTAGCTTGTTCCCAAAGCTTGCTTCAAATTTCCAAAGGGGGAAAAATCAAATTATATTTCTTTCAATTGTCTACAAAAATCACTCCTCCATTGCAATACAATTAACAAAATCAAAACAAATGTATGTAACTTATAAATACCATAAAAAATAACACCAAAACAAAATTTTCTATTTCTGCATTTACACTAACAATGACCTCTTAACCTGTAGCACACGCAAGAATATAAGGATGATTTCTGTTAACATACCTTTGCCATAAAGGCTTATACCTCCCAAACCCAATCTTTAACCATGGCTTCATGTTCCCATTAAAATGAACCACAGCTGCACTCTCTATCATCCTGCTATCAATATTAACATCGAACCCGAGTCCCAACACGTGCCATCTTCGGTCTAGCGGCTCGGTCCGTCCATAAAAGGCTAAAAGTCCAGCTGGCAAAGTACCTAACTTCCATAAGTTTCCGTCGGTATTCTGTTCTTCCCAGTAATGATACATGCCCGTCACATTAGCGTTACGCCAAGCCACCAAATCGAAGACGTTTAGCCCGAACGCCCACCCGCAACCCTGTGGGTCGATCTTGGAGCTTAAAACCGGGTTTGAAAAGTTGAGATATTTATACAAGCGGTGATGCGCTTCAAGGCATGTTTCGACTGCACCATTTACGTTCCCATGTAGATCTAAAGAGAATAATGGTGTTAGGTCTTTCTGAACGATGACGTCATCGTCGAGAAATACGACTTTTTCAAGGTGAGGATAGATTTCAGGTATGTAAAACCGAAGATGGTTCAATAAAGATTCGTACTTTCGGTTTAAGAATCGCGGGTCGGTTTCCGAATCCTGAGACTCTTCCAAAGGGTATCCGAAAAAGTCGACTTTTTTAGATTTTTTGACCGCAGGTGAGTAAGAAGCATTCAGCCAAGTGAAATCTTCAACCTTTTGGATTTCGATCATCGACCCTTTGAAGTCGTTGGTAACAAACCATGCTTGCATGGCTGCATAGTTGGCGTCATTTGTAACGATGTGAAACATGAGTTGTTTTGGATGGTCCGCGTTTGATATGGTAGAGTTGACCACAGCGGATACCGCCACCAAATTATCCGAAAACAAGCAGAAATGGTAAAGATTATTGTCCAACAACCTTGGAGAGTTGTTATTCTCATCGGCAAGCTCTTTAATCCTCGTGTTCGTAATCCAATCCGCCAAAAGTTTAACGTTAACACAATGAAGATTCTTGGGAAGTGATTCGGCCGCTAAATTCCCAAAATACGCACTTTGAACCGTTGCTGCATTTGCACGAGCTTCCAACGCTTGAATGTGAGATTTCATGGTCATCATCGTTGTTGCAAGATCATAATGAGCGTCTTGTGACTTAAGAATAAGAGATGATAAGGTAATAATTAGGGGTTCGGCTTCTTCTTGAGTGATGGGGTCCGCTCGCATGGCGGCCTTTGAAAGCAAAGATTGACAGTTTCTTATTTTTGAACTTAACTGCCATGCAAGATGGAGGTTATTGTGTTCTTTTGCAACGACTACGTAAGCTTTTGCAAGTGTCATTTGCTCTAATAGTTGTCGGGCGTATGAATTTGCACTACCTATCTCCTTTGTTAGATTCAGCTTGTTGTGAGTAACTTGTATGTTTCTAACATTCCGATCCTGAAAACAGTAGAATGATGCTAACAGGTCAGGTTGGGTTGACCTAAAAACACTTCTATTATAAAAACTTTTGAGTTTAAAATAATAAATATGTTGAATTATTATATAAATAACAAAATAACTTCATTTACTAAAGCAATTTAGTAAAATATGACAAGATCAGAGTCACTTTTACCAACTACAAACTTAAATAATTCAAGGTCAAGGTCAACACAAAAATTTATTAAAAAGTCAAAGCCCAATATGAAGAAGAAAAAGACTTACAAAATCAATTTGTTGTTGAACAAATTGGCTTACGTAAACGTTAAGCTCTTTGTAGTTAAAAGGTATAGAAAATTTAAAGGTATAGAAAATTAATCGCGCTTAAACATATTAAATCCGTTTTGCAATGACAAGATTAAGTATTGACAATTGAAGTGATAGTCCCTAATTATTATAGAACCAAAAGCAAAAGGAGAATTCCTATAAGAATAAAGACCAAAGAGCCCCACCAAAAGCAAACAGTATAAATCAAGCATAAACAACCTTTTACTTCAAGTTTGGTGTATTTCCGCATACGGAACTCAAGATTTGAAATAATCTATAAGCAAAAAAGTCAATAGTTTTGGTAACAATCAACATTCAACAAACAATGTCACCTATCATCGTTTGGGGGCACAGACAATAGTTTCATAACATGTGTCACGCTTTGAAAATGTTCGGTAAATCTCTTTCACAAACAATGTCATCAATCAAAACAAATATATATGAATCTAGTGCCACCCCTTGAAAATGTTCGATGAATCAATGTCACAAACAAGGTAACCTATTGAAACGACCATGATTCGTGTCATGCATACACAAACACACCACAATTTTGCATCATTAGCGTACATATTTCATTGTTATGCTTAAGAATCACCACATATCGCGAGTTCGACAATATTTGTTCTACCAAACAGCATGATTGCTCTTAAACATCAAACTAAAATTTAAACTTCACACCTAAAATGAATGATTCTATCAACTTATATAATATACTTCACAACTAGATAACGTATAACAGATGTGTCGGTTAGATGCCTAAAACAATATTTAAAATTGACCAGAAAAAAATAAAAATTAGCAAACAATTAAATTTACCGATTTAAAGACAAACCCAATAAATAACTACTTAAAATAAGCATAAAACAGGATCTAGGTCAGCTGTAAAATCTTACCAACAGTGTCTGCCGATCTTGATCTTGATTTTGGATTTGACTATGATCTTGATCTTGAAAGTTATGTTGAACAAAAATTAAAACACACCCAGCAACAGAAAACAAAACAAGAAACACCCAGATCCAAATTGACAGCCTCCTCCTAACCCGCCGCCGGTAATCGGCAGCCCGCCGGCGCATGTTTTGATCAAGAATCGAAGCGGCCACCAAATCAGTAATCAAAATGGATAAAATTCGATAAACCCATGATTAAGTTTCAATCTTTAGAGAAACCCATCAAGGAATAAGTGATCAGAAGCAGTTAATTATTGTAATTTGGATGAAATTGGTGGTATATGAGTGTTTGGAGTTGAATAGAGTGTGTATCTATATGGGTATTTGTTAGATTGAAAGGGGAAATGTGTGTGAAAGTGTCGGCTTAGGGGAAAGGAAGATGAATGTGACGAGAGGTGACAGAGTGTGTGGGTGGGTTGTTTTCGTTTTTGTTAGTTAAGATGATGAAATTGAAAGGAGGTGATTTGGGGGAAAATAAAGGTCCACACATGGTGTAACATGTGCCTTAAATCCTTGTTTACTCACAATTTTAATGTGAATTTGATTCTTAATGAATAATCTCAAGAGAAAAAAAATAGATTTTTAATTGTGTTAGTATCAACTAATAGTAATCTTAGAGATTAATTACGCTAATTCTTGTCGGTTCAAGTCTAAAAATCATGGCGTACATTAAGAACCACTCACCTAATCAATGTTTTAAAAACCGGTATTTTAATCTTACCGGGTTAGAGTCAGAAATGTTCAACTGGTTGAACCGTATTGTATTGGGCGGTTCAACCGTGTTGACTAATTAACTCTAAAAATCCATAAAATATAATTTCAACTCAAAAAATAATCCAAAACAACATCATTTCATAATAAAAATATTTTAAAAGTTAATCCATAATAAAAAATAATCTAAAATTTTATAAGTAAATACCCATTGTATAGCAATCTGCAAACACTATAACAATTAACAACATGAATGATTGAACAAAATTCAAAAGAAGGTAAACCTAAATGATTGGTTGAAGAACTTAATTTGAAAAAACCCAATGATTTTCTATCTTTGAGTTAGGAAGAAGTTTGATCGATGTGGATTGTCAATTGTGGGCACTAAGTTTTATATTTTAACTAAGACGGTAAATAGTCACATTTTTTATGCACCTAAAAATTAAAGGTTCAAGATTTTGACATTTGGCCCGGTATGAACCGGTACCGGTATAACCTAATTTACCGGCGGTACAACTTCTTTGCCGTTTCCTTAGTTAACCGGTATGATTCGTGTCGGCCAAGCATCCGGTTTAACCAGTTCAACCGGCCGGTTTAAACCACTTTTTAAAACATTGCATGTAAGTCGCATATCCTGATCATGACATTAGTAAAAAAAAGGGCCGGTTGTATGCATGGTCGTCCCCAAGAATCCTAAAATATCTTTGAGCCCCATATGTGTAGTAAAATTGAGCACTAAAAAATACCTTCAGAGTTGCATCATATAGAGAGAGATGAGAACACTTTGTACCTTTTCCCACATTTTACATTTATCATGTTAGATAACTTTTATACATTGTCACCTTTTGCAGGTCGATAACGTCTGGAAGTTGTTTCTTATTAATATAGCTACAAATATTATATTATATATAGGGAGCCGCTAGAATGAGAACCACCACGAGTTATGAGAACCACGAGAACCGCGCCCCGCGGGTGGCCGTCGGCGACGAAATTTTTTTTACACCTAGATCCGTATATTTTAGGACCGGGTGTAAATTTTCGGTTCAAACGGCGCGCCCGAGGGGGTAGTTTTTTACGCCCAAAGTTTGGTAAAAAAAAAAAGAAAAATTAAAAAAATTAAAAAACCCAAACTTTGGGCGTAAAAAACTACCCCCTCGGGCGCGCCGTTTGAACCGAAAATTTACACCCGGTCCTAAAATATACGGATCTAGGTGTAAAAAAAATTTCGTGGTCAACGGCCACCCGCGGGTCGCGGTTCTCGTGGTTCTCATAACTTGTGGTGGTTCTCATTCTAACGATCCTCTCTATATATATATATGTTAACTAGTAAGATTTTGATGTATTAGGGGTTGTACACCATGTTTTGTTGATGTTGTGAGCATGTGATTGTTGTATCCATAGTTATGTGGGTTGTATCCAACCTTTATATTTAAATACCCCCTCACATTCTCTCTCCTTCTCTAACTTATATGATGCCTTCTTTCTACTTTCTTCATTCTCTTTCCAGAATTAACCCCCGATGGCACCATGTATCTCTCCATCAGCGGTGGCATTGTCGTCGGTGACTTTGTCGAGCTTGACGTGGGACTATTTTGGGTTTAAAAACCCTTACGACCTTGGCACCTTAAATGGCGGTGGTGTTATTGTTGGTGGCGCCATTGTCGACCTTGGAGCATTAGGGGTTGTACATTATGCTTTGTTGGTGTTATGTGCATATGATGGTTGTACACATAGTTATATGGGTGGTACACACTGTTTCTTCTCTCTCTCTTTAGAAATCACCACCATAGCACCTTAAACGGCGGTGGCATTCTCAGTCTTGATGTAGCCCTACTTTTAGTGTGTTGCTGGTGTTGTTGTCGATACACTGTTTTGGATTTAAAAACCCTCATCAACATGGCATCTTAAACCATCCACCTATCATCTACGTCGACGGTGGCGTTGTCAGTCTTCAACAGTATTTTGGGTTTAAAAACTGTCACCACCGTGGCGCCATGTTTTTGTTGAAGGTTTTTTATAACTGACGATGATGGTACTGGCCTGCTTCTTGGCATGACAACCCCGGTTGCAGCCGTGGCGACACTGAGCCGTACCCCAACAATGATGATCAGTTAGATCTAAGTTAATTTGTTTTGTTGATTTTGTTTTTTCTTGATTTCATATGTTTGAAGATAGTGAAGCTACTATATCTATTGTTGAAACAACACTTTAACTTCAAGTTTGGACTATTTCGAGACCAATGTTATTGAAATTAAGTGTGTAACACCCTTTATTTACAGGTTAACATCGTTAACACAAACTCTGTCATCTCAAACATTGTCTCGAACACTTATTTATGCATTACACTTGATTAGGGTTAATTAAGTGTTTCAATTATTGCACGAACACTCACATAACGATAATTCAAAGAATTACCGAACCACACGCGAGTTTATCCCTGAATGTTGGTGATTAAGTGAAATAATAATTCCGAAATAACTAACACATATAAATTGTGTGAATTTTTATGTTATTTGGCCTTTACGAGCATTATGGGAAATTACGTCAAATCAAGTGCTTTTACGCGTAATTACTTGAATTTGTATTTTGATTATAACATGGGAATTTTAGAAAATTGTATCTTTGGGAAATTCTAATTAAGAATTTATTTTTATTAGAAAAGGGGTCCATGAGGATCCTAAAGCCCTTTCTTAAGCCCATGGTTACCTATAGTTGGATTAAAAAATAAATAAAAATAAAACATAACATAAACCCAGCCCTAAACTCACCCTATATCGCACAAAGAACCCACGACTCTCCCTCTCCCTCTCTTCGAACTCACGACACTCACAACCACCACCATAACCTCTTGATTACTTGCTTGGATCTTGCAATAGAAGGTGTTTTTGATCAATTCCAATACCTTTTATCGCTTATAAGTATGTTTCTTGGTTGATTTCGTTAGATTTTATGTTTTCATGATTCGGTCAAAAACCCTAGATTATCCAAATTCAATCCCAATTGAACTAATTGATGTGTCTAGTGTTTACTAACGATTGTTTATCTGATTTGAATGCTTTTGCTTGAATTAAAGTTCCATGCATGTTTAGAAGTGTCAATGTGTAGAATTCTCGGGAATTAGAGTTCTATGCATGACTTGTTAGAAAGGGAAACTTTATTAGTAATAAAGTATAGATATTAGTCACACGTGCAATGTGATGTACTTTATTGGTTTATTATGATTGTATGAATATAAAAAGACACTAATTCACTTATTGGGTCACCAACGGGTCTTGGGTCAACTTGGTCAAACATGTGAGTCTTTACTTAAAATGTAAACAATGGGATTGTTTGGATATAAGGGTCTTATGAACCTACACTATCACACCCTACTAGTAGCGGAAACACGAGGTGTGACTGTGAAAGGTTTTCATAGCATTCGATAGTGTGAACATCTACATAATTTAAAATAAACAACGATGCCAAATATATATTTGTCACACCCCGATATTTCCATGTATTACCGGTGGGCCCGGTGGGGAGTATCGTGACGTTGTTGATATCGTCATAGTCAAATGTATACAGTTTAATGCACAGCGGAAGGCTTGGATGAAAAATAATATTACAAACCGAAATTTAAAGTATAATTAAACATTATACGAACGGTTGTATATGGATCCACAGGTGGATCTTAAAACAGAAATATAAATATTGTTCAACAGACTTTAGACGTTTAGAACTTGCAAGATTCCTTATTAACGCCCCGAGCTCCCAACCAATTACGTACATTACCTGTCACTTAGTCTTTCTGGAAAAATATGTCAGTTTACACTGGTAAATTCAATTAACCGACTCTTTTGAAAACATTTATGAAAATTGGTTTAAATGCACAAGGCACAAACATTTTATAACTTGGGAGAATTATATTAATAACAATCTTGTATCAGATTTACATGTTTGTCCAACATTTAGGGCCGGTATAAAAGCCGAACAAGATTAATCGACACACCACAAATATAAACTCACAAGAAGTTTCCTCACGAGTGAGTATATCTTTTACATACGCAACAGACAGGTGTATGCCTACACCCCGTGCCTAAGTCATGGCCATTCACGCTTTTTGAATGCGCCAAGGATATCCAGGACACGGTCGTTAACCCCCAATGTTATATGTTATCAAGAAATACTGATTAAAACGGGATTATACAATTTAACCATATCCGATTAAAAGGTTTCTACACCCGACCAAGCGGTAATAGTTTACCGTATCCCAAGCCCGTATAAGGGAAAATAAGTTAAAAGTATTTACCTGAGCTAAAAATGTAAATTAAACTTAGCCGTATATTCTAATCAGCAAGTGCAAGTACTTCTACCGGGGCTCTCAATCTGGAACGAAGGTTTTATTAACCTATTAGATTCCTAACGGGTCTTATTTAAGTTATCACTTAGACCGGTTAGTTTTAAAGAAAGGTTTATGTTGTAGGCATACACCTGTCTGTTGCGTATGTAAAAGATATACTCACTTGTGAGGAAACTTCTTGTGAGTTTATATTTGTGGTGTGTCGATTAATCTTGTTCGGCTTTTATACCGGCCCTAAATGTTGGACAAACATGTAAATCTGATACAAGATTGTTATTAATATAATTGTCCCAAGTTATAAAATGTTTGTGTCGTGTGCATTTAAACCAATTTTCATAAATGTTTTCAAAAGAGTCGGTTAATTGTATTTACCAGTGTAAACTGACGTATTTTTTCAAAAAGACTAAGTGACATGTACTGTACGTAATTGGTTGGGAGCTCGGGACGTTAATAAGGAATCTTGCAAGTTCTAAACGTCTAAAGTCTGTTGAACCATATTTATATTTCTATTTTAAGATCCGCCTGTGGATCCATATACAACCGTTCGTATAATGTTTAATTATACTTTAAATTTCGTTTGTAATATTATTTTTCATCCAAGTCTTCCGCTGTGCATTAAACTGTATACATTTGATTATGACGATATCAACTTCGTCACGATACTCCCCACCGGTAATACATGGAAATATCAGGGTGTGACAGGTTGGTATCAGAGCCAACATTGAGGGAATTAAACGCTAGTCTTTTGTGTTTAATCTCAATGACACAGTTGCACATTCCTTGATTTCCGAGTCTAGACATGAACTAGGAATAATCTCATCCATAATAAGTATACACTGTTTTCGATATTTATGTATTTCAGGAACATGTCACCTAGTAAAGCTGCCATTGGTGGAAGCTCTCCAAACCCGAAGTCTAAGAATGTTAAGTTTCGTACCACAGCTCGAATAAGCGTACGACCAGTATGGAGAAAGGACCTTTTTGGACCCATTCCCAAAACCAAACCAGTTGAAACCATTAACCATATTTCAGATTCTGTACCTAAGACTTTTAAAACTTCAAATGAGAAGCCAACATCGGAGGAGTCCATACCAACAGTCCCAGAGGCTCCCACTCCAAAGATGATACCTATGGACTCAAATGATCCACATTTCTTACCTCCAAGTCTTGGAATCCCAAACTTGGATTATACCAGTCCTAACCCTATTCATGATCCATATTATTAATTAACCATAGAATCCTTGGATTCCACTTTTGCAAAGGTTCCTAATATGGAAGATTTCGACTATCCACCAAAACCTTCAGTATCCGTACCGCACACAGTGAACCAAGGAGAAAACTTTCAGAAATAAAATGAAGAAGAAACTCCTTTTGTTGTATTTCATTTCTCTAGTAGTCCCTATAAGGACATATTTATCTTTTAAGTCCTTGCGTGGACGAACTTATTTCTTTAAGACCCGTTTAGGGCAACTATTGTAATTCTTAGGATCATTTATGAGAAGTTCCTTTTTGCAATTACTTTTGGCATTAAATATATACACATATATATATATATATATATATATATATATATATATATACTATATCTCAAAATCAAAAATATCATTTTATAATTGATCCGCCTTTGAAATATCAAAAGGAAATCTTAAAGGTATAACCTAGCCTATATGTCGTTTTAGACATGGCCATGATGGTAAGACCTTTTTAAGAAAATAGATCCTTGTTAACACCTGAGAACGTGTTAGCACTCTTGACAAATGTGGTTCGAGAAAATCACACTAGTCATCCTTATATTGGATTCTTCCAATTCCTTATCTAGCCTAATGATCCAAAAATCATGGCTCAAATCATCAAATAAGATCATCATATTATAAACATCCATTGGTGATGAAATGCCTACGGGCTATGCCTATTGTCCTAAAAGACAAAAGACAGTTGTAGTCTATGACTCCCTGTCAAGAAGGGTAATGAACTATGTTCAAACCTTAATGCCTCGATCCTATAAGATCATGGCTCATAAATTCAAAACTGTCCTTGTGACAAGGCCTTTTTATGCCATCTTAATATCCTTAATAGTTTATAATTGGATTAACTATAATGAAATGTTTAAAATAAATCATCGAAAATGATTCCAAAATAGACTTCTAAATAAAATTATTGTTAATTGTTTTATAGAAAACAAGCTTCAGCATGCCTGAATTAGACGAGGTTAACAATCATCCCAATATGAGGAATGACAATACAAGAATGAATGTAACGGGTGCAGATTTGCAAACATTAATAGATAATGTGTCACTTGAGCCATTGACAGACAATTCAAAGAACCAAGTGGTACTCGCACTAGGACCCAGTCTGTACCTCATACAAAACCACCTTCCAAGACTCATACATCTCATAAGGATGATTCTCATCATTCATCGAATCAGAGAAGTATCCCATCCAAACAAATTGTGTTAAATCAAGAATACCGCTCAAAGACCTGCTCTTATAAATACTTTGTCTCTTGCAAGCCAAGGGACTTTACGGGCGAAAAAGGAGCCATTAACTGTATGACATGGCTAGATGAGATGGATACTGTAGTAGATATCAGTGGTTGTGCGGAACAGGATATTGTGAAATTTATTTCACAATCGTTCAAAGGAGAAACATTGGCATGGTGGAGATCATTGATCCAAGCCACGGGGAAGATCCTGCTTTATAACTTGTCTTGGGAGCAATTTGTTGCACTGATCAAGGAAAACTTCTGTCCTCAGCATGAGGTAGAAAATATTGAAATAGACTTCTTGACTCTGGTCATGAAGAATTTAGATTGTCAAGCATACGTGACGAGTTTCAACACCATGTCCCGCCTGGTTCCCTATTTAGTCACCCCTGAACCTAAACGCATAGCGCGTTTTATTGGAGGCCTAGCACCAGGAATTAAAGGAAATGTTAAAGCATCTAGGCCTACCACTTATAGGTCCGTGGTGGACTTATCCTTATCCCTCACTTTAGATGCAATCAGGAATAAGTCTGTCAAGACTTCTGATGAGGGAAAGAGGAAAAGAGAAGAGGAGAGCTCTTATCATTCTGATAAGAAGAAAAAGGGGAATTCCGAGCATAAGAAAGGTTCCGAGTTCAAGAAAAACTCGAGTCAGTCGGATAACAGACCCAAGTGTAGGAACTGCAGAAAGCATCATTTTGGAAAGTGTACGATCGACCCACATGCTAAACTTTGTGGGATTTGCAAGACCAAGTGTCACAAGACTTTAGAATGCAAGGAATTAAAGAACGCAACTTGTTACAACTGTAACGAGAAAGGGCATATCAAAACCAACTGCCCAAAACTCGCAAAGAAGCCTGAAGAGGCCAAGAAAACAAACGCACGAGTCTTTCAGATGAATGCCCAGGAGACAGTACAGAATGATAGCGTTATAACAGGTACCTTCCTCATCAATGATGTTTATGCTAGAGTTTTGTTTGATTCTGGCGCAGATAAGTCGTTTGTAGACAATAAATTTTTGTAAACTGTTAAATCTGCATGTTAAAACTCTAGACATAAAATATGAGGTAGAATTGGCCGATGGTACTTTAGAGACTGCTTCAACAATTCTAGATGGATGTTTCATATCCATTAGGAACCACTCCTTTCCATTGTCTTTGTTACCAATGAAGCTAGCAGGATTTGACATAGTTATTGGCATGGATTGGTTATCTTTTAACCAAGCTCAAATTGCATGTGATAAGAAGCAAGTGGTTATCAAAACTCCTTATGGTGAGTCACTTACAATACAAGGAGATACATAGTATGGATTGCCTAAACAAGTATCTATGCTTAAGGCATCGAAGTGTTTGAAGAAAGGTTGTGTCATTTACATGGCACAGGTGACCGTATGTCACACCCCCAAAATCTACACGCGGAGTATCACCGCTTGGAGGCGTGACTGACCAGGATCAAGCCACCAATCATATTGAACATAACAAGTAATAAGTAAAATTCAACCACACAATATGAAAGGTGTTTCAAATAAAAAACGTAGTTAAGTGTTTAGCGGAAGCATAATTGTAAAACCCAATGTAAGTAGTAAGTACGAAATAAAGCAATGTTTTTAGCATGGCACACACTGCCATGTCCCACAACGACTGCGCCTCCCTGTGCAAGCTCCATGAGTACTTAACGACCTGCAAGGCATGTAACAACGAGTCAACAACAAAGTTGAGCGAGTTCACAGTTGGTTGTTTAGTTATAGCATTCGTTTCGTAAATCATATGTTCGTTTTGTAAACCATGTATTGTATTAATTCGTATCGCGGTCTCCCAGACATGTTTGCGAAGATTAGTGGGGGCTTCCCATGTGTTACTAGACTGTGCGTATCGACTACTACGAAAATATAAGTGGTGCCCTAAGTCAATGTCTATCAGCATTGACCCTTTGCCCTTAGTCCATTAGTACACGCCCGTCCGACTGGCACGGTGTGAGGTTTGTTAAACCTAATAGCGCTATTAACTAATGACCTGCTCGCCATAGGCCTCGGCGATTAAGTCGATATAAATGAGGGACTTCAATGATAGAGGTTTGGTCCAGTGTGTAATCTTGGCATCCTACCCACGGAGGATGGTTGTAGTTACCGTTTAAATCATTAACCCATTCCCAACCCTTGGGAATCCCATGCCTTGGAAAGAGTGTGAACTCACCTTGGTTTGCTCGGTATGCTAAACTATGTGCTCACAAGTAATCAGTCAAGTCCTATAGTTATGCACGTGTACACAATCAGTTCAAGTTCGTAAGGTTTCACATGCAATTAATACCACATGGTATGTTTGGCAGTTGACATCATGCATCATACAACAGTTAATCACGTTCATACAATCCATGTTTCACATCAATGTCTTTTGCAGTTTATACTAACATAATCACCAATAACACACTTAACAGAGTTAGTAAGCTTAACTGGATTAACATATATACTGAGTTACATATTTAACAGCATAAATAAACTAACTGAGTTAATACTTTACAGGTTTAACAAACTAACAGTGTTAGTTAACTAATAGAGTTCACAAACTAGAAAAGTTACCTACTCAACGGAGTTAATAGAGTTAATAAAGTTAACTGAGTTACTAACTTAACTCAGTTAAGAGACTAAACAGAGTTATGGACTTAACAGGAATTAGTAAACTTAACATCATTAACAACTTGACAGAGTTACAAACTAACAGAACTAATGTGTCAGACACATGGCGAAATCACATGCATGGCGAAAACACTTATTAGCGAAATCACATCAGGCGACGAAAACCCCTTTGGACGAAATCTCTTTGGGCGAAAACCCTTTGGTTTTCGTCGAACCTAAGGTGTGACGAAAACACAAGTGTTTTCGTCTGACCCCTTGTGTATTCGTTGGGTGGGGATTTCGTCGGGTAGGGTTTTCATCCACACAACAGTTACGCAATACAGTAATCCCTAATCAACACTTACAGTCACAAGATCAAACATCAACGAAATCATTTAATCAAATCATTGAAATATTAACATATAAATTACCCAATCATTGCGAGACCAAGATCACCAATCAATCATTAGATGATCATTAACAGTCACACACGGTCGATCATATCATGCAATATACATAACAGTTTGTAAACAATCTATATATATAACGATCATCCAGTCTTACGTTTATAAAACAATCACAGTTAAGATAATAAACAAATTGTTCATACTCTTGATTTAAATCAAACATTCGGTTAAAGGTTAACACTAACCGCGACGAACGATACAATAACTTGGTTGATCTTGAAGGTCCGGGGAATACAAGTTTGCCGTCGGGTTCAAAGGGTAGCAAGAGAGAAAATGTGAGAGGTGGTTAGGGTTTTCCGATTAACTTTTGCGTAAAGGCTATGAACAAAATATTATAACCGGACGTTACTGGGCCAAAGCCCATTCTGTTTTCGTTGGCCAGAAGGTGGACGAAAACACCTTGTGTTTTCGTGGGTGGGTGGGTGTTTTCGGCTGGGGTGATTTCGTGAGGGGGTGTTTGGCATGTTTTAATTAAACAACATAATATTAATTCTAAATATAATATTAACCTACACTTCAATATAATGCACACCACACACACACACACACATATATATATATATATATATATATATATATATATATAAAACACACTTAACAATAAGTACAAGATTAAGTCGAATAGAGACCTTGAAAACTCGGGTTGTCACATTATCCCCAACTTGAAAGAAATTTCGTCCCAAAATTTAGCACGTGGTTACTGAGGAAGCTAGTTGTGTTGTGTTGTTTCCTGGTTTTCCTGGGGTGTCACACCGTAGATGAGCCAAAGCCCAAGATCGAAGACATTCCTATTATCTCTGACTATCCAGACGTTTTTCCTGAAAAGTTACCTGGTTTACCCTCAGACAGACAAGTGGAATTCAGGATCGATATTATTCCAGGAGCAGCCCCAGTAGCACGAGCTCCTTATCAGTTGGCACCGACATAAATGAAGGAATTAAGAACACAATTGGACGATTTGTTAGAGAAGGGTTTTATTCAGCCTAGCTCGTCTCCTTGGGGAGCACCCATTCTATTTGTGAAGAAGAAAGATGGCTCGATGCGTCTATGCATCAATTATCGCGAGCTGAACAAAGTTACAATCAAGAATAAGTATCCATTACCCAGGATCGATGATTTATTCGATCAACTTCAAGGAGCAAGTTACTTTTCAAAGATCGATCTAAGGTTAGGTTATCATCAGTTGAAGGTCAGAACTGAAGATGTGCACAATACCGCATTCAGAACACACTATGGCCACTTTGAGTTCTTAGTGATGCCTTTCGGGCTCACTAATGCACCTGCAGCATTCATGGACCTTATGAATCGCGTTTGCAAACCGTATCTAGACAAGTTTGTCATTGTTTTCAATGATGACATACTTATTTATTCAAAGAGTGAAGCCGATCATGAAAAACATCTCCGATATATCCTTAAACTTCTGCAGCAAGAGAAGCTCTGCGCCAAGTTTTCCAAATGTGAGTTTTGGCTTCGTGAAGTCCAATTTCTTGGACATGTGGTAAGTGAGCACGGTATCCAGGTGGATCCCGCTAAGATTGAAGCGATTATGAATTGGCAAACGCTTAAAACACCTACAGAAATTCGCAGCTTCTTAGGTCTAGCAGGATACTACAGACGTTTCATTGAAAACTTTTCAAGGATTGCTGCACCTCTAACTTCGTTAACTCGTAAGAATGTCAAGTTTGACTGGGGTCCTAAGCAACAAGAATCCTTTGAGATTCTTAAACAGAAATTTAGCAATGCTCCTGTGTTGACATTGCCAGAAGGAGTCGAAGAGTTTGTGGTTTATTGCGACACATCGCACACAGGTATGGGCTGTGTGCTTATGCAAAAAGGCAAGGTCATTGCCTATGCATCCCGTCAATTGAAGGTGCACGAAAAGAATTACACCACCCATGATTTAGAATTGGGTGCTGTTGTATTTGCACTAAAACTTTGGAGGCACTATCTATATGGAACCAAGTGTGTGATCTATTCAGATCACAAGAGCCTTCAACATTTATTTAACCAGAAGGATCTCAATATGAGGCAACGTCGTTGGATGGAAACATTAAACGACTATGATTGTGAAATTCTCTATCACCCGGGCAAAGCGAATGTTGTTGTTGATGCACTTAGCAGAAAAGAAATGATCAAACCTATTAGGATCAATGCCAAAAGCATTGAACTAAAGAATAGCTTGAATGAAAGGTTGTTAGCCGCTCAAAAGGAAGCTGTATTAGAAACTAACTATCCGAATGAGAAGTTAGGCATAACTGCTGATCAATTGTCTTATGGCAAGGATGGAATCCTTAGATTAAACGGTCGAATCTGGGTTCCAATTTATGGAGGACTTAGACATGTAATCCTTCAAGAAGCCCATAGTTCTAAATATTCGGTTCATCTGGGCAGTGATAAAATGTACCAAGATCTAAAGGAAAATTACTGGTGAATAGGTTTGAAGAAATCTATAGCCACTTACGTGGCTAAATGTCTGACGTGCGCACAGGTTAAAGCCGAGCATCAAAAGCCGTCATGATTACTACAACAGCCTGAACTTCCCACTTAGAAATGGGAAATGGTAACTATGGATTTTATCACCAAGTTACCAAAGACGAAACGTGGAAATGATGCAATTTGGGTTATAGTTGACAGACTGACGAAGTCAGCTCATTTTATACCCATAAAGGAGACGCATAGCTCCGATAAACTAGCCCAGCTATATGTGGATGAGATTGTATCTCTCCATGGAGTGCCAGTATCTATTATCTCTGATAGGGATACAAGATACACATCTCATTTTTGGAAAAGCTTTCAGCAATCTTTAGGCACTCGTTTGAATTTCAATACTGCTTATCATCCTCAGACGGATGGGCAAAGTGAGCGTATGATTCAAACCTTGGAAGACATGATGCGTGCTTGTGTTATTGATTTGGGTGGAAGTTGGGATGACCATCTTCATTTGATTAAATTTTCATACAATAATAGTTATCATTCGAGTATCCAAGCCGCGCCTTTTGAGGCCTTATACGGAAGGAAGTGCAGAATGCCAGTTTGTTGGGCGGAAGTTGGAGAAACTCAACTGTCAGGACCTGATATAGTCTTCAAGACAACGGATAAGATTGTTCAGATCCGCGATCGTTTGAAAGCTGCCAGGGATAGGCAGAAAAGCTACGCAGATAAAAGGCGTAAACCTCTGAAATTCAAAGTAGGTGATAAGGTGCTACTCAAGGTGTCACCCTGGAAAGGGGTGATGCGTTTTGGCAAGAAGGGCAAGCTAAGCCCAAGATACATAGGACCATTCGAGATCATCGAATGTGACGGAACTGTAGCCTATAAGCTGAATCTACCCGAAGAGCTCAGTGGGATACATAATGTATTCCACATTTGCAATTTAAAGAAATGTCTAGCCGATGAATTGCTAGCAATGTATCATAAGGATGTGCAGATTGACGAGAGCTTGAAGTTCGTTGAAAAACCTTTGTCGATCGAGGATCGACAGGTTAAGAAGCTTCGAAGAAAGAATGTGCCAATTGTGAAGGTAAAATGGGATGCCCGTAGAGGCCCAGAATACACGTGGGAGGTTGAATCCACGATGAAACAGAAGTACCCTCATTTATTTCAGTAAATCTCGAGGTCGAGATTTCTTTTAAGGGGGTGAGGATGTAACACCTCACAAAATCATGGCCAATATAGTAACGACACGTGTCATAAGCTTTAAACGTGTAAAGAATTGATTTCGAGGGACTAAAGTTGACAAACAAGGAAAAGATATGTGTGAAAGGATCCAAAGTGTCAACACTAAAATTTTTTGCCTTTTATTAACCCTATATGATGTTCATACTCTTAAACGAAAGAATTGTGAAACGTATTAAGCCGTCTATGAAAGAAAGTGAAACTTTACAAGACGCGAGGGTTAAACGTGTCACCATGTTAAATTAATACCTCTGAGTGACCTTTTAACAAACCCGAGCCTATGTAACGATTAATTACACTCTCAAGAACAAGTGACAAAAAATTTACGAGGTTTCGATATCGTTTGATATTAAATATGCTAACTTTCGTAAATAAAGGGTTAAAAGCATCAACGAGGCAAAACTTGTATTTTCGGTTATCGTTTAGCGAAACCGAACCTAACGATATTTGGTTATATCTTAAAGATCATCCAAATATAAATTTCATGGGTTAAAAGTGCTTGAAATGGAAGTTATTGCATTTTAAAAGGTCCAGGGGTTGAATCTGTCAAGTTTGAAACTTGTTTTGCTGGTCCACCTAGGGGTGGCGTAGCGCCACACCAAAGCTCCCCTGCCGTCGCGCGACGTGACGACCTGAAATTCATAGCAGCCATGCACAGGTGCAGGTTCTGCATGTTTCTTCACCCATTTCAGCTTTAACTCGAATCTAGGGATTGTTTGCTGGTTTTTATAACCACTTGGGACACATGGAGCAATCTTACAACATCCCTAAACACCTGTGATGATCTTGTGAGAGTCACTTGCACTATAAATAGGGGCATTGGCTGCCATACTCTTTACTCACTTCAAATTTCCATCACCTTCTCTCCTGTTTGAGCTCTTTGAAGCATTCTCTGGGATTCCTGATCAAGAAGGAAGCCCTCCTTAGTTCAATCTTCATGCTAGGACCTTGTGTAAGCGTTCTTAGCCACTCTAGTTTGGTTTTTATATGTTTAAAGACCAAAACTCAAAGTTGTCGTAATAACACTTTGACTTTCGGTTTAGACCTTAACGGTCTAGCCATTATTCGAATTGAAAGTGGCTAGGTGTTGGTAATTAAGTAGGTGATAAACCATTAAAAGGGCACCTCCTAATTATCACATTTACTTGGTCAATTGTCGGGTCAAACTAGTTAACAGAAAAGTCAAACGAGTCAGTTTTTACAAAATAAATTATAACTGATAATATAGAAGCTATAAAATACATGTTATCACTTAAATAACTTGGTAAATAATATAAGAACATGTTTAGGCTTGTTCAACCCGACAATTCTGAGTATTTGGCTCGGTTTGCAACCGAAAGTCGCAAAAGTAGACTTTTGCTTTGACTTTCAGTTCTAACCCGATTTAGTTTAGTTTAGTTATGCCTTAGGTTTCCGTTGGGACCACAGTACATGTTGGTATAACCCTCTGAGGTTATTCTATACGGTTCCATATAAATCATAGTTCATTGCATGTTTCCGTTAAATGCTTATAATTGACCATTATGCCCTTTTTGTATAAAAACGAGATTTTTTTTAAAATGTGAGAGGACAAAAAGTTTTATTACTGATATAAAAGTATGTCCTAAAAATTTGACATCAGTTCTTGCTCTAAAATAAAAGTTATGCAAGATATCGTAAAACAAAAGCTTTTTGTTAATTAAATTGCATTTTTGGCATAAATCATATTTAAACCCAATTTTTGGCACCAAACTTGCTACCCACTGTTATGATATAATATTTGGGGATTTTTGAAAATTTTTGTCAAATTTTATACTGATCATAGCATAGAGTTCTAGCATAAATTCGATAATTTACGAAAATGCCCTTTTTGTTAATAAAATGAGTTTAACACATGATATGAATACCAAACCTTTTTCTACTGATATCATATGTTAAATAAAATATTTTAAGCATTAGAGACTGGTCAAAACTTTAGAATTTTATAAACACCTTGAATACCGTAAATTACCGACTTTTACGCTAATTAGGCGCATAGTATGGTTTAAAACCATATTTAATGCCTAAGACTTGTTACCCACTGATTTTATAAATAAATTTTTATACTTTAACAGCAAGTATAAGTCTTGAACTCAGATTTCCAAATTTAACCTTAAAAGCATATGTGAAATGACCAAAATGCCCCTATGGTGCATAGTTTGGCCATAAATGATTAAACACGCGTATGTATGATATCTTGCTGATATAACAACATAAAATAAATATTTTTACAGAATGTTTTAGACCAGAACCTCAGTTTATGTTTAAACCTCTTTTATAAACTTTAAAATGACCAAAATACCCTTTCGGGACGTAAATTGGTCTTAAATACATTTGGGGCATAATTATTGATATCCTACTGGATATCACAACATATTTTAAGCATAATAACTATTGGAACTTGTATATGACTCATCCGGTTACACGTTATGCATATACGCGTTCGATACGGTTTATGTAACTAGTTTGCATGAATTGGCCGAAACAGGTCAAACCTTATCATTTTTACTTCAAAATCCTGAATGTGTTTAGTTTACCCATTATATACAAGTCTTCATACTTGTCGGGTCTAAATCACATTCCAATCCGATCACCGCTTAATCTAGCGTTTCGTACCGTAAACCTTTCTTTAAAACTAACCGGTCTAAGTGATAACTTAAATAAGACCCGTTAGGAATCTAATAGGTTAATAAAACCTTCGTTCCAAATTAAGAGCCCTGGTAGAAGTACTTGCACTTGCTGATTAGAATATACGGCTGAGTTTAATTTACATTTTTAGCTTAGGTAAATACTTTTAACTTATTTTCCCTTATACGGGCTTGGGATACGGTAAACTATTACCGCTTGGTCGGGTGTAGAAACCTTTTAATCAGATATGGTTAAATTGTATAATCCCATTTTAATCAGTATTTCTTGATAACATATAACATTAGGGGTTAACGACCGTGTCCTGGATATCCTTGGCTCATTCAAAAAGCGTGAATGGCCACGACTTAAGCACGGGGTGTAGGCATACACCTGTCTGTTGTGTATGTAAAAGATATACTCACTCGTGAGGAAACTTCTTGTGAGTTTATATTTATGGTGTGTCGATTAATCTTGTTCGGCTGTTATACCGGCCCTAAATGTTGGACAAACATGTAAATCTGATACAAGATTGTTATTAATATAATTGTCCCAAGTTATAAAATGTTTGTGCCTTGTGCATTTAAACCAATTTTCATAAATGTTTTCAAAAGAGTCGGTTAATTGTATTTACCAGTGTAAACTGACGTATTTTTTCCAAAAAGACTAAGTGACAGGTACTGTACGTAATTGGCTGGGAGCTCGGGGCGTTAATAAGGAATTTTGCAAGTTCTAAACGTCTAAAGTCTGTTGAACAATATTTATATTTCTGTTTTAAGATCCGCCTGTGGATCCATATACAACCGTTCGTATAATGTTTAGTTAAACTTTAAATTTCGGTTTGTAATATTATTTTTCATCCAAGTCTTCCGCTGTGCATTAAACTGTATACATTTGACTATGATGATATCAACTACGTCACGATACTCCCCACCGGGCCCACCGGTAATACATGGAAATATCAGGGTGTGACAATATTACTTGAGTTGATAATACATGTTCAAAGCGTTTTGCTCACAAATATAAGCCAAGTATTTCATGTCACAAAATGATCTTAAACAAAATATAGATATTTGAAACGAGGCTTGACACCTATATTCCGCATGAGGGCGAAATATACGAGGCAAACCCTCCAAAAGATGGCATCGTTCCTTGAAATCCCATGCTCTTGACTTCCAAATCATGCAGTGTTTCTTATTTCCCTAAAATACATGTTAAGAAAAATGACAACAATAATGTCGATGATTCACGTGTTTTGTTTTGACACAAATGAAACTTTAAACATTTGATGCTTTGAATAAAAACCAATATGCATAGTATCATTGAAATTCTTTGATCATTAATGTTTTATAAGGACATTAATATATGTGTCGCCATAAGCCAGTAACCAAACCTCGACAATGTTATACGTCGTTACCTGGCCACTAAGTCCATAGTGATACCCCGACTTGTTGGAAACAAAAGCACTCTTCAGGGTCTCATGGACCAAGAGTGGAGCATGCCTAGACTCGATACATCTATTCCAATTTTCCCTGGTCTGTAGATGTTGACTAATGGTTACCGCTAGTGTATACGCTTATGCGCATATTCTAGTTGATTTCACTCCATAACTACCATACCTTGGTGTAACATGTATTCCCCCTCGGAGTTTTAAAATGTAAAAACAGTTAAATGAGGGATGTGAAACTCACAACTTGCATTCCGTGCTATAGTGTGAGGGCAGTATGTCTATCGCTTCCGTCAATCACGTATCATAGCTTAATCAGATGAGACAAGACTGGTGCTGAACATAGTAAAATATAAAGTTCATGTGTATTGAAGTCAGTTTGTACGAAGGGCTCATAGCAGGTTCATACGAAGGGAGTCACCATAGCAGGTTTGTACGAAGGGAGCCGGTTCGTACGAACCGACCCCATTCGTAGGTTTCTTGTACGAATCCACTAAGCCTATATATAGAAGTGTAGGGTCTTGTTCATTGGGTATCTTTGTGACTTGAGAGGGGAAACTCTTATCGTTTGTTTTCGTGGTTCAGTACTTGTCAATCATCAATAGAAAACAACATTCAATCACATCTTTGTGTTCAATCTACACACGTACTTGGATTCCGCACAAGATACGTGTTCTACGTGTTCAATGGTTAAGGAATCGATCCTTGGAGCGAATTCAAAAGTGGTATCAGAGCGGGTGTTGATTGCACGGATTGAAGACACAAAGTTTCAAGCAAATTCATCAGATTCAGAGCTGAATTCATCATTTTCTACACATATCTTCTTCTACTCGTCTTCTACTCATTCTTTTTATCTTTAATCTTAGATTCACAATGTTTTTACGGTAAAAAACGTCTGATTTTGAACATTTTGTGCAAAAAGTGTTTTCAAATAACCTTAGAAAGTTTCAGATCAAAATTCATACAAAATCATGGTCAAATTAATGAAAAATATGAAGTTTGAAGGATGTTCGTTATGGAACTGAGTTAGTACGAACCCATAAATTGTGCATTCGTACGAACCCATGTGGCTTCGTACGAACCGGGGTAGCTATGTACGAATCGAGGTTTAAAATCAAAATTGTTTTCCGAGTGCATTCGTACGAACCCAGAGGGTGCATTCGTAGGAACCGGGATCAATAATCAAACTGTCTTTATTGCGCATTCGTACGAACCAGGAAGGTGCATTCGTACGAACCAGAGTGTATAATTAAACTATTTTCAGTGTCAATTCGTACAAACCTAGATTATTTCATGTTCGTACGAACTGAGAATTTGTGTTTGTTTGATTTTCAAATTTGATCAAGTGTTTGAGTGTTTGCAGGAATCATGGAAGAGGAATTCTATAATGAGTTTTATAACGCATTCACAACTGAAGAAACACCCGTGACAAAGATTGCTTCAAATGTTATTTCTGAGAGTTTGAACTATGATAATGTTTACAAAAATCATTAAAAGCCACCAAAATTAATGAATATCGAAGATTATCATTGGCGGAGCACTAGATTTGAAAACTAGGTGAAGGCTTACGCTTATGATAGCTGGATTATGTTAACATTGGGATATGAAAAGCTTATAAACGATAAAAAATGAATTACTTGAAATTAAAGCTTTTTAAGATAAATATCAAAAGGAACACTCTAATGAACTAAGAATGATAACATTATTACAATATTATGTTAGAGAAGATATTTTGTTCTTGCTTCAACATGGTGAAACGTCCAAGTCACTGTGGGAAGCACTGAAAGTGAAAGCTGAGGGTGGAAAGGATATTAAGAAGAACAAAATTTCTTTGTTGAAAATGGAGTTTGATCTGTTCGGATGCATGAAAGGAGAAAGTGTCCGACAAATGATAGAAAGATTTTGTCATTTGAAAATAGAGTTAGAGAGATTTGGAATTAGAAAGGGCAGAGAAGAGATTATCGACAACTTGATCAAGGCATTATCACATGTCGATGATTGGAAAACATTTGTGATAGTTTTGAAAAATGATGTCAGGTTTGAAGAGATCACTTTGGATAGTTTGATTGAAATACTTGAATGTCATGATCTAGAGTTACAGAAACACAACAAATGACTAGTTCAAGTTATCAGCAGAATGTTGATTTATACTATCAAAAAAGTATGCTGATGAACAATCAGGCACCAAAGATCAGTACGACATTTAGTGCTGACAACACTGGTGATTCTTCAAAGAGCAAAACTCTGAGTTAGGATTCTGGATATCATTCATCATCTGCATTGACTAAATCTAATCCGAATTGGAAAGATTCTCCAAACTTGAATATTGATTTTGCTAGACAGCATATGAGTTTCTTGGCTTCTATTATGGAATCTTATGAAAATTTGGTCGCAGGAAAAATAGGAAATCCAAATATGACAAAGGAGGATTACGACCAGGTAGATCCAGAAGAGATGGAGCTCATGGATATTAGGTGGTGTATGGCTAGCGTAATTAGAAGAGCTCAATGTTTTATGGAGAACACTGGGAGAAAATGTCTTGAAGGTCCTAACATGAAGCTCGGGTTTGATAAAGCTAAGGTCACTTATTTCAAGTGCAAACAAAACGGGCATTTTAAAAGAGAGTGTACCAATCGGGAAGCTGATGATAGTGTGAATCCATTTCATGAAGACTATTACAAGAAAGCTATCTATCATCGCACAAATGAGCAACTGTCAAAAGCAAATCAAAAGCAGATGATGAATGTCCATCCAAAGAGAGAAAACAAACCTTGATAACAGTTCAAGAGGATGAAGGTTTCAATTGGAATACATATATTCCAAAAGAGAAACTTGCTTTGGTTGCTGAGACGAGACCGAGTCGAGAGGAACGTCATGCACGTATGTGGTTGAGTGATGTGTATGAGATTTTCATAGAAGCAAAGCGTGCAAATAGATGGGATGATGAAAGAGAATGTTTTATTGATCCTCAAGGAAATCCGGCAGTTGATCCTGAAAAGGTAGATTTTAAAGCGCTTGTTGCTGCTATTCCAACTGCAGGAGTATGGGCTTTAGGGATCAGAGAGAATCCGAACTACAAGAAAGAAGTAGAGGAGGGCATAAGAAGGGTAATCTATGCTAGTGTCGAGAAGAAGAAGGAGACTGTAGAGGAAATTGTTGATGAAAGCAAGAAGATGGTGGATGAGTTGAAGAAAACAACAGAAAAAATTGGTGATGAGAAGCTGAAAAGTTCAGCAGAGGAAGCTAATGCTGAGAAACAGCATGTGATTAAAGAAGATCAGAATCAGATGGCGAAAGAAGCCACGGTGCCTAATATTTAGGTAATAACTAAAACTGAATCTCCTATATCATCAAATGAAATTGAAAGCAAAACTGAAGTGCAGTGTAGGAAATTGTTAGGTCCAGAAGTTTTACGCTTATCTTTATTGTATTAAATTATGTATTAATTGGGTTTAGATTAGGTTTTGGACTTGGGCTAGGCCATGTGGGCCAATAGGGTAGAGGCTACTATAAATAGTCTTATCTAGGTTATTGTAGTAGAGCTCTCCTATTGTGTCACCATGTAATCCCCAAAGGAGAACCTTGTACCAGACAATCCTAGGGATTGTGTGCAAGGTTCTCGAAGATCGTACCAGACACTCCTTGAGACTGTGTGCGATCTAAGCAGCGGCACTGAGTTTTGTAATGAAATATTTTCTTTTTGTTCTTATGGATTGATCTTATTTTCCGCGTTCGATTAATCCTAGAGTGATATCTCGGGTTTTTCGGGACTAACAATTGGTATCAGAGCCAATTTGATATCAAACTTTCAAGAAATTTTGAGTTTTTGTTGAAGATCTTCATCGTGTTCTTCGCGATCTTCATCGTGTTCTTCGCGTTGTTTAAAAAACCTTCATATTGTTGTTAGGTGATTCACTTAAAAAGTGTTAAAAATCTTTAAAATATCAAATTCATCATCAACAGCAGACTAACGTCATCATCAGACATCATCCATCATCCGTGACATCCTCTGACATTATCAAATCATCGTACATCATCATCTCATACGTAACAATCATTAGTCAATCATCATCTTCAAACTTCATGGTCAGACATCATAAGCCGTCATCATCATAATTCATCACGGTTTCATCCGTAATACATCTTCAATTCCATCCGGAATCAACAATTTTCATCCGGAATCATATCCGAAATCATCCGGAATCGTCACTACGAAACCTTCATTCATCAAACCTTCCGTCCGTGATCGTTTCGTTTTCATCCGGAATACAGCTTTCTTCTATCTGACACACACTGTTCTATCCGGAATCATCATTTCGGACCAAATCTTCATCCGTGATCATCACACTCATCCATAATCATCCATCCGTAATCATCCATCAGTATCCAAGATCATCCGACATCGCATCATTCTTAATCAATATCATCCGTAGTCATCCGCAATCAACAATACACATATCCTCCGACACCGTTACCGACGCAAACTACCTCTCACCACCGTGCACCATAGTCAACCTCCACTGTTCTTCTCCGTCAACCACACACGACCACCATCGTGCTCCGACATCTCTGTCATTCTCCGTCCAGAATCTCCGTTCATCATCCTCTGTTCAAATCTCCTGTCCGTTCATCATCGTATACAGTCTCCATCTTTCACCGCGAACTACCGAACACCGCCTCCGATAAACCTGCAACTTCCTCTCCGATCATTCCGTCAACCTCCGGTCACCACCTTTATCATCGTTCACCCTAAAACCTGCAACTCACCACCTCCGACCACCGTTCCTTTGACGACCACTGTTATAGCCGGCGACTGCACTATCCTCCATCTTCATCATTTTACTCCAGTCGCCGCTGTCTCCTTCACTCCGTCCATCTTCATTCACCATCTCCGATTTGGTGGCGGCGGAGCTAAAATTAGGGTTTCGGGGAAGTTGGTTTTACGAAGAAGAACGTACGGATATTTGAATTGATTTTTTTTAATAATAATAATATTATATTTAATAATAATAATTAGGTAATCATTACATAATCATTAATATATATTAATATTAAAAGTTTATATTAAAATATATAATTATAATATTATAAAAAGTTTATTTTAATATTAATTAAAAAGGTTTTTTATATATAATATATTAAAAAGTATTAATTATTATATTTTAAAAGTTAAAAAAATTATATTGAAATCTTAAAAAAGGGGAAGGGGTTTGTTCGTTTTGATAAGTCTTGACAAGCTTTTGAGGTGCAGTAAAGGAAACTGGTTCATACGTTTGCGGAGTGCTTGAGTTAGCAAGTTTACGGGTTATCGCTTGATTCAACGATGAATTCTCCAAGCACTGTATCTCAACGTGAGTTGGTCTGGAAACAACTCGATAGTTTCAGATATATTGAGGGTGAAAATGTAGAAGACGTGATCAGAAGGTTTACGCAACTGCTTTCTGAAATAGAGAAGAGCGGGTTAAATGTGACACTTGGTAGGATTAACAGGGCTTTTCTGTACGGTTTGCCACGTAGCAAGACATGGGACTATCGTGTTGCAGTTATCATGGGGACATACAATCATGCTACAACGGAAACCAAAGATGTGATCTCCTTAGTCAATAAATATATCCAGGAAGACAAGCAGAGGAGTCAGAATCACGCAAACACATCGTCATCTACGTCTAACTGTCAGAAGGTCGTTGGTACTTCGCCATTTGCTACTAATCCCAACGCTGCTCAGATTCCCTCACCTTCACCTGTGGCAACTTCATCATCTGATGTGAAGAGCCCACAATCAACAGGATCTCATCCCGATGAGGTGGCCAAACCAGCACCCCAGGCCCAAGTTGAAGAACCGAAATCTCTCTCTGAAACGCTAAATTCTCTGTTGTGTACAGAGCACTGTAGAAAGAAAGTTGCTCTTCTGAGATCACAAAACTCAGCATTGATCACGGATTATAACAGTGTCATGGGAAAGTACATCAGTCTTCGAGAGAATAATAAGATTCTCTATGAAAAGATTGAAGCACTTAAGAAGGACATAGCTCAACTTCAGAGGGACGTGAATCAACAGCAATGTTGGGTTCACGACTACAAACATAGACTCACAGTTAAAACTCTTGAATGTGACTCTGTGAAGGGTGAGCTAGAGCTCCTCACTGGAAAGTATAAACAAAACGAGTTAAACATCAAAAAGTTTGATACTTCTAGTGACACTGTTCGTAATTTGTGCGATGTGCAACTTGCTTATCAAGAAAACAAGGGAAAGGGTTTGGGGTATAAACAGGCTCCGCCACCATACAATCATAATTATTCTAGATTGCCAATCACTGAGCAGGAAATGGAAAATTATGACACTATGATGTATGGCAAACCTAGTGACTATGTTCCATGGGAGCCCTTCAGACCAAAGAATGCCAGACCAGCTGATTTTCAAAAACCAATGAATTTTGTTAAAAATGCGGATAAAAATTGCTCAAACGAATCAGCTGGCGAATCTGAAAAGGAAAATGAACCAAAGAATGAAACAGAACCAGTGAAAACATCCGCAAATGAGCAACAAGAAATTTTACCAAATTATAATTCTGTTAAAAATACTAACTGTTCTAGTTTGTGTGCAGAGTCAGTAACAGTTGAAGAGCAGTCTGCAGTAGATGATAAATCACATTCAAACGCTACTGATGTTGCTGATGCTGCTAATAATTCAAATGCTGCCGAATGCGATAATTACGCTTGGAACTGTGTTATGTCTTGGTATGCTGAGAGTCGGGGTATTCCTATTAAAACTGATGATTCAGGTGTTGTGGTTTTAGACTATAATTGTGGTGATGAAAATGTTTTAACAGGAAAATCTGATGTATCGACTGATAAACTTGAGACATCTGTTTCAAGTGACTCAGAGATCAATTCTGATGATTCGGGAAACTATTCTAGTGTGCCTGAAACATCAACTGATACAACAGAAACTCATGAACAGGATAAAGATAATGATGAACAGGGATCATCTGATGAACCTGACACTCAAGCTGCAGATTCTGGTACATCAGATAATGAATGTAGCGCTACTGAAAATTCCAAGTGTGACAAACACTCAGAATCAAGTAGTGCAACCCCCAAAGATAGTCAAACAGTTTCAAACATAGACTGCTCTTCGAGTGAGAAACCAGAATCAGTTGATGTCAAGGACTCAGAGGTTGATGAATCTGAAGAAGAGATATCCGTAGAATCCAATTCTGAAGAAACTCATGAGATTTTGGAGCCTGCAGAAAAGGGATCCACGGAAATCAATTCAACAGTTGATTCAACTGATGAACCTGAAGAAGAGATATCTGTGGAAACCAATTCTGCAGAAACTCCTGAAAACATAGTTTCTGAGGAAAAAGAATCTATGGAAGTCAATTCAACAGATGATTCAACTCTTGATCCCAAAGGATTAGATTATGAAGAAAGTGTTTCAAATGAAGCAAAATCTACTGAATCTGCTCCTTTAAAGAAAAGACGGTCACGTAGAAACAGAAAACCACCCAAAAAGAAGACTCAAAAGGAAAACCCGACTCTTAAGCAAACTGAATCAAAACTGAAGGGTAAAGTTGCGGAGGCTTACTCTCTTGCTGACAACCGTGAGCAGGGTCCATCCAAGATCAAACATGAACAAAAGAAATCAGCACCAAAAGAAAAGAAGAGACTTGCTCAGTTCTCGAGAATAACACAAGCAGAACTAAATGTCTTTTTCTCGAAAAGGCAAACGTGTTTTAATTGTGGAGTTCCGGGACACATTGCAAGAAATTGTGTTCATCGTCCTTACCATCATGGGAACATGTATCATCAGAAGGCTATGCACTCTCACTTTACCAAAAACGGTCCTCCCAAAGCAAGGCCTTCTGACAGAGACTGGAATCTTGCCAAACAGGAAAATCAAAAAAATTCAAACATAAACAGATTTCAAAGAAAAACAAAATTTTTTCCATCAAATGAAAGTGTTTCAGACACTAGGACTTGGAAACCTAAAACTCCTGTTGGATCCCAGTCTCCGTGTTCGCAACCGTCAACATCGACGTCTTCACCTCAAACCTCAAATACTACTAAAATTCATATGATCTTTCGTTTGGTTTCATATACTGATAGTGATGGTCAACTCAGGTCAACAATGGTCTGGGTTCCAGTTTCTAACTAATTCCGCTAAGTGTGTAGGAACGGCTATGGAGGGCGATCGTTAGACCTTGGTTTATCGATTGTAGTTGTTCCAGACACGTGACAGAAGACTTATCCCAGTTGAATAACAAAAAAATATTCGATGGTGGATTTGTCAGCTTTGCGGGAGGGGAAACTGGAAGAATTACCATGAAGGGCACTGTCAGAAACGGGGTTCTCATCTTCTCAGACGTCAATTATGTCCCCGAACTGAAGCACAACCTTTTGAGCGTATCTCTGATGTGCAACAAAGGGATGGAGGTTTTCTTCACCGAGAGTGACTCGCAATTTCGTTCTTCGACCGATTCAGAAGCCGATTTCTGAACATGCTGTAGCTATCCTTGATGGTGTAGTCCGTAACATTGAAGTCTCCTCAGGACCCTCAAATCCTCAAGGAACTTCTCTGTTTCTGGGAGCAATTCCCTCATATTGCACTGTAGATCCACCGGTGATCAACAACGCTACTGCATCAAGTGAGGGGGAGCAATCTGGTATAATATCTAGAAGTTTCTTAATCTCAAGCTGCTGGTGTGCAGTCCCACAACGAATCGGGTATGAGAAAGTTGCTTCGAGCAAGTTAAAGGTCTGGATCATGATGAGGAACATGCATTGGTGATGAGAAAGAAGTTCGAAATGAGCTCGTTGGGAGAAGTGAAAATGTTTCTGGGCATGCAAGTTCGTCAAAACAGGGATATGAAGTGTACATCAGCTGGATGCCAATTCTTGAGGGACAGACTCATCTCATGGCAGTGCAAGAAGCAACAGCTCACTTTTGCAGCGGAAGCAAAGTGCGGTACAGCATCTGCTGCCTACTACTCTCAGGTTCTTTGGATACAACACCAGCTCAAGGATTACGGTTTGACTTATCTAAACTCTACTACTTATTTTGATAATGATGCCGTTATCCAGATTATCAAAAACCTTGTCTTTTACTCTAAAACCAAGCACATTGACATCAAGGTGCACTCTATTCGAGACTGCTATGACAGATGATTGTTTAAACTTGAACAGATCCATACTGATGCTATTACAGCGGATTTTTTTTATATAAAACCTGTCAGCATCTCGAGATTCAATGTTCTTGTGGATCTTTTAAAAATGATGCGTTTTCACCGACTGAGCGACTACAAAAAAAAAAAAAA
Source organism: Helianthus tuberosus (assembly GCA_030545235.1). NCBI lineage: Eukaryota > Viridiplantae > Streptophyta > Magnoliopsida > Asterales > Asteraceae > Helianthus > Helianthus tuberosus. The sequence continues at coordinate 126,346,299 of CM060360.1, read as the reverse complement.
CGGGTTTCTATATTTATGTAAATAAATAAGTAAATTTGTGCATAAAGTGTGATGCACAAATTTAGGGGGGGAGAGGGACATATATGTACATATGCATAGTTTGAGGGGGAGAAAAGCAAAAAAAAAATATATATATATATATATATATATATATATGTACATACGTATCGTTTGAGGGGGAGAAATAGTTGCTTGGGAAATGAAATGAATTTTCGTGTTAAAGAACTTGATTAACACATGTAAGGTTTGAAGCTGAACAGGCTAGGATCCATTGCGATGTGTTGATAGGTCTGCCGCTCGAAAAGCAAAAGAAGCAAAAGTGATACAAACATAATGGACGGGACATCTCGTGGGTAACAGACCAACGGTGTATGATTTCATGGTCTTAAATCCTACGTTGATAGATAGCCAACATCTGAAGTTTCGGGTCTTTATGTTGATGATTCATCCAGGATATCAGCGCTGTCCCTCTGCTGTACGAATGTACTGACCTGGACACAGTGAGGATATCTTGCTAAAAGAGCCCTTGTCAGATTTTCCTTGGTCTCTCTGCTATACGGAAGTACTGACCTGTTCACCAGGAAGTCTGGCATTGTAAAAAATATAAAAATATATAAAAAATAGAATAAAAGGGCTCTCGTCAGATCTTCCTTGGTCTCTCTGCTGTACGGAAGTACTGACCTGTTCACCAGGAAGTCTGGCATTAAAAAAAAATCAAAAATATAATAAAAGGATGATCTCAATATACTCACCTGCTACGATGAACTGTTGTGCTTACCTTGATCGCGGGGGTATGCCTTGGAATGGGACACACAGATGTCACAGTATAAACCTACCTAAAAGCGTATCACAAAGAAAAAAGTTGAAGTTTGAGCGGTGGATTTAAGAGGACAAGCATATCAACAATTGCGTGGACCAGCCTGAGTAAACGAAGAGCTGAAAAGTGTCCCTTAATCAGTTCGAGAACGATTTTGATCCCATGGCAGGTTCTCCCTATATTACTCCTCATTAGTTTTCTATTATCAATTTGTTTTGTTTTGATTATCTCTTTACTAAAAAGGTTGCTCGGTTGGTTGCATCGTTGACTTTGAGAAATATGTTTTCTGTCCTAAAAATCAAGCAAATCATTAAAGTAATAGTCTGGCCCACTGTTTTGGATTAGGGCCCACTGTCGTGGATAACGCGAATCAGATCCGGCTCATTGCTCTCAAATGTAATTCGGACCATTATTCCGAGTTGGGGCTTGGCTGTTTGATCTCAGGCCCAATCCGAAACTCTATAAATTGTCAAACATTTCTCATACGAGTCGCATATTCAGACAAATCTCATCTCCTAATTATTTCGGAACCTCTCATCATCTTCGCGGATCACTTATTCAAATTACGAGGTTTGCAGGTTCCTATAATTTTCAAACCAAAGCCTTTGAATGCCACAATTGCCGAAGAGCATGACGTGCAACAGACACTTGCTGATGAGAAAGCTGAGATAGAAACAGAAATTCTAGATTCATACGAAGATGAATCTGACGAAGACAGTGATGTGGAAGAATTTGTCTCTGAGAATGTTGAGGAACCCGTTCAAGAATCAACGTAAATGAAGACTGAAGACCTTCAAGCCCTGATTGAATCATTGAAGAATAGTGTCGGAAACCCTCCTTCTGAACCTATTCCTGAAACTGAAGAGGACTCGAAAGATGATGTTGAAAAGGCATCCAACAAGAAACGAAGAACCAAAACGGCTCCTCATAATCATTCTCTGGCCCAAGCTCAAATCTATAGCCTACTATGCCCACCGATCCACAAGTCACTGCTGCTACTCAAGAAACATGCACGCAAGATCTCGATTTTGATTTAAAATTCGATTTCGATCTCGATCTGCATGAAACAACTCATTTTCAACCAGAAAGCTCAAGCGGCATCACGTTCAATGTAGGAATTTCAGTGGTGCCGATTTCTCTGAGCATGATAAAGCAGCCATGCACTTTGCAGCCAACAAAATGAAATTTGTTGAAGAAAGAGATAGTGATGACGATACGACTGTTGATGTAGCGAAGCTGCAAAGAAGAGTGATTGTGTTGAAACAAGATGCTGCCCTGAAAAAGGTCACCGATCTCATCTTTGCAGGCTCAAATATCAAGCAAAGATCAGGCGATCGAAGAACTACAAAGTGATGTGGGTATGCTGATATCTTTTGAAAGCCAAGCTGAAAAAGAAGCTCGGGAAAGTAATCAAGAATCGTCTGTTTGCTGATCCGGCTCTGTTGCCTGGTGGTCCTCCAAACGGATTCAGCAACTAATCCAGTAAACTTAGGGGGAGATTGTTAGGCCCTATAGGTTTATGGATTAGTAGGTTTGTTGCTAAATGGATCAAGCTTCTAGAAGGTGGTGGGTATTAGAGTGGGCTTAGGGATAATGGGCCTAGGGTTTTGGGGGAAACCCCTTACTATAAATAGGAAATGATAATTAGGGGCTTAAGGTTGGTTCATTGGTTTTAGAGACTTGTATTAGACAATTGATTTGTATGCAAGTTTAAGCCTTTGAATATTCAAATCTTCATCTTTGTGTTAAAAAAAAATTGTTAGGTCTAGAAGTTTTACGCTTATCTTTATTGTATTAAATTATGTATTAATTGGGTTTAGATTAGGTTTTAGACTTGGGCTAGGCCATGTGGGCCAATAGGGTAGAGGCTCCTATAAATAGTCTTATCTAGGTTATTGTAGTAGAGCTCTCCTATTGTGTCACCATGTAATCCCCAAAGGAGAACCTTATACCAGACAATCCTAGGGATTGTGTGCAAGGTTCTTGAAGATCGTACCAGACAGTCCTTGAGACTGTGTGCGATCTAAGCAGCGGCACTGAGTTTTGTAATGAAATATTTTCTTTTTGTTCTTATGGATTGATCTTATTTTCCGCGTTCGATTAATCCTAGAGTGATATCTCGGGTTTTTCGGGACTAACAAGTGGTATCAGAGCCATTGAAGTCTTTCAAAGGATCGGTTTTGATATCACTCGAAGAACGAGAAGATATTTGCACTGTGTGAGGGATGTGTGTTCGTAAATGTAAGATCTCTGGTTTATGAAATCTGGTTTTCATCCACAGATCTGAAAAAATTCAAGATCTGGTGTTATTATTGTCGGAGACGGCGAACGGTAGTTGCAAGTTGTCTAAAAAGAGAGTGATGACAACGTTTCTGTTTTTGTAACAGAGGTTGATGTGGTTGTTCGGTGGTGGTGATGGAATGGTGATGGTGTTCGAAGGTGGTTGTCGGAGAAGTTGCAGGGTGTAACGTCGGAGAAGAAGAAGTTGCAGGTTGACGGTGGTTATGGATGGAATGAGGGGTATGGTATTCGGAGATGTGAAAGATGGTCGGAGAAGGTAACCGAAGATTCCAGGTCGAAGGTGGTTATGGAGGTCCGACGAAACTGGTGATGTAAGGTGAAGTCGATCGGAGAGAAGACGTTCTAACGTTGATCGGAGTCAGAGGTTGATGACAGGATGTTTGATGGAAGTTATGTTCTGGTGATTATCGTTGAGATGTTAAAGTGAACAGAAGGTGGTGGTTGACGGTGTTTGGTGTTCGGAGTCGAACAACGGTTGTTCGGTGCACGACGATGGAGTTGCGGGTGGTCGATGAAATACGATGAGATACGATGGAGTTGCAGGTGGTCGATTATATGGTGATCGGAGGTGGTTGACGGCAGTTGCAGTTGACGATGATGACGAGATGAATATTTGATCAAGACCGGAGACGTGAACGGAGTTTATGATGATGTCCGATGATTATTCAAGATGATGATGTCACAGCAGCACAGCAGAGAATGTTGGGAATGTGGCGGCTGCACATAGGATGTCACATCATGAATTCTTAAAAAACCCTAAGGAATGTGAGCCACAAGATGGTAAGGATCTACGGTCAGAAAGTGTGGAGACATGTTTTGAATTCAGCGCATGTTGTGGGGTCGATTGGTGATGCAAAAGTGTGATGAATCAGAATGTGGGGACAATTGGTGCTGTATTGGACAAGAATTCATTTGGGCTTAACAATACTTGAACAGGCCCATGATGAATTTAGTAGTCAAAGCCCAGGTATGATCTGTAAAATGCTGTGGGTAGCATAACCTGGATTGCAAGTTATTTGGGCTACTTGAATTTGTTTTTATTATGTGGACTTGGCTTACATGGGTGAACCTAAGAAAACGGAATTCAACAACTTAGCCTGTTCGCATTTTAGTTGAAATTTGGTCCACAATTTACAACAACAGAAGTTAAAAAATTTTCATTGGGTTAGATTTTTTTTGGGACCACAAGGTGTTTTTGCGCGACTTGAATACCAGACGGATCACTTGAATCCGTGTGTTCTTGTTAGTAAAAAGTTCATATCATTCTTCGGTCCTGATCCGAGACATATCCGAGACCTCCGTCATTCGTCCGACATCGTTCAACTTCATCCGACATAGATTCTTCCACTATCTGAGATACGCTGCTGGGCCACTAAAATGAGAAGACCCAAAACTGGAGAACATCTAAACCGCAATAAAGATAGCATAAAACTAGGGGGAGATTGTTAGGTCCAGAAGTTTTACGCTTATCTTTATTGTATTAAATTATGTATTAATTGGGTTTAGATTAGGTTTTGGACTTGGGCTAGGCCATGTGGGCCAACAGGGTAGAGGCTCCTATAAATAGTCTTATCTAGGTTATTGTAGTAGAGCTCTCCTATTGTGTCACCATGTAATCCCCAAAGGAGAACCTTGTACCAGACAATCCTAGGGATTGTGTGCAAGGTTCTCGAAGATCGTACCAGACAGTCCTTGAGACTGTGTGCGATCTAAGCAGCGGCACTGAGTTTTGTAATGAAATATTTTCTTTTTGTTCTTATGGATTGATCTTATTTTCCGCGTTCGATTAATCCTAGAGTGATATCTCGGGTTTTTCAGGACTAACAGAAATGCATGGAAACATGCAGTGCCTGTACTGAGAAGGATGAAAATTTAAGATCCAGAAACATTGAGTTACTAAAATAGAACATATTTTTAAAGAAAAATGTATTGAAATGCTTGAAAATGAAAAAAAAAATTTTAACGAAAAGAAGAAGAGCTGACACAGAAATGTGATAGTCTTGAAAAAGAAAACAAAGTGTTAAAACAAAAGTGTTCAGCTGATTGCAACAAATGTGTTCAAAAGGATAAAACTATTCAAGAGTTGCAAAAAGAATATGATGGAATGAAATTGCTATATCATACTATAAAAGAAGCTTATGAAACTTTGAAGAGTAAAGTTAAAAGTCTGGATGATAGATTGTCAGCATGTTTAAAAACAACTAAAACTTGTTGAAGCCAGATAAGAAGGAAAACAACTGGTTTTAAATCAATATATTGATGAAGTTGCTAAACTTAAACAAGAATTGGCTAAAAAGGAAAAGTTGGTTAATAAACTTCAAATTTATCATGCTTCTTCATACATTCGGGAACGTATTTTCAACATAACACCAGACGGTAACGAGTCTGAAAAGAACAAAAAGAGAATTGGGTCAGAGTATCATCAAGTTCCACCAGCGTTGGAGAATATTATACATTCTATGATAACAAAAAGTGGAAAAAGCAATAAACATGGTTGACCAATTAACTAACAACATCGATGTGGCTTACACCAAATCTGATAATCTTGGTGATTCAGAAGTGGTAGGTAAGGTTGTTGAAAGTGTTTTGACAAAGGAGTCTACCAAAACAGATAAGTCCGAATCACATGATGAAAATGAGGAAAGTTGTCACAAAAACTATCTGAAAAATTCAAATTCTGAGAAAGATGCGAATGATAATCCAATAGGATTGGCATATACCATGATTGGATTGAACAAACTATTCTCAGATATTGAGTTTCTGATTTAGAATGTGTTGTCGGGCAAGATTGACAAAGTGTTTAAATTGGTAGAAATCAAGAATGCTGAAATTGCAAAATTTGCTGCGAAGAGTAAAAAAACTTTTTATAACAAACCTGGTTACAAAAATAAAAACACGAAGGCTGGGTTGGGTTATAAAAAGAAACAATATCAAAAGAAAAGGGCTGAAAAGCAAAATTATCAGAAAAAGATGAACTTTGTTCACGGAACAAGTTCAGAAGAAGAGAAAGAACTCCAATTTAGACGACACTCTTATGAAGAGTTCTATGCTCAAAAGAAACAACAACAACAACATATCAAAGATGTTTCGAAGAAAACATGCTTTAAATGTGATCAACTTCCCATACCCGGTCCGACTAGAAGGAACCGAGTATGATGCATTCTCCTTCATGACTTATTCATTTCTCACGACCCGTTTATGACGGATCTTACTTTTTACTTTCAAACAACTATAGATTTAAATATCACAATTTATCATAACGACACAAATAATTGGGATTAGCATACATATGACAATATAATGGAAATATGGTGTACACGAACTTACCTCGATCTTGTGAGTCTCCCGTTTTCTTAGTGTTTGAGCCTTCTTCTTTCACGCCTACATTAAACACATTCATTCATTTAGCCCAACACTTTCATTCCATCATTTACATAAATTTCTCATTTTCAAGTGACAAACATTATCACTAATTTTCAGAATTTCACACATTTATTCTCTTAAGAGTTTCATCAAACACTTGGTGTGCGTCACATTAATAAAGCATAATGTACAAGTATTCAAAGCATGACTTTACTAGTTCATCTTATTTATCATCGATAGTCAATCAAGTTCATACAATTCTTTTATTCTACATCAATTTATCTAGCATTCATGTATTACAAACAAGATCATATATCAAGATTACACATATTTACTTCTACTTGATCATCCTTTCATGCTAATTTTTCATCAAGTGGGTTTATACTACAATCATATCAATTCATCAAAATCAAACATAAATTCTGCCATTATTCTTACCCTACTCCTTAATCCTAACTTAACTTCACGATTTTCATGTCATGCATTCATGCTTGGGTTAATACCCACTTTCTACAATTTGACAATTCATAAAATTGAACTTACCCCCTTCAAGAAACAAGTTAGGAGCTTGCAATTTACTGTTCGTGCTTTCGAATTCCTTGAAATTTTTATAGAATTTTATGGAGTTGATGAAGCTAGGGTTTCTCCTTCCCTGGCTCCTGTTCGATCGACCAGACCCAACACACACCTGCTGTGTGTGGGTTTTTGATCTAAATTTTCTTTTTAACATTTAGTTTTGGCATGTTGCACTTTTGGTCCCTCGAGATTATTTTCTTATTTAATTTAGGCACTACCCATTTATTATTTGGTATTTGCATTATGTTTCATAAACCAAGATAAGCTTTTTAAATAATTTTTTGACTTATGCCTAGTTGACGTTTTTTGGGTGTTACATCTGGTCCAGTGCATATCATTACATACATAATGGATCCTATAGCAGGCGCTTATGGGATTCCTTTCATTCTTTCTTGCTCATCTTTTGAGCTTGGATATTGAGATGCACTCAATATTGTCCTCCCTTGAATAGGTACCAAACCTTTCATAGAGTTCTTCATCTTGAACCTTTTCAAGACTTTGTCAATGTATGCACTTTAGCTTAAACCAATCAAGCGCCTTGATCTATCCCTATAGATCTTTATTACCAAAATATAGGCGACTTCTGTAAGATCTTTAACGAAAAAACAACTTTTAAGCCAGGTTTTTACACCTTCCATGGTTGGAATGTCATTTCCAAATATTAGAATGTCATCGACATACAACACTAAGAAAGTAATAATGCTACCACTAGCCTTCTTATACACACAAGCTTTATCGACGTTCTTGATGAATCCATATTCCCTAATCTCTTTATCAAAACGGTGATTCCATCTTCTAGATGCTTGTTTCAATCCATAGATTGATTTCTTTAACTTGGATACTTTGTTAGGATGTTTTGGATTGACAAAACCTTCAGGCTGAACTATATAGACATCTTCCTTAAGATATCCATTAAGGAAAGCTGTTTTGACATCCATTTGCCAAATCTCATAATCAGATTATGCAGGTATGGCAAATAATATCCTAGTTGACTTAAGTATCGCCACGGGCGAGAAGGTCTCATCAAAATCAACCCTTTGAGTTTGAGTGAAACCTTTTGCTACAAGTCGCCATTTAGAAGTATCCAAGTTTCCATGCATATCTGTTTTCTTCCTGAAAACCCACTTATTTCCAACCACTTTGGAGTTAAGAGGTGGTACAACCAATTCCCACACTTGGTTGTCATACATGGATTGCATCTCTATGTTCATGGCTTCAAGACATTTGTCACAATCAGATTTTGACATTGGATCATGGTATGTGGTAGGTTCACCCGAATCTACCACGTAGCATCCATCCATGAAAAATCCATATCTTTCAGGTGGACTACTCATTCTACCAGATCTGTGAACGTTTTGTGTGTATTGATCAACCACTTGATTGTTTTCAACAACCTCTTGTTGAGTGCTATTTTCAACCAAACATGTATCGGCTTGTGGTTCTTGATCCTCATAAAGTTCCATTGTTCTACTAATTCCTTCCACGAGGAACTTAGCTTCCAAGAACTCAGCCTTTCGAGCAACAAATACCTTTTGCTCTGTTGGATCATAGAAATAATATCCTATATCATCTTTAGGATATCCTACGAAGACACACTTAGTGGATCGTACATCCAATTTATTTGAGGTGTATTGCTTCACATAAGCTTCACAACCTCATACCTTCAAATATGATAATGATGGAGCCCTTCCATGCCATATTTCAAAAGGTGTCTTATCCACTTTTTTTGGTTTGGGCCACATTGAATGTACAGGCCGCGGAGAGCAAAGCGTAACCCCAAAATGATATAGATAATGCGCTCCTAGCCATCATAAATCGAACCATATCCAAATAGAGTTCAATTCCTCCTCTATTGGAACGAAGAACTTTGATTGAGTTGATTTTTGTACTTCACCTTTTGAAGGCTTTGAACATTTCAAAACTTCAACTTTGTGTCTCAGCAAGTACACATAACCATAACTACTATAGTTGTCGGTAAAAGTAATGAAGTATCTTTCACCATTCCTAGTCATTGGCTTAAAAGGATAACATATATCCGAATGTATGATACCTACTAAATCTTTTGCCCTTTTCCACTAAAGGGTTTCTTAGTCATTTTACCTTATAAACAAGATTCACATGTATCAAATGAACCAACTTCATTTGTCTCCAAAAGACCATTCTTTCGAAGTGTTTACATGCGACTTCTGTTTATATGACCAAGGCGATAATGCCAAAGATAGGTCTCACTCAAATCCACTTTGAGTTTCTTGGTGATTGCTTAGTACATTGAACTATCAAATGATGTATTATTATGAACCAATTCATAAATACCATTTGAAAGCATAGCTTTAAAGTAAAACATGTCATTCATCGAAATATAAATGTCATTGTTTATAAAATTTAAATCAAAACCATATTGTCTTAAATGGGAAACTTGAATAATGTTCTTAGTGAAACTAGGAGCATTCAAAACATTTTTAAAACAATTTCCAAACCATTTGGAAGTTTCAAAACATAGTCTCCTCGGTCTTCAACTTGAACTTTCGTTCCATTGCCCATGAAGAGACTAATGTCTCCCTTCTTGTAATGTGTATTTCTTTTGAACTCTTGCAACAAATTGCAAACTTGAGTTCCACATCTGGCATCTAATACCCATGTGTTAGAAGAAATAACATTAAAGTCAATATGTATCATTAAAATTGTACGTGAGGTTTGCCCTGCATCCCTCTTGGTTTTCAACTCCTTGAGATAGATTGGACAATTCCTTTTCAAATGCCCTATCTCACCATACTCAAAGCATGGATTGTTCATGACAACCTTTGCCTTCTTCTCTTTTGGTTTCGGTGGTTCCGCTTTAGCCTTTCTTTTTCTTTTTCCCTTTGAATTTCCCGTTACCATTTGCAACATTTGCTTTGGTGTCGGGGTGATGCCCTTTCTTGTTGCCATCCTCATTGATCGTTAGAATGGATAAAGCCCTTTTACCCATATTGAGCCTTTCGAGGTGATCAATGTGGCTTTTCATCTTAAGGACATAAGATGAGACCGATTGGATTTCCTCCATTCGACATGCATGAAGCGTCTGAAGTGTTCTACCCTTGCATATTGTAGGAACATTTCCTTCAATTGGGTAATCATGTCTTATGCTCATGATGTTCAAAATCCTTTTGAATCTCGGGAATGATAATTCCTAACATGAGGCGGGAGGCTTGCATAGTATCCTCGATATACTTAATCCAATCGTTATAGGCATCCTTATCTTCCATAAGATGTTCATCGGGATTAGGACCGTTCAACACATAGGATATCTTCTCTTACTTGAGAACGATTCTTAAGTTTCGATATTAATCCATGAAGTGTTATGATTGAGACGATCCTTTTCAAGGATTGTTTTAGTGATAGGTTACGGACGGTTTGGGTAATATTGTTAGCGGCCATCTACAAAATTTTTACAAGGTTCAATTTTAGTATTTTTGAAATTATTATATTTTAATCATTAATACCCTTTTGTGTCTTAGAGACAATTAATAATTAAAATCTAGAATCCAATGTTACATTTAAATATCAGTTAGGTGACCTTTATCCCTTTATTTAAATTAACAAGGTAGTCAACGTTTGACAATTGCAACTCTTTGCAACTTCTAGCCATATGGGATCGGTTAAACATCTTTATGTTTAGTTGGCATGTTTAATCTCATCAACACCTTTTGTTCGCCATGCTTCAGTGACCCTAAGTTCATGGTTTCCAAATCAAGTCGTCCAACTTACACATACGTGTGAGTTTATACACATAAGTGGTAAGGTGACCTTTATCCCACAAACATGGTAAACCCACCTCGAACATACAAGTTCCCTCAAATGTGGTTAGATGACCTTTATCCCACAAAAAAGTTCCCAAGTGATTCGAGTGTTGTATAAAAAGATGGTGTTTGACTTGTTTTATAAAAGGGGTTTTTAATATTTCAAAATTCTAGTTTAGAAAATATTATGTACCATATATTTGCATACATTCAAATCCTTGGTACTTTAGTGAAAACCAATTTTCAAGGTTCTTTTTAATAAAACCCATTTTATTATAAAATCATTAACTTTTAATAACCTTTTATTAACCAATGTTTAATGATTTTTAAAGAACCAATTTTAAGCTTGTTGTTGATTATTAATTGTTAAGCATGCATATCCAAATATCATCCAAACAATAAAATAAGCAACCACACAAGCACAACACACATATCAATAGGTGCATAACCATAGCCAACTATTTTGACCACACTTGTTAGCCGAAACAAGTGTGTCAAAAGGTCCTTCCTAAAGGGTGAATATTGTAAAAAATAATGTGTCGTTGATCTCTCACTTGTTCCCGCATCCAAATGCTTCAAGTCTTCTTCTTGTGTTTTGATTTCTTCAGATTCTTTGGGCTTCCAAATTTCTTTTATATTCGTCTCCAAACTCTTTTGGACTTAAAAAATGTGTTTTGCTTATCGGGCTAAAATCACGTTAAGAACTATGAAGTCCTTTAGGCCCGAAATTAGCCAAAACCAAAAACGCATTTTTGTGTGCATATTCTTTTACAAAAATTATCCTAATACATTTTTTTCTAGTAAAATAAAATGCACCTAATCTATTTATTTACATGCCAAATGATAAATAAATAAATTACAATTTTACAAATGGAAGAACAAAGATAAATAATTATTACAACCATTTGAAATAATTAAATACAAATCACAAAAACATAAAATATTCAACATATTCACACAAGGTCATGGCTAGGTTATGAACACCAAAATATATATCCACATATATAAAAATTCAAGAAGCAAAACGGTTCCCTTTTTACAACCAACGTTTCGGTCAAGAATGAAAAAACCGAAAAAGTGGGTTTTTTTCCAAACAAAACAAATCATCCATATGAAATAATTTTTCAAGATTACTTTATGCATGTAAGAAAATAATCTTAAAAAACAAAAGGGATAAGCATATGTAAAATTTCGGCCAAAAGGGTTTTAACCAAACCCAAAACCCAAAAATTTTAATCTATTGAAGCATGCACTCATATAAGCGGCTGTGATACCATTGTTGGGTTTTTCACATATATATCAAAGCTATTTTTATACGTATAAAATAGAAACGCAGCGGAAAGATTATTTAAAACATGTTTACTTTCAAAATATAAAACCCATTTTATATGCAAAACCCAATCCCCGGATCCATATACGAACATGCATGCTATCAAAAAATTAAAACACAACCATAGGGTGTTTAGAATACTACATTCTTGGAGTAAAAAGAAATGAAGAAGATGGTGCTTCATGAACGGTAGTCTTCAAGTGTAGAATACCTCAAGCTTGTATACCCCAAGCCTTCCAACAAACACCTTATGTCTAGCTAGGATTTTACACTCATGAACTCACTTGAAAAACCCTTATGAAGACCAACTCTTGGCTGAAATCATCTAGGGAATTTTTGAGAGTTCTTGCACTTGAATGCTAAACTTGAAAACCCTTCTTGATCAACCATACATGGCCCGATTTTAGAGAGTTGTTGCACTTGATTTTCAAACTTGAAAACCCCTCTTGATCAAGCATGTGTTGGCTGAAAATTCCAAAGGATTTTTACAAGTTCTTCCAACTGAAATTATGTCTTCAAATGTTTTCTAAAACTTGTGAGAATCTTGCCACCAAAAGACCCAATCAAGAGCTTTCTTACATGCAAATGCATGTTGTTTGATTGGACCACAACTTCTTTGGGAAGACCCCATGTTTGGTCGATTTTTTATATATAAAAAAATATCTCTTAACAATTTAAGTCTTGTATTATATTTATAACTTTTATAAATATAACATACCATGTTGCAAGACTTTTATGTAATATCTCACAAGCTTTTATAGTGTTATTTAAGCCATTAAATAACAAAATAAAATATTCTCTCGAAATAAATTATCCATATAATTTATTAGTTTGTCAAGTGCAATTATTTAGAAAACCAATTTCTAAATATTATAAGTGTTAATATTTATTTGTTTGATCATATCACAAATAAATATTATAAGTGTTTGTCTAGCTTGTATTTGGGTATGCCTCGACTTGGATCATAACGTACTAGCCACATCAATTTAATATGTGTCTTGGGCATACAGAATCCAACAGTTGATAAGGTGGTTGAAAAGCATGAGAGCACGGAGACGGATAAAATGTCTCTTGAACATGTTTGTTTTGATTTATTTGTATTGTTTTTTTGTTAATATTTAGTGAATCAGATGCTACAAGTGCCTTGATTTTTTAGTCTTTATTTTCTATATATTCTGGTATGGAACTTAAGTATGAAAAATGGTGCCTTTGGACTGTTCGGGATTTTCTTTGGTGTTGAGACCCTTTCGGGTGTTCTTGCTGGATCTCTTGTCTCGGGTGTACAGGAATTTTAAGATTCTTGTTCTTCTCACTTTATTGATTGTTTTTCGGTGCTCATGTGTTACTCGAAATTGTTCATGTGTTAATCGGATGCTAAAACCAAGCTTGTTGAATAAAGAGCCTGAGCCTAGCTTCTATTATCGAGTTCGAGCAAGCTATATAATTTTTATTTTATATATTAACTATATATTTATATAATAGTTAGTGTTATAATAATTATGATAACGTGTTATATATAGAAGTTATAATTGAAATATATACATGAAAACTCATAAATCGGTTAATGATTAAATGATTAATAAACGAGCCGAGGTTGAGGTTTAGAAACATAAGATCGAACCAAGTGGAGTTCAAGCTCGAGCTATATAAGTATCTTCTATATTTTTAAATATTTTTAAATATTCTTAAATATACAATTTACTATAATGGATTGGTAAAATACACCAGATTATAATGTTCAAGCTTTATAGGTCTCATTTTTCTATATTCTTGATTTGTAAATGGACATGTAAGTATTTCAATATGAGAGCAATTCAAATAAGAAGACACACTCAACTTCAAGGTCAGTATCTTCTATATTCTTAAATATACAATTTCCTATAATGGATTTCTAAAATATACCAGATTATAATGTTCAAACTTTATAGGCCTCATTTTTCTATATTCTTGACTTGTAAATGGTCTTGTAGAATGGACACAATTTAACTTTTGCTAGAGGATCTTATGGGCATGGAGAATGGCATTCAGATCTACTTGGTTGTTGTTCTGAGTCGAATATGTGTACGTTCTCTACTCTATACTAAGTTACTAACTAATATTTAACTTCTGGTTTCATTCGTATGACAGTCAAAACATACATGGTTTGATTTTGTGTCTCGGGTGTTGCTGGTAAACGAGATCATAACTATTTGATTGTTATAAAAGATTACGCGAAAGCATAACCCAATTAAAGATGTCATGTAGACTTATATACCTCACCTTGTGATGACACATCAACACTAAACTAAAAATTGGCTCAATTATGGACAAAAAGACGAAAATGGCGTGGGCATTTTGTTTAATCAACATCTAAGCCTTAAAATGATATTTCTTGACATTTAAACCAAATATGCATGTGGAACAGGGCTGCTGAGGACTATATGCAAACATTTCATCCCCGAGCAAAGAAAAAGGTTTGACAAAACAATTTCTGTGATGTTTTTTGTATGATATAACTATATAATTATAGGTCTTAATGTTGGTGATTTGGAACAGTTCTTGGGTTATTTCAACTAAATCACAACAAGCATTGCATACTTGGAGTTATTCAACAAAAAGATTGGCAATTGGATTGATAATGAAAATGTGAAGTTCGCTAAAAAGAGAAATGGATCAAAGGAGAAACTTTCTATTGTAAGATATAAGGTATAGATAACCCACAAACGTCATACACACACCACAAACCCTAAAACAACTACGAGGCGATAAAACAAACGCATCCGCTGCAACGTGCGGGCATTCCCACTAGTGTATATATATATATATATATATATATATTGATACCCATTTTAGTATCGTGAAAACCCTAGTTATATTAACTTACTTTTTTTCTCCAAAAGCTTGATCCATTTTAACCTTGTAAAACCCTTATAAATCAAGTTTTTAATCACAACTTATATTTTTAGAAATTTTGGCATGGTGTCCCCTAAGATGCCAATATTTCCCTTTATTCAACATCAACAAGTTCCTTTAATTATCATCATTTTTTCAACTTATCAATCAACAACTTTTATATTTTTCAACAAGATAAAGACATGAAATTTATATAATAAACTCTAATTCTTTTAAAACCACTTTCCATGTCCCCCCCAACTTTTAAAACAAATTTATACCAACAATCTTTTATACACTTTTCAAAACCCAAAATTATGAACATGAAACTTATATAAAACTTCATAAACTTTAAAACACTTTAACATAAACTTCCAAGATCATCAAGTTCATCAACACATATAATACTTCATATATCATGTTAGATCCATACTTATCATCAAATTTTGTTTCTTAACATGTTCATTAAAACATATTACTTGTACGTTGTATTAAATCTACCAAAATCTTGCATGTTTATCATGTATATATACTTCACCACTTCCAAATCAACATAAAAATCATTAATATTGTTTATATTATGTTGGTTACTTTAAGATTTCATGTATTTTTAACAAGGTTTCTTGATGATCAACTTATGCTTTTGAGATCTACATCTAATAAGAAGCAACATGGAAGGTTTTAAACACTTACAACTAGCACAAGGCTAGGGAAGAATTCTTAAAGAATAGAAAGAAGATGAAAGCTTCAAAATATTGTATAAAAGCCTCCTTGATGATCTTATAGCTTTGCACCACCTTTGATCACATTGTAAAGCCTTGTATACCCTTAGGATGTGTTTTATGAAGTTTGAAAATGAGAGAGAGAGGTACAGAGAGGGAGAGAGAGAGAGGCTGAAAATAGAGAGAGGGAGGGGAAAAGTGTTGTGTTTGATTTTTTGAAATGTGAAAGATATGGTCTTCAAGTGCTATTGAGACTTTATGCATTATAATTATCCTATGTCTCTATAGTCAAAAGCATATCTCACAACAATACTTCCTTATCCATTCATAATCTACTCATCATGGTGGTGGTGGTTGGGGGGGGGGGGGGCAGGGGGTCTTGGATTGGGTTTTTGAATTGTTTAATGAGTTAGACATGTGTTGGTTTAGGTTTGAAGATATTTATTTTGTTATGTATTATTACATGCTTAGGATGTAATTCGAGCATTAGTATACTAGTAAATAGTAACTAGTTGCTAGACAATGTTTGGATGATGATTAGGTGCTAAAATAGATACTTAATTGCGTTCATGATTCGCTTGGTGATCACTTATTTAACATTACTTGGTAAATAATATGTTGATACCCTTAGGATATCTAGAATGCCTTTGATTGCATTGTATGATCATTACATTATCTAATGATCATATATCGCTTCCATTAACCTTGTATTATAATCTGGTTTATCGGAATTGTAACTTTTATAGCTCGGTTTGGACAATTATATACTTATGTATTTTTCCGGAAAAATTATAACATGTATACTTGTTTCCCCACTTAGGGTTTTGTTCATATATTCTATTAGACATGATGTAATGTCTTTTATGTGTCGTTTCTGGGTGTACCAGAACTGTCCTGACATGAATAGTGTAACCGGATAATCTACCAACAGTCTCTGAAATTGTTTGCATTGTATTACGACACCGCGAATACGATCATGTGATATGCAAATGTAAATGCATTTCTTGGAGATTGCTAGGCTTATGAGACTCAAGTATAACATAATTAAATCTAATGCACACCATTGTATATTTAAACAGTGATTTAGTTGTACGAACTTATCTGTTATTTTTTCGTTTGCCACATACACGAATACACACTTATAAACATTATATGTAGTAGGTAGCCGTTAGCAGGTCACCTGTTCTTATTTGCATTTGTTGGAATAACACGCACCCTAAGGTGAGTTTCACGACCTTCTTTTATATACGCTTTTCTGGGAGAAAACGTGAACGAAACTTTTAGATTTTGTATTTCATTTATATCACTTGTTTACTTAACTGCAACATATATCATGAAAGTACTTATATCTTGAACCGTTAGTATAGGGAGTTAGCGAAGTAATCTTGAGCAGTACTACTGGATTTGACAAACCGCACTCGCTTTAGTCGCGCTAACTCGACTGGGAGTTGAACATACGTAATATTGACGTAACATTTTCACCATCGTTTATGATAGACGTGGTGGAAGGCATCAAACACAAACAGTCAACTTCGGTTTTGAAACGTTTAGGAAATTGTAAACAGGCTAGCTACCTAAAGATATAATTGAACATACTTAATCTGGAAAACATTTATGTTTGTTGAAACTTGTGAACTCACCAACCTCGTTTTAACACATTTTAGCATGCCTTCACAGGTTGCTAAGGTACGCACGAGAATTAGGGCATCTCATAGGTCGCACACATTTCAAACATTTAAACTTTTCTTTTACATTATTGCATGAGTTTGTGCGCTTTGTTTTGTGCGTTAATTTCTTTTGTATTTACTTTACTTACGCTTCTATAACAACAACAACCATACCCAGTAAATCCCGCAATTAACAAAAGCTAATGGCAGGGTCTGGGGAGGGTCGGATGTAGGCATACCTTACCCCTATCGTTGAGGATAGAGAGGCTCCTTCCAAAAAAAAAACCCTCTGAAACTGTGTTTTCTCATTTGATAAGCAATTGGTATTTTTAAATTGATCATACAATGGTCGTTCTATGTAACTAATGACAATTATCCTAGGTTGTGACGCCCCTCGCAGTAAAACCCTGCAGGTGGAAATTGAGGGTGTGACAAAGTGTGGCATAGTTGACATGTTTAAATAAAATCATACAAAAAAAGATTACAGTTTTAGTTGATAAATATCTGTAACTTCAGTAATAATGTAGTCTTTTTTTATTTATATATTCTTTATGAAGGTCTGGAAGTTCACTGTTTGTACTTTGTACGAAATATTATTTATTCATATATGTGGAGATGACTTCTTGGTGAGTGGTGAATATGGTAGTTATTGGGTGATACTATTCTCACCCCCCTAATTCCTGATTACACCCCCCCTACAAAAACATCACATCCATCAATCAATCATTTGCTTTTTGTTTTTAGTGTTTTTTGTCTTTTTGTTGTCCTTTTAGTATATTTTAGTGTTTTTTTGTTTTTGTTTTTTTTTTTTACAAACTTTGGGTGTAAAAAACTACCCCCTCGGGCGCGCCGTGTGAATTTTTTTTTTACGAATGTTGTTAAAATATACGGATCTAGTTGTAAAAAAAAAATCGTGGTCAACGCCCCTCCGTGGCACGTGGTTCCCGAGGGGGTAGTTTTTTACACCCAAAGTTTGTAAAAAAAAAAAGAAAAAACAAAAAAATAATAAAAACACCAAACTTTGGGTGTAAAAAACTACCCCCCGGGCGCGCCGTTTGAATTTTTTTTTACGAATGTTGTTAAAATATACGGATCTAGTTGTAAAAAAAAATCGTGGTCAACGCCCCTCCGTGACACGTGGTTCCCGAGGGGGTAGTTTTTTACACCCAAAGTTTGTAAAAAAAAAAGAAAAAACAAAAAAATAATAAAAACACCAAGTCAAGAATAAGATGCTACTGCCTACTATAATTGGTGCTACTGCCTCAAAACAGAAAACAAATATCAAGTCAAGAAATGCCTACTATTATTATTATTATTATTATTAAAAAAAACGTGGATCATATAATTGGTGCTACTGCCTACTATAATTGGTGCTACTCTCTCAAATTTCAATCTAAAATTTTACAAAGTGACACAAGAGCATCAAGAGGGTATAGTTTTATTCGTTGTGTAATTTTTTCTTATCTTTGATTCATGTTCTTATTTTTTCTTATTCAACTTTTATAGCATTCAGAAAAGTTAAAGAAATGTCTGGATTTTCAACAGATCAGGTATAGTTTTTAATTCCCATGCTTCAAGTTTCAGCTTAGTTATATAATCTAGCTAGGTTAAGGGTCTTGTTTTAGTTTAAATGAGTTTGTTTGGATAATATATATTTTGTAACTACTCAAGCTTGTTCACCTAATATTTTGTAACTAATATTAGTTCACTTTTAGGTGTTCAAGTCTCGTGAAGAGTTGATGGAATGGGTTAGAAACACCGGACGTAGTCTTCGTTACGCTATGGTGACTAAAAGATCGAAAGCTAAAAATGGCTACGTGTCTAAAGTTGTACTTATGTGTGATCGTGGTGGTGTGTATAAATCAGATAAAGATTCAAGTAGAGAGACCGGCACTAGAAAGATAAATTGCCCGTTTGAAATGGTAGGGAAATTTTCAAAAAAGAAGGGTTCTTGGACGTTAAAAGTAAAACCTGGTGAGCATAACCATCCACCCGGAGAATATATGGAGGGACACCCAATCCTCAAACGATTGACACCTAATGAACACCAATTGGTGGCAGAGTTGACGGGGAAGGGTGTGTTCCCAAAAGATATTTTAGGTGTTATGAAGGAGCGTGATGAAAATAATGTCTCTACAATTAAAAACATATATAACGCACGTGATAAAATTCGAGCAACGGATCATAAAGGGAAATCTTTGATGGAGGTGCTAATGTCTCATTTAAATAATAAAGGGTATACTTTTGAAATTTCTACCAATAGAGTTTCAAACATGTTGGAAGACTTATTCTTTGTTCCTAAAATATCATACAAGTACTTCCTTGATTTTCCACATGTGTTGCTTATGGATGTCACATACAATACGAACAAGTATAAATTGCCTTTTCTTGAAATTGTTGGTGTAACTTCTACCAACAAGACAATCTCCATAGCTTTTGCAGTTATGCGTAAAGAAACAGAGGAGAAATATCTTTGGGCATTAAACTGTTTAAAATCAACTCTAGATGAGAGGAGCATGCAACAACCACGTGTTATAGTTACGGATAGGGAGTTAGCTCTGATGAATGCATGCGAGAAAGTTTTTCCGAATGCTACCCGATTACTTTGTAGGTGGCACGTTTCTCAAAGTGTATTTAGAAACTGCAAATCATTTTTTTACCAACCTTTTAAACACACCGGGATATGATTTCATGGGGTTGAACCAAGATATTGTCGGACAAAGTTCTTTCGCCAACTCTACAAGTGCGCCAGGCTATGACTTCATGGGGTTGAACCAAGATCAAGCATCACAGGTGATACACAACTATATTCATCTAATTCCAAAAATCTTCCATGCGTATGTTACACGCATACATAACGTGTTAGGTGATGGAAATTGTGGGTTTCGGGCGACAGCTTCTGCTCTCGGGTACGGTGAAGATGAATGGTTATTTATCCGGATATCACTGTTGGAAGAGCTACTCGAGTTTAGAAATAAATACACTAAGGCTTTCTTAGGCTCATTCAAAGATGTGTTCACGTCCTTGGCTTGGTCAGGATCGGGGTTTGCACCTGAAAAACACTGGATGATTATGCCAGAGGCAGGATTCTTGATTGCGAACAAGTTTAATGTGATCGTTCATTTTTTATCTCAAGAAAAAAGAAACAGTTCTACTTGTTTTCCGCTTTGGAGAGGCCCTCACGAGTTCCCAGAAAAAAAAATAATTACAATTGCACACGTGAATGGTAACCATTTTATAATGGTAGAATTGCAAGGAGAGTATCCAATTGCCAGCACAAACAACCTATGGAAATTAATGAGAGAAAATGATGCAGCTGGCTGAGAGAATATATTTGAATCACGTCAAAAATATGTATAAGTCTTGGATAGCACAACCTGCTACATTTGGGGGGTGTATCGATTAAACCTCTGTATGTAAATTATTAAATGATAATAATTTTGTAAAAAAGTACTTATTTTTATATAGCTTTTGTTATAACTATAAATATAATTTGATAAATTATAACAATAAAAACTAATAATAAATACTATATCATTACTACTACTAATAATAATAAATATAATAATAATAAAAATAATAATAATAATAATAATAATACTAACTAATTAAATAATAAACAAATACTAATTAATAATAATAATAATAATACTAACTAATTAAATAAATGAATAAAAAAGACAACAAAAAGACAAAATAGGCTAGAAACAAAAACCAAGTGATTGATGGATGTGATGTTTTTAATAGGGGGGTGTAATTAGTAAGTAGGGGGGGGGGGGTGGGAATAGAATGACCCTAGTTATTTAGGGTTTGGAAGAAATGGATGAAAGTAAAAAAGAAAAATAATCGGAGGAGTTGGTGTGGAGGAATTAGGATGGACATGTGTACGGTCGGAATCAGATGGTTTTATATGTTGATGTGTTGTTGGATTTTAATGAGACTGGTGAGGACGTGGCACACACGAATATTGTGTCATTAGACTTTAGTTTCAAACTAATCCATCAATTTGATTTATTAACTTCAATCTTGAACAGTTTTTTGGCCATCGTGCAATGGAGTTAAGGCGCAAAAGGGTTTGTTTCCTAGTGGGATTGGAAGGCCAGTGTCGGGTGTCAAACTCCTCGGGGGCGTTGTTAGTCGGGATGCGGGTTTTATCAGTAGGATGGCCGTGAAAATGGCATCTTGTGCAGTGGATCTGATGAGCTACCTTCCACATCTGCGGGACCCTCAATGCGAGCTTCTCTTGCTGTGTTCTTGCATGGGTGTTGCTAAGTTGTTGTTCGGCCTCAGAACGTGCCAACCCACGTTTGTTGGGGAGGCTGTTTCGGTTTTTGACAAAGGCCTTCGGAGAGCTATAGAAGATATTGTGGTTTGCGGGGGTCCGTTTTTTGGGGATCTTCAATGGAGGCTAGCATCCCTTCCGACCCGTTTTGGGGGTTTGGGTTTATGTTCGGCTGAGGATGTATCTACGTATGCTTTTGTGGCCTCGATGGCGCAATCTTGGAGTTTGCAGGACCACATTCTTCGGGATTGTGGTATTGTCGGGTTAGATTCTGATTATGTGTGTGCGTTGGATTGCATGCGCATGTCCCTTCCGGATTTCGATCTTGGCGGTTTCTCTAATAAGGACATCGCCCCTCAAAAGCCCAGAATGCTTTGGCGAGTGCCCTATTTAGTAGAACTGTCCAGAGTTTGGGAGAGAAGTTCAGTCTATCCCCTCGTCAGAAAGCCGTGTTCGATTGTCTCTGGGCTCCTCATGCTCAGGATTTCCTGACAGTCATCCCCATTGAAGGACTTGGCCAACACATGTCGGCAGTGGAATACCGGGCAATTCTTAAGTACCGGCTAATGATCCCTCTGTTTCCGGTTGATGAGCCCTGCCCAGTTTGCCGCAAGGTTTGTTTAGATACTTTTGGCGAGCATGCGGTTCATTGTAAGGAGTTACCTGGATTTAAATACAGGCATGATTTGGTAAGGGATATTCTGTTTGATGTTCTAAAGCGGGCTGGGATTTCGGCAAAAAAGGAGGCTCCGGTGAACTTTCTGACGGATCCGCTCGATGGGAGGTCTACTCTTCGGCCAGCTGATATTCTTGTGTTTGGGTGGGCCAGGGGGAAACACGCTTGTGTGGACCTTACAAGAGTGTCCCCTCTTGTTGGGCTTAGGGATAATGGGTTTGTTGCTGGCCAGGCCGCGCTGAAGGCGGAATCAAGCAAGGTCGCTAAACACGAAAATGCTTGTTTAGAAAATCAACATGTGTTTATCTCATTCGCTTTTGATACGTTTGGTTCCCTAGCCCCAGATGCCGTGGAATTCCTAAACAGGGTCCAACGGGTTGTAAACAGTAATCTCTCAACCTTTAAGGGTCGTTTCGTCTTTAGTAGGATTGGTTTTGCAATTCAAAAGGGGGTTGCGACGCAGCTTGTTGCCCGTTTACCTACCACTTGTTTGTAATTTGTTACTTTGGGATCTTAATGAAAGATTTATTTCCGTTAAAAAAAAAAAATCTTGAACCAATATGGAATCAGTGTGCTAAAAATCATATCGGAAGTTAACCAAATAATTATACGTCACGACATCGGATGAATGCCAATTTAGCAAATTATTCGGAAGCCAATCAAGAAGTGTTCACGCACGCTGAGTGTTCCTGGCGCAACGCCCAGGGGCAGGATACCAGTTGACAAGATAAAGCAACATTCACTTGTAATACATTTTTATAGAGAGATAGACGTCATGAGAGAAAACCAAAATATAACTTTAGTAGAAGTTTATATTTTTTAAAACGGATTGATACAAACAACTATTATGTGCTTACTTCGGTTTGTATCCGCCAAGGACTCTTTTTTTTTTTTGGTAAAATATGCATTACATTCAATCCATGTTATGCTACCAAGGTCGTATTATTTTCGCTAATTTCAGTCACTAAATTAACGAGGTCAGAAGAACATATAGACCCTATCAACTTAATACAACGTGAGAATGTTTGGTCGTTAACAACCTGCTCAATATACTTGTTGTTGATGTCTTCTTAGAAAGGTAGTTAAAGCTTAAAAAAGCAATTTTAATGGAAATGCTATGGGACTGATAACTCGAATCAGTGTCTCATATGTGATTGCGTGGAATGCGAAAAAAGAGTGGGAAAACAAAGACATAACTTTTGCTCCTTTTGAATTTGAAGAGTTTTCTTGACTTTTCATTTAATATGCAAATTACGAATTATTAACCAGTCATATAAGTTATTATTTGTTGCATTACTTTTCTTAATCACCGTATTTAATATGGCAATTGTTATTTTAATGACAAATGATAAAATTTCCTTACAAAAAGGACCTTTACGATGTATATTTCTCTTCTTATCTCTTTTCTCTTTCGTCTCGTTTCAAATATGATCATGCCTTTCATGTAACGTTATTGCCTATTAATTATATAATAAATGCATCCATATGATTTTGAATTATATTATTTTTGTTTCTTCTTATATATTATGTAGGTTAAGAAGAAAACTAGCTAAAATAGTAATATATGAATACTATCACATCAATATCAATGCAACGCGCAAATTAAAGAAGATTTCTTGTAATTAGTTATGGCCTATGGGATGCTAGAATGAAACACGTAGTTAATTGTTGCATATCTAGTAGCCTTTGGCCTAGCGGCACCAAAATGTTAGATAAAACTTTGCTTTTCCAAGTGATGAGGGTTCAATTCCCGTGGTGGACAAAAAAGTGTAGTTTAGTGGAATAATTATAGAGTGTGTGAGTCATCGTTCTAAAAAAAGTTAACTAGTGGGCTTCAATTAACATTCAACTACATGTTGGAATTGGTAGGCCTATGCCTAGTTACAACTCAAGGAACTATAAAGATAGATTTGTAGTTCACGTAGAAGTGAAAAAAAAAACCCGGGTTGGGAATCTGAAACACAAAAAAACCCGGGGGTCTTATTTGTTGGAAATACTCTTCGACATATAGTTCTTAAATCATAAATTTCATTAATCACTAATGGCACTTTTAAATATAACATCCAAATGCCACAAACCAGTCATGCACAACTATCTTTAATTAAACAAAAGCATAAACGTAGATGGGATTTTGGTCTTCAAGTGGGAGCCTTCACTAGTGCCATAGCTAAGAGACTCTCGAGCTATACGACTCTAACTTGATGTGTATACTAAAGGTTAGCTTCGCCGAGTGAGTCTGAGTTTAATACGATAGCTGTAAACTTTACAAAGCATTCAAAATACCAAACACATAAGACAATAATTAGAATAAATAACTTTACACTACTATAAACTATAAAGTGCAACTATAATATACGTAGTTGTACAATCACTGGCAAGCCACAAAGGCATTGCCCCTTTATCCTGGTCATGGCATTAACTTTAGACACATTTACGGCCACAACGTTAACTTTAGACGTTGTTGATACTTTGGTATTAACTTTAAACATCATCACTACTTTAGATGCGATAAGTCTCCTTTAACCTTTAAAATTATACATGCATACTTTAGATACTACAACCTTTACCACTTTATCACATTACTTTCACTTTAGTAAATTATACACGTGTCAGGTTTGTAATTTAGAGAATGTTAACTTTACACATATCTCTTTATCATGTTCCCGACACTTTTAAGGCTAGAAGCCACAATATTACTATCTTTAAAACTACGCATTACTTTTGTATACTTTGACAAGCTATATCTTTCTTTATAAAGATACACTTTACTTTAAATCACTTGGTGATTTGACGATGTAGTGGGTGGCGTGTATATAAGATGTGATTGATGATTAGTTGAGTTTTCTTGTGTTGTATTGTACTGTGGGGATCTTGCACCATAGCAAGTCGATTCTAAATGAGTAGTCATTTATAACGGCAACATGATAGGTAGAGGTGACAAACCGGTCATGGGTTGAAGTAGTTAAGTCTTGGTAATGGGCCAACTTGGTTGGAAACCTCCACATAAGCGGTTGTCGGCTTGATAGTGGTGCGTCTTAATTGGATGATGGTCTATGATGTGTCTTAAATGGTTTGGAGTCTTAATAAACCAAAGTTCCCGTGTTTCTAATAAAGAGATTTTGGTATTGGCTTTATTGTTTTAAACATGGCTATTAGAACTCACTCAGCGTGGCTGACTTTTGCATGTATGTTAGATTGTTTGCTGGTTAGTGTTGGATGACGTGGAGCTCTTGGCGTGCATGTGAGCTTCTCGTGGTGTATCGTTGGCATTCGCAAATTTGTGTTTAGTAATGACCCTAGATTTTTATTAGTCTTTTCATTAACTTAACATTGTTTGAATTTACTTTTTGCACTACGTATTTGGAATATCACGACCCGTCTGTTAAAGTATCGTGTGATGATGTCTAGCTATGAGGTGCCTAGTTTGGGGCCTTACAAGTTGGTATTAGAGCAGTAGTTAAAGGGATCTCGGCATCCCTAAGTACCTAGACTTAAACTATAAGTGGAACCAAAATAACGAATGCCACCATGAGTAGCCGCATGCTAAGATATACGTTTTAAGTTTTATGATTTGTAGTTAAATTTTTTAGTAAATTGCCATTTTAGTCCTTGAGGTTTGTCTAAATTTGCCATTTTAGTCCAAATAGTTTTTTTTCTCCTCTGGTCCCTGACTTTTCCCTTTTGTTGCCATTTTGATCACATTACCTAACTCCGTCCAAAAACCCCCATTTTTAACCAGGGGTATTTTAGGGATTTTCAAATTAAATCTTTCCAGATGCCAGTTTGATCCATTCTTATTTAAACTGGGGGCCCTACCTGTATTATAAAAACAATTTATTTAAATTTCTTATAAACCCAACCCTATCCCCTTCCCCTTCCCATCTTCCCCGATGAATGGCTGATGGCCAACCCTTCTCCACTTCAACTAACATCCACCATCTTCAACCAGCTCGTCCACACCTGAAACATCACCACCACCCCATCTTTAATCACCTTTAACCTCCCATCAACAACAACCACACCACTCAACCGCCACCTCACTTCACCATCACACAAATTCACCTAGTAACCACCCTAACACCACTTGATTCACACAATTCTAGTAACAGTAACAATAACTCTGATGAAATTGAGAATAGAGAGGTCAAAGAAGAACCGTTAGAAAACAACAGAAATTACGGTAACGTTGAACAAACTCTTGTATTTCCACCACATCCGCAACTTCCAAAACCATAAGCACCTTCTGTAGTTCTCATCGTTGATGAAGTAGAGAAACCGAAACCAAAACCGTTGATTAAACAATCAACCTCATCACCGGAAAGTGTCGTACAAATACCGGCAATCGAAAAATTCTTCCGAGAGAAGAGCAACAACTTATCAACATCGATCACAAAACGGTTATCTTTATAAAAAAATGAAAAAAGACGTCGTAAAGGAGTTTAGTTTATCCGGACTCAAAATGACAATAAAACTTAAAACTGAAACAGATGAAACCGAAAACGAACAGTTCAAAGGACAAATCACCTTCTTTTCACGGTCAAATTGCAGAGATTCAACAGTCGTTCAATCATGTTTTCGTGATCGGAAGGAACAGGAAGCAACACTGTGCCTCAAATATTTTTCAACGAGAAGTTGTTTGGTGGACTTGGGGCATTGAAGTCGCTGAGGAATTGTGGATTGTTGGAGGAGAGAATGAAGGAATTGCTTTTCCGGAAGTGTTCGGATGATGCTCCGGCGGTTCCGGTTGATTTGACGATTTAGAGGAGAAAAAGGTTGACGAGATGGTGATAGTTGTTAGAGTGTTGTGGAAACAGTTGCCGATTAAGGACCGGTTGGTGAAGATGAAGATTGTGAAGAATTTCTTCTCGGTGTCGGAGATAGTGGAGGTTTTGATTCACTAGTTTGACTTCGGGAGGAAGAAGGTACGGTTTGTATATATTATTAAGAAGAGGAGGGTAGGGGTGGGTCCCATTAATTATATATTTTTCTTTTATTTTTTCAATATAAAAAAGAATGGATCAAAATGGCAATTTGAAAGACTTAAATTGAAAATCCCCAAAATACTCTGGTTAAAAATGGGGTTTTTGGACGGAGTTAGGCAATGTGATCAAATTGGCAACAAAAGGGAAAAGTCAGGGACCCAGAGGAGAAAAAAAAACTATTTGGACTAAAATGGCAAATTTAGACAAACCTCAGGGACTAAAATGGAAATATACTCTAAATTTTTTGATTGACTGTTATGATTACTACGTGGAAGGTAGAATACTAGTGTGACCGTGTTGGGAAACGGTTAGAACACACATTGTAACGTAGAGAATCGATCGCACTTGATCAATGTTATTGGCGATCTATTGTTACTCCTTTGTTTTGAATGGTAACCTCAAATGACAATGAAAATGTTTTGTCTCAGGTGGTCGTTTACTCATGGGTTTATATTGGGTTAAACATGGATGTTCTCGTAGAAATGGACGGGGTAGAAGAGATGCTAGAGTTCCCACCACAACAGTACAACATCAATTGATAAGAAACAAACATAGTTGACTGATGTCATACTAGAGGAATTTGAGACTACCATAGGAGGTTATCTAAGAGCACGTGGAGGCAAAGGCAGTGGTGTAACCCCTGCTTATGAGGCGTTTGAGACTGCCATAGGAGGGACTTCACCAGAAGGGCTCGATGTGACACTTTGGGTTTTTCCTGCACAACTTTATTGTACGATACGATTATGTGAGGTTATTAAATGAAAACGTATATTATAATTATCGTGTATTATGTGTATTTTGTGGTTATGCGATTTATATGGTGAGTAACATAGTTATTGTTATTGTTTTTATATATACAAATAACTCCAACCGCACACCCTATCTATAATAGCCGTACACCATCCCTGGGCTCGCACACCCACACCTCCTTGTGGCTTGTCTTGGGTCACCACATAGTGAGTGGATCAAGCCCAACATGATCCCACAAGAAACCCTAGAGACACCGCACACTAGTTGATGTGTGCGGCATCTTTAGAGCCTTATAAATGCCCTCTCAGCCGACAACTTGAAGGATTTTGGCAACAATCATTAGGGATCAAATCCCTAAAACATTCCGTCTCTCTCTCCACATCCGTTTTCTCTCTCTAAAAGGGGTTTTCTAATGGCACACCCCCTGTCTATCTGCACACTTTTTCAATTCAATACGCATCGTATAGGCCTATATGATGCGTATTGAAATAAAGTAAAAAACATGGCAGACTGACAGGTGCAGGTTATGTCTGGTGGCGGGCTTGATACGCATCGTATAGGCCTATACGATACGTATCAGGCCACTGTTATTTTGAATTTATTTTGTGTTGTGTTGTGTTGTGTTGTGTTGTGTCGAATGGGAACCCGAGAAATGAAAGGGATTTTGAGCAGTTGGTCGATGATATGATAGATAAAGATCTTGATACGATTATTTCCATTTTCAAGTATTGTTAAAACCATTCAAGCCCACGAGTCTACAATGTGGTTCCCAATTTACGGAACATAATCCTAGATTGTCTAAAGAAACGCTTTTATCATGTGTCATGTGGTAAACAAATACCAAGGGTGTATACAGATCTCTATTCGGTCATCTTTCCAAGCTTTTACACATGAATATGTGGTTCCCAATTTTCAGAACATAATCCCAGATTGTCTAAAGAAGCGCTTTTATCATGTGTCATTTTAGATGTGTTATGGTGAGATTTTTCAAGTTTGCACAGTGGGAGAAAAGACCAACACCTCTGTCAGTATTGTCCTTTAAATTAGCATAAACATATATTCGTTTCATAACCTCCTCCTATAAATCAACCACAACTCACCCGATATGTCTTCTATGTTGATTCGAAACTTTCACAAACCACAATGGACTCAGACTCATACTACTCTAATATGGCACATGATAAAAGAGCTTCTATAGACAATCTGGGATTATGTTCCATTTTATGACACATGATACGGCACGCTTACCTCAATCACATCTTCCATGGAGTCACAGATCCGACAATAGGACCCACGGATCTTATGCCCACCTGAGACCGACATGTGGATCACACATGATAAAAGCGCTTCTTTAGACAGTCTGGGATTATGCTCCGTTTCTTCAAGATTTACGTCTGATGTCCAAGTTTGATCACATTTGACTTCATCTGCGGCAGTCCAATGACTTTCTTGGTTCAATAATCCGACAATAGGGCCCACGGATCTTATGCCCACCCGAGACCGACCTCTGGATTACACATGATAAAAGCGCTTCTTTAGACAATCTGGGATTATGTTCCGTTTCTTCAAGATTTACGTCTGATGTCCAAAGTTTGATCACATTTGACTTCATCTGCGGCAGTCCAATGACTTTCTTGGTTCAATAATCCGTTCAATATCAGCGTTGTTTATCACCCTATGTGAGCATTGGAAGCCCGACAAACAGTCTTGCAATTACATCTTCAATCGAGACCGCATTATTAATTATAATGAAGCAATGAAGATTGAATGTGCAAAACCGCAACCGTTTTTTACTACGGAAACGGTGGCTATGGGAAATACAAACCTGACACGAACCACAATGGACTCAGACTCATACTACCCTTGTTGTTCCGTATTTTCTCCTTTTCTAATTCTCAAAGAATCTCGTAACGTATGACACATGATAAAAGCGCTTCTTTAGACAATCTGGGATTATGTTCCGTTTTATTACAATCGTGAGTTGGTCAAACCTTTCCAAGCATGACATCTTAAACAATTAACATGACATTGTTAAAATGGAGAATCTATTGGAACACCTGATTGAGAGAAACTTCTTGGAGCTAACTGCCGATATCTCATCCTTCTATTGTTCATTACTTCCGAGACGATTCAAGTGAGTCCTATGAAGCAAGTGTCTGTCTACAAATTCCAACAAATTGTGGGTTAATAGATTCCGAAGCTGTTATTTCAGTTATTTCTGTTGATTCAGTACTTCAAGGCATGCTTGTTTGGGCGATTTACAAAAAATACGGATGCATTCCATGGTAAACGATACAGCTGATGAACCCGAAGCTGTTATTTCTATTGTCCAGTACTTCCGAGACGATTCAAGTGAGTCCTATGAAGCAAGTGTCTGTCTATTCAATTGAGAGGAAAGATGACCAAATAGAGATCTGAACCAACCGAAATCCACAAATTCCAACAGTTTCTCCGTCGCTAATTTCTCCACTCACCGTGAAATCGAACAGTTTCTTCGTAGATTCTGTCCGGTTTCAAAGCCGGTTGAGGATTACGAGTGTTCTAGACTCGTTCAAGGCATGCTTGTTTGGGAGATTTACAAAAATACGGATGCATTCCACGGTAAACGATGCAGCTGATGAAACTCGAAGCTGTTATTTCTGTTGTTCAGTATTTCCGAGACGATTCAAGTGAGTCCAATGAAGCAAGTGTTTGTCTATTCAATTGAGAGGAATCATTGCATTACATCCCCGTTGAAAACAAGTGGTTGTAATGATGGAACCATTGATTTGAAAAACATTTTTGAGAAATTTATAGTTCAATACGCATCGTATAGGCCTATACGATGCGTATTAATTGATGAATTTATTGAAATACCCCTGGTTTTCTGATAAATTCAGGGGTATTTTTGAGAAAATTCAAAGTTTAATACGAATCGTATAGGCCTATACGATTCGTATTAAGCTGATATATGATACAACATAGGCATATACGATCGTATATGGCATTATTTCAAATTTAGTGTAATCGTGTTTCCCTCGGTTCGACGCGTATACGTCTCGTTTTATGCCGAACTTTCGCATATTTTGTCGTTTTATTACATATACCTTCAACATAAGTCGTTTCAGTGCCGTTCGGTTGCGTGCGAATATTGTATTCTATGATTACGTACAGTTTTGTTTGAAATCCACTTGTACTCCATAGTGCCGTATTATATGTATACGTGTGTGGAAATATCGTTAGTCGCGTATTTTGCCGTATTTTTGCGTATTTTGATGTATTCTAACATGTTGTTGCGTATTCTTGCGTATTTTTGACGTATTTGAGCGTATTCTAACGTATTTTAGCTTATTTTAACCTATTTTAGGGTATTTTTACGTATTTCGGCGTATTTTAACGTATTTTGGCGTATTTTAATGTATTTTAGCGTATTATAATGTAATTTTAGTTTATTCTAACGCAATTTAGCGTATTCTAACGTAATTTAGCATATTTTAGCATATTTTGGCGTATTTTGACCTGTTTTAGCGTATTTTTACGTATTTTTGCGTATTTTATCAGATGTTAACGTATTTTAGCGTATTTTAGCTTATGTTGAAGGATAACGCAAACAAGTTCTCCACAGTTTGTTATTCAGGTATCTATTCGGTCATCTTTCCAAACTACAACACACGATAAGTTTAAACTTTATAGTGTGTGATTTGACCAGGAAAGGATTGGAGGTGATTTATACTTTTAATAAGCTGTCACAGTTGTCAAATTCGTTGCGTGCATTCATATTGTTTAGACAACAACAAATAATAAACGGATTGTTGGACTTC
The DNA here is from genome assembly GCA_030545235.1 of Helianthus tuberosus. Classification (NCBI taxonomy): domain Eukaryota; kingdom Viridiplantae; phylum Streptophyta; class Magnoliopsida; order Asterales; family Asteraceae; genus Helianthus; species Helianthus tuberosus. The sequence continues at coordinate 126,314,383 of CM060360.1, read as the reverse complement.
TTGTTCCAAATGCACGCCTCAATTCATCTTTTTACTCTTTTCTTCTATTTCAACAAATTTTTTCCTTTTCCTTCAATTTCGAGAACATTCTCCGTAACATGAAGACGTGTCGGGTTCTTCTACTAGTGGTATTTTAATGAAGTATTGAAGATTGAATGTGCAAACCGCAACCGTTTTTTACTACGGAAACGGTGGCTATGCGAAATACAAACCGCAATCGTTTGTGACTATGGGAAACACAAGTTTTCTTTTTGAGCTTGATGGATGTCCGTTATCTTAGTTGAGGCGTGCATTGTTTAAATCTGAATATAACTAGATGTTACGTGTAACGTCATTAAACCAAGAACAAAGCCTATTTCAAAACACATGTGTTCGTATCAGCGTTGTTTATCACCCTGTGTGAGCATTGGAAGCCCGCAAACAGTCTTGCAATTATATCGTGTCAAGATGTTTCAGTTTGCACATTCAATATTCACAGTTGCATTTGGAACAAGAAGTCCAACAATCCGTTTATTATCCGTTTGTTGTCTAAACAATATGAATGCACGCAACGAATTTGACAATTGTGACAGCTTATCTATCTGTGTGTGTCACATCCATCATGTTATAGCAATCGATATGATTAATTTTACAGATTTTTTCTAATTAGCGTTGTTAACTACCAAAAGAATGCATACACAAATAGTTCTAGTGGACGAAGCAAAAAAACCGTTGTGTATCTGAATCAGGTTCTCAAACAAACACTACTAAAGATAAGTTGGTGATAAATACCGGCCCTGTTATCTCGGTCGTTCAGTACTTTCGTGATAAATACAATGTTCATCTTCGTTATCCTTTGCTTTCTGCAATTCAAGCAGACACATATGCAAAACGTACAGTTATTACATCCGAGACTATTCAAGTGAGTCCTATGAAGCAAGTGTCGGTCTATTCAATTGAGATGAATCATTGCATTACATCCCTGTTGAAAAACATAATCGATAAATTTAGGGAAAATAGGGTTGAAAGATGATAACCCAACAGTGGAGGATCTCATTCTACAGCTTCGATGAAGTCAAATGTGATCAAACATGGACATCAGATGTAAATCTTGAAGCAAATATGTGCTTCCCAATTTGCGGAACATAATCCCAGTTTGTCTAGAGATGCGCTTTTATCACGTGTCATATGGTAACAAGAGTATGTTGTTCCAAGATCAACTCCAATTTCAATTTTTTCAACTCTCCTGTTCCAAAATGCCGCTGATGAAACCAGAGCTGTTATCTCGGTTGTTCAGTACTTTCGTGATAAATACAATGTTCATCTTCGTTATTACTTTTTCGTTCGCGTGACGGAAAGCTACCGCGTGACAGGAACCTACCTTGCAAAAATTAAAAAATTAAATCGACACCCTGAATACGCATCGTATAGGCCTATACGATGCGTATTACTTTTTGGTAGGGGACAATGGCAGCCTTTGGCAGGCATATAAGTTTGAACCCACCTCAATACGCATCGTATTGGCCTATACGATGCGTATTGAGGGTGTCGATTTAATCCCCCAAGGTGTGCCAATAATACAACCCCTCTAAAAACCCTAAGGAAAACACCTCAAGTTTTCTACTTCTTCCTTGGATCTTGACGGCAGCCATCGTGTTTTTGAATCATCGAGCATCATTCTCTTTTTTTATCTCGCACACATTAGCTTAGGATCCAGGTTAGTACATTATTACTTTAGATGATAATGAGTGATGGAAATGCATAATGGATTGATGATTGTGTGATTTAATGTGTGAATGAATATGGTTGATTGAGAAATGCTCCTACATAGTGTATTGTCAAGAATCGGATATATTAGGGGGTAGGTGTATGTATAAAGCTTAGGACTTCATTGTGCCACTAAAGTTGGAATCTTTATAAACAATGGATAATGGTGAATGTGTGAAATGTGTTCTAAATGTTTGATGCTTACTGTGAATGAATGCTATGTTGTTTGGTGAAGTTCATGTGATGAAATGTTAGAATTATTGTATGAGCATGAATGCATGAAGATTAAAGAGTGTTGATTCTGATTTAGATTCTGGATAAATGATGATTCGGTCTATGGTGCTCTCGGTTCATAAATAATGGATAGGATGTAATTGAAAGTATAAGAATGATTGACAAAACTTGGATTTATAAATTCCTGAAAATCTATGTTTTGAATGATTGATTTATGGATGCTTGAAACTTAGGAAGGAGGAATGTTATTTTGTCTTGTCTGTTTTGATCCAAAAACCTAGACAAAGGACGGCTGGAATAAATGATGTCGCACACCCATAAAAGGGTACAACCTGCCAAAGCACAATGTACACCAAAGATAAGCTAAGCCACACACCTTTGGGACAGTACACTCTGGTGTACAGGACATCACTGCACACGGTACAAAGAGTGATGCAGGCCGCACACTGGGTTAACCGCACACACTTGTGTTGTACAAAATGTCGATGCACAATGTACAACATAACGCTGCATGACCGTACACTATCAGATGGTCGCACACCTTCTCGTGTACCGCACACCTGATAGTGGGCCGTACACTCCTTGTTGGGCCATAAATCTATTGGGCTGCACACTACTATAACCAACTTAAATTGACTGGGCCGCACACTACAAGTTTGTGATGGGCTGTAATATTGTTTACATGTTTGGGCTTGGGTTATATGTGATGGTTTTGTGCTACTTGTTAGATATGTGAACAATTACGTGAATTACTTGCATACTGATAAGTGGTAAAATACATATATTTGTCTCATGTAAATTGTATAAGTTTTTGTTAGTTTTTATTTAGTTTTAGTGTTATATTATATTATTTTGTGTTGGGCCAGGTCCTGGTGCAAATGGAGCGAAAACGAGTAATATGGAAACAACTATCCAGTTGGGCAGAGTAGGGTCTCAGTGACTAAAGTAAAATTGCCGCTATTTTCTGTGATTGGACCCAACCCACTATATCTATATTATAAAAGTTGTTGCCAATTACAATTATTCAAGTGGGCGGCCATGATTGTTGTAGGAGGCTTAAAACCTAATGAACATTATATAAAGACATATTAGTCTTGGACAAAAGTCAAGTGGGCCGCCAAGAATAACAGTCAATGTTTACGTGAATTGAATGGGCATGTGAATCAATTTTGTATATAATTACAAGATCATAATATGACCCAAATGATTTCTATTGGGCCACATTATATATTTTTGGAGGACTCCTATTATTAATATATTTCGAAATGAGGAGCATTTTTTTTTACGGCAATAAAGAGTGGGAGCCCTATTAAATTATTTTGAGACTCAAGTTTTGAGAAGGGGCTATGCTAGACGGCTATAAAAGGAGGCGGCCATATTATTTTACAGGGGGGGGGGGGGGGGGGACAACATTGAAAGGAGGGAACAATATTCTTATTATTGTTGTTCTCGCCAACATCAGAGGGAGACAACGGCACCAACATCAGACGCACAAAGAACTGCTTGAACGGATTTTGAAGATTATTTTGGCAAGGAATAAAGGTCAAGAATCATTCGGTTGAAGATCAAGAAGCTTGGAAGTCAAAGACTTACCGGGTTTTGTTATTCGTTTTCTTTTATTTTCTAGTTTCTTTATTTATTATGTCAATGAAGTCTGAATTTAAACCTTGTTTATTGATTTTTAAGACAATGTTTCTTGGCTAAATTTCTTTACTACCTAGGTTAAGATGATTATTTGACAAAGTTTGGATTTTTATTCATTATTATCGTTGTGTATGGATTTTCTTGAAAAGTAAAGAACTTTGGAATCTTTAATTTGGTGTATATGCGTATCTTGCTTTGATTATCGATTATTTACTCGTTTCACATGAATCTTGATGAATGTCTTTCATAGAATAGGTTTATCTTAATTATCTAATCTTTACGAGTTTGGGTAATTGTTGGGTGAATTGGCCAATAACCCTAGAAACGGTAAATAAAATATATTTAGAACTTGATATTCTGCTAATCTTGTCGTTGAGAGCTCGAGGTTATTAATTGGTCTCGGTTTGGTATATAGCTAGGACTAGGTTAATGCCCGCGTTAAACGCGGATTGAACCAAAAAACATATTATTTACTTTGAAATTTAATATTCTGTACAAATGCATACATTGGAAGAAACAAACAGAAAACTATTCAAATCCCTCTAAACTTGATTTTGTACAGTTTCACACTTTAGGCGACTTCCAATCCGCTTGACCCCGCTCCACTCCTCTGACCAGTTTACCTGAATGTTTTCCTTGAAGTAAGGGTATACGGAATAAACGGGAGCATTATTATCACCTTCAAAAGTGTATTCCTTTGTACCAGTTGCTACATCCCAAACCTATAGTCACAAGACAGTATTCTCGCCGGAATAATTGTTGTAGATGATGTATTAGTGCATGCCGGCGACGAACGCACGCTTGCGGAGGATAATAAAAAGCCTACCCTTTAGAACCACCAAATTCAAAATCTTTAAGAATAGACATGCTTGAAATCTCTTCGCATTGCCCAAAGTGCTCTTCAAGCGTTCTCCTAATCTGTGCAAACAAAAAAAAGACAATGAATAATAATATTGAAATATATATATAACTAAGAGACCTGTGGGATGTGGTCATCTGGATATGTAAGACATACAAAGTCAAAGCCATCATCATTATCAACCCCCTTTATAAATTCTTAAGATTATCCACTCTTTTGCGAAGACCTATCATTCCGACATTATAATACACGATCGTCAATTCACATTGATATTTTCAGATGTTCAAACATAATGAGATAGAACCATTACTCTGTGTATCACCCTCCATATCCAGAAGATTATTGTTTCTACAAATTGAAATTAAAGCAATAAGGATTTAAAAACACCACCAAACAATTCATGTAATCAACTCATAAGCATACTATGAAAATATATAAATAGAACCGAATTATTAAAATACAAAAAGAAAAGGCATGTTAAGATCTTCTTACACCTAAATCAACTCATGCTTTTTATACATCTACTGAAACACATTTGTTTTAAAACAAACTAAACCTAGCCCCAGAAACCTAATCTGTCGTTTAAGAAATCGAATACCTCTGTTTCCTTGACGATAAACTCGAAAACTTAGATTGCGAACTACCAGACGTCCCGGTGCTATTGCTCTCTCTGTGCCGCCGACCCATCCCTACCACCCAAAACCTATCCAAAAACCTCCGTGAACTCGATGGCAGAAACCGCATGCTACAACCACTCGACACCTCCTTCACATCCCCATCACCAAACCTCATCCGTGAAGGTGTTCTTAGCGACTTAGAACGCAATGAAATTTTAATCTCCCAGTCTTGTTCCAGTGCCCGGTTGCCACGTGCTGCCTCTTTGATCACAGTAGTGGCTCGAACTTGCTCGTGGAACAGGATCTATACCACCATTCGCAACAGAAGCCGATCCTTCTGTGCAGCGTGTATGGATGCGTGTGCTGACAACTTTTTCACATCAATTAACTCACAAACTTTCTTCCTTTCGACTTCAGTTAACGTCGGGTGTTCTTTCAAGTAAACGTCAACAGCGCCATAGATTCCATCATGTACCGGTCTAGCAGCATTAGGGATTGACCGTGATAGCACTGTGAAAACAGTGTGTGAGAGGTTCCGATCACTTGCAACTTCTGCAAGGTAACCATCGATCAAACGACTGATGGTTTTGCACCGGCGTGGACTAATCAAAACATCATTCTTCTCATCTTCTTCACTACTCTTACGACTAAAACACAGATCCACAAGCTCTTGCACAAATTCAACAATGTAAATCGTTAGAAAAGATGTGAGATATCAAACCCATCCAAACTCACTACATATTTTAAAAACACCCACAAGGCAATCTGGATAATAGATAGCACAACATTCGGCATCTTTTTGACCCTCTATAGCGATTATGTAGTGCAGTAAAATCTCTAAGTTCCAGCACAAAACGTGGCCCAATCTTGCACCACTTGGCAATGAAGTCCTAGAGTTGTTGAGCTAAAGCACATGTCACAGACAAATTAGTCACCGATTCATCCCCTAGACCACAAAGCTTGCACGTAACTATGGTAAATGGACATTTCTTCGCCTTAAATTTTCAGCAGTTGGTCATCTATATAAAACGACCTGCCATACCAAAAAAAAATACCTTAAGTGGTACCCATTCTACGTAAATTCGATACCCATTTTGTTGAAATATTTATTTTATATTACCTTTCTTGCGTTGCAAACCGAGAAGCTGCAAGATGGCAGCCATACCCATCTGTCATGTCGTCTTGAAACGGGAACACATCCACTGCTGCAATAAGATCTGCCACTTTAGCCAGCTCAGCTTGACTTAGCGGTTGTCTGGCACTTTCAAAATGCACCTCAGCGGTTGTCTGGCCCTGCCATTTTGATCCACAAACACTTTTTGTTGCTTTTCCAATAAATGATTAATATAATAGTTGTGGTACAAAATCAATACTGTTTAAAAAATAATCTGCATATTAGAGGTATTTTGCAGTACGGGTCGGGTCGGTTTGACCCACAAACACTGTTTTTTTTTTACATTTTTTGAACTAATATGCCAATTAAAATATCAATAATTATGCATGTGCTTTGAAAGTAGATTTTAAATATCATTTAGCATGTTCAACCAGGTAAGCGAATTTTTTAATTTAACCCGTTTGAGATCAAACACGACCCAAATCACTTTCATAATCAAAGAAGTCGAACTGTCACAAATTGTGTATGTAACATAATTACCTGCCACTCTTGCAAGCCTTCCACACTGAGATTTATCCTCACAAATAATTGCTCAAATTGGACGGCCAGGATCACTCCAAAAGCAGTTATTTTTGTCTAAGATCTGCCACTTTAGCCAGCTCAACTTGACTTAGCGGTTGTCTGGCGCTTTCAAAATGCACCTCAACGGTTGTCTGGCCCTGTCATTTTGACCCACAAACACGTTTTGTTGCTTTTCCTATAAATGATTAATATAATAGTTATGATACAAAATCAATACTGTTTAAAAAATAATCTGCATATTAGAGGTGTTTTGTAGTACTGGTCGATTTGACCCACAAACAGTTTTTTTTTTACATTTTTTGTACTAATATGCCAATTAAAATATCAAAAATTATGCATGTGCTTTGAAAGTAGATTTTAAATATCATTTAGCATGTTCAAACAGTTAAGCTTATTTTTTAATTTAACCCGTTTGAGATCAAACACGACCCAAATCACTTTCACAATCAAAGAAGTCGAACTGTCACAAATTGTGTTTGTAACATAATTACCTACCACTCTTGCAAGCCTTCCACGCTCTCAGAATTCAAGTTCTTGATAACATTTACATTACCTGCGAAAAAAATAAATTTAGCTAAGTTGTAACCATACATAATCATTAGTATTTAATGCGCATTTCCAATGGATCTAAATAATATATAGGGAAAAAGGCGAGAAAATATGACACAATGTCAATCAATATAACACAATACCGAGAAATATAACACAACGCCGAGGAAAAAAGACACAATGGATTGCAAACTATAACACAATGTTGAGCAATATAACACAACGTCGAGCAAAATATTAACTTAACCAAATTCAACACAATGTGTGATGATATATATATATAACCATGTAAATTACCACGCAAACAGATTAAACTCAAACGAAACTTATGCATAATTAATAATTAGACAACTAGGAAATAAAAGAAAATAACAAACCTGAATAAAACTTAAATCATCACTGGTAGCAACTGACTTCTCCAAACAACAAAGAGCAAACTCCAACGACTACTCCATCACAGCAACAATTATCGATTCCACTTGCTCCATTGTAAAATCACAAAAAAGTACACACACATATTTCACTTAAACAACTTAAAAACCAAAATCAAAACACAAATAGCAAAAACCTAATAACAAAACCTATTGATTTGAACAAACAATCGAATACGCAACAGAAACAACGGCTTGAATCTGAGCCGGTTCTCAGCGTTGAAACCCAAATTTTCCATCACTATCAGCATCAGAACGGCTTGAATCTGAGCCGGTTCCCAGCGTTGAAGCCCTAATTTTCCATCATTATCAGCATCAGCGCTTTGTTTGAGGATCAAATACAACTTTTCGAGCCCTAATTTCTCGCAGCGGAGTTTGAACTCGATCGATGATGAAGATTTAGGTTTATCGTCGAACAAAACTCTGATTAGTTTGTCGATTTCGTCAGCCATGGCTGGATAGATTGATCGGATAACAGATTGTGAGTGTGTTTGATTGAGGAACGATGAATGATGAGAGAATGAGATAGAGTATAATGAAGCGTATAATAGAAGCTCTCCAATCCTGGCCTTAGAGATATGCCACATCTACTGCATATGTGGCTTAACCATGGGGTGACATGTGTCCCCCAATGGTTTCTTTTATTATATATATATATATATATATAGATTAGGTTTTGAGAGAAATTGGTCTTAGTTCCCTAATCATATTCGTGTCTATTAAACCAAGTTAAAATCCATAATTGCCTTAGACTTTCGCGCTGAGAGGTAGATCGTCATATTAAGGCACTTTTAAAGAAGTTAGAGGACTGAGAGGAAATCTAACCAACCGGTAGTCAAAACAGCTCTGTATAGTCTCACAGGTTTCTTCCTGAGAAGGGTCGGGAGGTCTTAGTAGGGATTTCTTAGGGTTTAGCACACAAAGATCCCGGTTCCATACCACTTTAATTTCGAATAGAAATCCACTCCTAGTTAAATAGAATTCTAGCCTAGGTAGTCTTCATCACCACCGAGTTAAAACCTTAATCCAAATTCACGTCTAGTTAACTTATTTAGTTAGTTTATTTTAATCGTAATTTTAGGATATTTAGAAAACCCCCCTCAAACATAAAAACAGTTAGAGTCCGTGTCAATCTAAGTCTAGATAGTAGTTAATTATCCTAATTAGAGAGTCTCGTGGGTTCGATACTGCATTGACCAGTACACTTTCCGGTTGTATGGTCTAGGTTTAGAGAGTCTTAGTTATAAATTTTAAACCTTAGAGAGTCTAGTTTAGGGTTTGATTTTAGTTAATTAAATTCGACCACTTTTAGCACATCACATACGAATCTGATTTGACGTGATAACTATAATAGGACGAGATTAACCAAAGTTATTTAACAAGTATAACTATCTGCCGAGCAAACTAAGGTGAGTTCATAAATTTTTCTAAAAGCATGTGTTCCCGGTGGTTGGGAAACAGAACGAACGACACTATCTCCTTGTGTGGGATACCGGTAATACTATCTCCTTGTGTGGGATACAGGTACATTCTCCCCTTGAGTGGGACGTCAGTTAATTACTATTTATATTAGATGCAACAAGCGTACTAAATGAAACTCTATCACGGAAGTCCCCACTTACTATACCGATTAGTCGCCTGACCTAGCGAACGGGTTATTGGTTGATAGCGCTATTAGGTCTCACCAACCTCACACCGTGCCTGGATAGGATCGGGCGTGAACTAATAGATCTAGCATGTCACACCCCTTTCTGCGGCGGAAGCACGAGGTGTGATCATGAAAGGTTCTCATTGCATACGAAGAGTAAACATGCTACATGCTCGTAAAATAACATTCAAATACCACAATTTGAAAACATACGTTAGCGTTTACATCGCTAAGTCGCATAAAACATTGTCTTAAAAGTTTACAACTTTATTCAAAGTTAAACATAAGCGACATCCACGAGCATAAGCTAGACCACGCGCACATCCATCCTAGTTACCTGAAATACATGTGAGTTTTTGGAAAAACGTCAACATAAAGTTGGTGTGAATTCATGCAGTTTTGTATTTCATGTTTGTATACTTTGTATGAAAACATAGTTTGTGAGTAAATCAAGTTTTCATATGTAAATCCAGTTTCATGTGTACACCACGTACATCTGTATAATTCAATTTCTTCTTGAGTACCCCACGTACTCAAGTTTAATTCTCATTCTCTTGAGTACCCCACGTACTTCAAGTATAATTCAATCTTCTTGAGTACCCCACGTACTTCAAGTTATATATCAATTCTGTATGGTATGAATTTTATGTACATACAGTATTTCTGTAATTATCAGATTGTTAATGGGTTGCAAAGCCATTAACCTGTGGCACGTCATAGGAAGTCACCAAACCTAAGGCATTTAATTGGTATATTCTGAGACACAAAAGCACTCCTCGATTCTCGCCCCGACCAGGAGTGTGGCTGCCAGGCACCCGTTAGATCTAACCTTTTGTTCTGCGGTCTGAATGTATACGTTGATTAATGGTGCTTCTGAACCCTATTCGTGACACTATTTCTCATAACGCCTCCTACTTGGTTCTCGTTCTCACCAAGCGCGTTTCTTGTTATCATTTCTCATAGCGCCTTATACTTGGTTCTCGTCTCACCAAATGCGCTTCTCATATTCATATATTTCGTCACACTTGGTTCTCGTTCTCACCAAGTGTACTTCTTGTATTTATATCATACCATTTATAAATATTGTACTTTTGTACATGTATTTCACCCCCGAAGTTATAAAAACTGAAAACAGTTAAGGAGAAAAGGGGGAGCATGAACTCACAACTTTGCGTTCCTAGCGTCGTAAACTCCACCGGATTTGCTTAATTAACGTCGTAACCTATACGCGTTTTCTTAACGTTAGTCACTAGACTTGTGTCGCACAAGTACAGTCACTCTCTTTTATACATGTTCTTGTGTTAAAAATATTCTATATTTTTAACTACGTATCTTACTTATATTATTTTCTCCAAAAATAAATATAAGTCTTTTGTGTTTTGCACTTTGCACCCGAATTATGTATCTTGTATGTTGTATGTGTATTTTTATATTTCTACTCCTCATGAGTAATTAGTGTATTTTTAAGTCTTAATACACTAGCACGTATGACACATACTATATACACTTAGCACAAAAATTGGTGATAAAATAATATATGTTTTTCTCTCCAAAAATATATATACATAATATCCATTTTTATCCTTCAAGAAATCACCATTTCTTATCACCAAAAATTAGGGAAACCTTAGTAATACTTTTAAACACATTTTTAGGGAATAAGTTTCTCAAAACTTATATTTTTCTAAGTGTCAAAATTTATAAAAATTTTGACAGAGTTTCCCCTAAAAATGGAGGTTTCCCACGTTTTCAAAACGTGTGTTTATTTTCTTTTAAATCATCATCAATCATCAATAATCAGCAACAACAATTATCAACAATAATCACTACTTTTCCCCACTTCATGAACTTGGATATTTACCAAGATTGTGTAGTATCTTACTAGCACATTTAGTAAGTCTTGTTATCTTTAAAAATAAGTTTAATTTCTTAAAAACTTTATTTTTAAAGAGTATGAAGTTTTACAACTTCTAGTCGGTTTTTACGAAAATTATTTCCTTGTTAAAACCCTTGTTACACAAGTATCCATACACTTGTTTGTTCACAAAAACCACTTTTGTTTGTGTAAGACCCGGTTTAGAACATGTGATTTCTTTAAAGTGTGGTTCTTCAAAAATACCACTTGCAGATACGTAGATCCGCTAGTTTTAAACACCAATGTACAGGTTAAATTACTTTTACACAAGTAAAATATTTTACACAAGTTCATGTCTCTAGTGTGGTAGAGTTTCGCCTTTTAACCCTTGTAGTAACCAAAAACGAGCTTATGTGAAGATCCATGATCTTACAAAGTCGGGTTAAACGATGATCCGAGCTACCACATCATAGATCGGGTCTCAAAAATCTCATATTCCAAATACTACAACTTTTACACAACACATGTGTTATTAACCACCATTTTAGTATTTTTTTACTAGACTTTAATGCTTCAAAACGTATGTTATCGATATTTAACCGACGAAAATCCTTTTAACCACTTTAGATACGTTCAAGAGTGAGTTTTAAACATTATACCTCTAGCTCTAAGCTAGGGAAGATTCTTGATGAAAATCGCGTGGATAAAAGCTAACGGAAGTGGTCCTTCAAACTCCGAGTGCACCAAGCCTTCTAATACGCGATCCTTGAAGCTTGTATGTTGTTGGAATGTCAAGAACTAAAACCGAAAATGGGTGGATGTAGGGGAGGGGGTTCGGCCGAGACCTCAAGGGTGAGGGAGAGAGAAGAGTTGGAGTGTGAAGTTAAGTGAAGATTATGTTGTGTAATGGATCATACTTATAGGCAATTCAAGTGTTATTATCCAAGGGTAATTATGTTATCTAGATACTAGACAAACCATAATAAAATAATGAACTTGGTACTCTTGTGTTCCCCATGGTTTGGGGCCGGTTATGATGGGGGGGGGGGGGGTTAGTTCGATCTCAACTAGGTAGTTAGGGTGATAATTAGTTAAGTTAAGTAATTAACTTAGTTACTTGTGTGTGGTGCGTTACCACGGGTGTTAGGGTAATCAGGGACCCTAACTGGCTTAGAAAATTATAGATAGTGAAAATAGTAATATTTTCATGTTCCGGGTAAAGTCCGGTTGTTCGGTTACACACCGATTCGTTAAAGTGCTAAATTACACTTTTTAGTGTCGTTTAAGTACCTTCCTTGTACTCTTTCAATTCCCAACACTTAGGGAAATATTCTGGATAATAAAACGACATTTCTGCATAATATTTATGTGTCTAAATGCTGAATTATTGCTGAATTTTTATAAATTCTGCACTTAAAGTGCGTTTCGGGTGCTTTTTAGTGCTTATATTTGCTTTCGCAATGTATATAAATTAAACCCTTGTATGTACTCTTGGGTTTTAATGTACTTTTGTCGTCGGACCTACACCTAGGCCTCTATTTTATTGTCTGACTGCTTTCTGCAGTTCTGTTGACACAGTGTGTCTTACCGGTGAGTTTACTATTATTCTGACGCAACGCTCTCGTTTATGCATAAAGCAATATTTTGTAGTATACAACATGCATGAATTCACTTGTTTAATCATGTGTTCAGACATTGCTGACACTTAAACTCATAATTGCAGTCATTAAGCAATAATCAATGTGTACGGAAATTACCGGTTTGGGCCAGTTTTCACAGTCTCCCCCCGTTAAAAGAATTTCGTCCCGAAATTCAGACTGAACTAACTCTCGCCGGAGTCTTCTTGAATAGGTGGGGATACTTTTTCTTGAACTGGTCTTCACGTTCCCATGTGTACTCGGGTCCGTGCTTAGAGCTCCAACGTACTTTAACAAGTTTCACACTGCTCCTCCTGGTCTTGTTGACTTTCCAGTCGGTAACCTCAACGGGTTGTTCTGTAAATCGGAGGGCTTCATCAATATGCACTTCATCCAACGGGATGGTCACGTTTTCTTGCGTTGGACTCTTCTTCAGGTTGGATACATGAAACGTATCATGTACTCCATTAAGTTCTGCCGGTAACTCCAACTTGTATGCCACGGTACCAATTCTTCTCAATATTCTGAATGGTCCGATGTATCGTGGATTCAACTTTCCACGCTTTCCAAATCTGACTACGCCCTTCCATGGTGAGACTTTTAACAACACTTTGTCTCCCACCTTGAAATCTACCGATTTTCTATTTGGATCCGCGTAGCTCTTTTGTCGCTCTCGAGCCGCCTTAATGCGCTCTCGGATTTGCGCAATCTTGTCGGTTGTCTCTTGTACAAGTTCAGGACCAACCATACGCTTATCTCCAGCGTCTGCCCAACATAAGGGCGACCGGCATTTGCGGCCATACAGAGCTTCGAACGGCGCGGCTTTTATGCTCGTATGATAACTGTTATTGTAGGAAAACTCAACTAAAGGTAGATGAGTATCCCAGCTGCCGTCTAGGTCCATGACACATGCGCGAAGCATATCTTCTAACGTTTGTATAGTCCGTTCGCTCTGGCCGTCTGTTTGTGGATGGAATGCCGTGCTTAGATCTAACTGAGATCCAAAGGCTTCCTGAAATGATTGCCAGATTCGTGAGACAAAGCGTCCATCTCTGTCTGAAATGATTGAGATTGGCACTCCATGACGTGCCACAATTTCTCTTAAGTATATCTCAGCAAGCTTTCCAGTGCTGTCTTTTTCTCGGATCGGTAGGAAGTGCGCAGACTTCGTCAATCGATCAACTATTACCCATATCATATCGTGCCCTCTCGGGTCCTGGGTAATTTCGTTATGAAGTCCATCGAGATTTGTTCCCACTTCCACACGGGAATCTCTGGTTGTTGTAGTAGGCCGGACGGTTTCTGATATTCGGCCTTAACCTTCGCACAGGTCAGGCATTTTCCAACATAAACAGCAACGTCGCTTTTGAGTCTCGGCAACCAGTAGTACTCTTTCAAGTCTTGATACATCTTGTCCGACCCTGGATGGATCGAATATCTCGATTTGTGGGCTTCATTAAGGATGACTTCTCGTATGCCACCATAGAGTGGAACCCAAATACGCTTCTTGAAGTATAAGGCTCCCTCTTCGTTTGGCACCATGTATTTCAATGCACCCCGGAGGTATTCAGTTTTACGATTCTCTTCTTTAAGAGCTTCTTGTTGTGCATCTCGAATGCGTGCTGTGAGGTTCGTTCGAATCGTTATTTCCAATGCTCGAACCCTCAGGGTCTTAACCCTTTCTTTTCGGCTCAACGCGTCCGCTACAACGTTCGCCTTTCCAGGATGGTACTTAATCTCACAGTCATAATCATTCAGCAGCTCGACCCAACGTCGCTGGCGCATATTCAATTCCTTCTGATCAAATATGTGTTGTAAGCTTTTGTGATCTGTGAAGATTGTACATCGAGTACCATATAAATAATGTCGCCAAATCTTCAAGGCGAATACCACTGCACCCAGCTCCAGGTTGTGAGTGGTATAATTTCTCTCGTGAACCTTCAGTTGTCTTGAAGCGTAAGCGATGACTCTTTGGCGTTGCATGAGCACGCAACCCAAGCCTTGTCGTGAGGCGTCGCAGTATACCACGAAGTCTTCAGTGCCTTCGGGTAACGATAGTATCGGTGCATCGCAGAGCTTGTTCTTAAGTAGCTGAAAGGCTTCTTCTTGTTTGTGACCCCAGTCGTATTTCTTGTCTTTCTGTGTAAGGGTCGTTAGCGGTTGGGCTATCTTCGAGAAATTCTCAATGAATCGCCGATAGTAGCCCGCTAAGCCCAAAAATCGACGAACTTCGGTTGGGGTCTTGGGAGCTTCCCAATTCTTTATTGCTTCAATCTTGGACGGGTCTACATGAATGCCCTTTTCATTCACCACGTGACCAAGAAATTGTACTTCGCGAATCCAGAATTCGCATTTCGAGAACTTTGCATAAAGTTTCTCTTTCTTCAGTAGCTCCAAGATGGTTCTGAGATGTTGCTCGTGCTCCTCTTTCGTTCGCGAGTAAATCAGGATATCATCGATAAATACAATCACGAATTTATCGAGATATGGTTTGCACACGCGGTTCATTAGGTCCATAAAGACCGCTGGCGCGTTCGTCAATCCAAACGGCATCACAAGAAATTCGTAGTGCCCATATCGCGTTCTGAATGCAGTCTTTGGCACGCTTTCATCTTGGATTCTCAGCTGATGGTATCCAGATCGAAGGTCGATCTTGGAATAGTAGCTTGATCCTTGCAATTGATCAAATAAGTCATCAATCCTTGGTAGCGGATACCGATTCTTGATTGTGAGCTTGTTCAGTTCCCTGTAATCGATACACATCCGCAGTGTTCCATCCTTCTTCTTCACGAATAATACTGGAGCTCCCCAGGGTGAGAAGCTTGGCCTTATGAATCCTTTATCCAACAACTCCTGGAGCTGTGTAGATAATTCTTGCATTTCGGATGGTGCAAGTCGATAGGGTGCCTTGGCTACAGGAGCAGCTCCTGGAACCAAGTCTATACGGAATTCGACTTGTCGTTGCGGAGGTAATCCTGACAGATCTTCGGGAAAAACATCAGGAAATTCATTCACCACAGGAATGTCTTCGAGTTTTGGCTCCACAGCCTTCTTGTCTATAACGTGTGCTAGGAAAGCGACACATCCTTTCCTCAAGCACTTCTGTGCCTTCATACAGCTGATGATTCGAAGAGGCGCGTCTCGTTTTTCCCCATGTACAATAAGAGTTTCATCATTCGCTAGAGGGATGCGAATGATTTTCTCATGACAGATAACTTCAGCTCTGTTCTTGGACAACCAGTCCATTCCGACCACTACATCGAAGCTACCCAATTGAATAGGCAAGAGATCGATGCTAAATTTTCGTTCGCCAAGTTCTAGTGTGCAGCCTCTAACAACTTCGCCCGATTCAACAAGTTTACCATTGGCTAGTTCTATGGAATAAGGAATTTCTAATCTACTAGATTCTATTCCGAGTATGCGTTTAAATTCCACAGACATGAAGCTATAATTGGCGCCAGTGTCGAATAATATGGATGCAAAGTGATTGTTAATGAGAAACGTACCGGTGACCACGTTAGGGTCCTCGCGTGCGTCTCTTGCTCCAATCACAAATGCTCGAGCCGGAGCGTTGTTTCTCTCTGGGCAGTTCTTCATGAAATGATCATTGCTTCCACACTTGAAGCATCCTTGCCCTTTCCCGTTACTATTCTTGTTACCAGCACCGTTTCCATTTCGGTTCTTTCCTTTTCCCCAACAGTCTTCTGTTTGATGACCCAATTTACCACATTTGTCGCACCTTGGAATGCGACAAGCTCCATCATGATGATACTTACATTTTTGGCATCTAGGCATGGAGCCTTGGTATGCTTTAGTTGCATGGGTTTTCGTCCCCTGAGGCGGATTAGTGTCGCGCTTCTTGCTGAAACCCTTGTTGTTACGAGTTGCTTGGTTCAAACTGGCATGCTTTCTCTTCTTGTCGCCGGACGACTCAGCATGCGTCTCGGTCTTCTCTGTTGGGTTTAATGACAACTTCTTCATACGAACACAATCCTCAGTAAGGCTGACAGCCAGAGTTACAGCCTCGGTAATTGTTTGTGGTTTGGCTGACGTCACCATGCCACGAAACTCTGAGGCCAGTCCCCAAATGTAACGTTCAACACGCTTGAATTCGGGAGTCACCATGTAGGGAAGTACTCTAGACAGATCGTGGAACCTTCGAGTGTAACCATTTATGTCAGCACCTTCCATGGTCAGGTGCCAGAACTCCGTCTCCAGCCTTTGGAGTTCAGCACGAGAGCAGTACTTCTCTCTCATCCTTTCCTTCAGTTCCTCCCAAGTGAGGCCATAAGCGGCGTCATCACCCAAAGTTTGGGCTTGCAGGTTCCACCAAGTCAGAGCTTCATCGACGAATAACCCAGTAGCAAAAGTGACTTGTTGATCCGCGGTACACTTGCTCATGCGGAAAGTAGCTTCAGTCTTCTCCGTCCAGCGCACAAATGCTACTGCACCTCCTGTGCCGTCATAGTTTATCGGCTTGCAGTCGAGGAACTGCTTGAAAGTGCAGCCTGGAATTGATTCAACCAATTCACATGTGAGCAATCGAAGAAATAATGAAACAAGGACCGTTCATAAATTTCCTCATGCTTAGCACAGTGTCTTAAGGTTACCTTGAGCTGCATTGCCTCCAGACGAATCTCCATTCCCATTACGCCTAGCGTTGCTTGGTCCTCTACTGTCTTGAGTTCGGTTCGCCTCGTACTGGGCGATAGCAGCGGAGATCCTTTCCTCCAGTAGAGCATCCAGCTCTTCAGCAGTTCTTGGCAGTGGGGGAGGAGGAGGTAGATCATCATTGCGAGCATTCACAGCTTTCCTGGGTGCCATGTTTTGACAGAACATAACACAGCAGGGTTAGGCATTTGTTTGATATCGTCACACTAGACAGTAGTATCATATATATTCACAGGTATATATACCACATAAGTGACATCAAACAATTATTACTCTAGCAGAGTACTTGGTAGGCTTGCACTGAGGGAATCTATACGTGACAAGACTTGCTGTGGTTTCTGTGCACTGAATTCCATAATTATGTATGCATCCATAATTACGTAATTCCTTGCACAGTCCGCACAGTTCGTTTCATCCTCGTATTTCTTCCTTCAGATGGGCCATCGCTTTTCAGATAAAGTCACGTATACTCGTGACATTCTACTTCTAGTACATGCAAATTATCACACATAATTGCAAGTGATTTCTAGTTAATGACAAGTGCTACTCTAGTGCACTCTAAGTCTCGTAGTGTCTTTTCTAGACTCATGTAGACAGTTTCAGGTAGTGGATGTCGCGGGACGTTTTATGCAATGAAAACTCTTTGAAAATTGTTTTCGTGAATGGATCCTAGAGATTGTAGACTAGACTCGAGAAGGAATCCTAGTTCACTACAATCGCAGCTCTGATACCAATCTGTCACACCCCTTTCTGCGGCGGAAGCACGAGGTGTGATCATGAAAGGTTCTCATTGCATACGAAGAGTAAACATGCTACATGCTCGTAAAATAACATTCAAATACCACAATTTGAAAACATACGTTAGCGTTTACATCGCTAAGTCGCATAAAACATTGTCTTAAAAGTTTACAACTTTATTCAAAGTTAAACATAAGCGACATCCACGAGCATAAGCTAGACCACGCGCACATCCATCCTAGTTACCTGAAATACATGTGAGTTTTTGGAAAAACGTCAACATAAAGTTGGTGTGAATTCATGCAGTTTTGTATTTCATGTTTGTATACTTTGTATGAAAACATAGTTTGTGAGTAAATCAAGTTTTCATATGTAAATCCAGTTTCATGTGTACACCACGTACATCTGTATAATTCAATTTCTTCTTGAGTACCCCACGTACTCAAGTTTAATTCTCATTCTCTTGAGTACCCCACGTACTTCAAGTATAATTCAATCTTCTTGAGTACCCCACGTACTTCAAGTTATATATCAATTCTGTATGGTATGAATTTTATGTACATACAGTATTTCTGTAATTATCAGATTGTTAATGGGTTGCAAAGCCATTAACCTGTGGCACGTCATAGGAAGTCACCAAACCTAAGGCATTTAATTGGTATATTCTGAGACACAAAAGCACTCCTCGATTCTCGCCCCGACCAGGAGTGTGGCTGCCAGGCACCCGTTAGATCTAACCTTTTGTTCTGCGGTCTGAATGTATACGTTGATTAATGGTGCTTCTGAACCCTATTCGTGACACTATTTCTCATAACGCCTCCTACTTGGTTCTCGTTCTCACCAAGCGCGTTTCTTGTTATCATTTCTCATAGCGCCTTATACTTGGTTCTCGTCTCACCAAATGCGCTTCTCATATTCATATATTTCGTCACACTTGGTTCTCGTTCTCACCAAGTGTACTTCTTGTATTTATATCATACCATTTATAAATATTGTACTTTTGTACATGTATTTCACCCCCGAAGTTATAAAAACTGAAAACAGTTAAGGAGAAAAGGGGGAGCATGAACTCACAACTTTGCGTTCCTAGCGTCGTAAACTCCACCGGATTTGCTTAATTAACGTCGTAACCTATACGCGTTTTCTTAACGTTAGTCACTAGACTTGTGTCGCACAAGTACAGTCACTCTCTTTTATACATGTTCTTGTGTTAAAAATATTCTATATTTTTAACTACGTATCTTACTTATATTATTTTCTCCAAAAATAAATATAAGTCTTTTGTGTTTTGCACTTTGCACCCGAATTATGTATCTTGTATGTTGTATGTGTATTTTTATATTTCTACTCCTCATGAGTAATTAGTGTATTTTTAAGTCTTAATACACTAGCACGTATGACACATACTATATACACTTAGCACAAAAATTGGTGATAAAATAATATATGTTTTTCTCTCCAAAAATATATATACATAATATCCATTTTTATCCTTCAAGAAATCACCATTTCTTATCACCAAAAATTAGGGAAACCTTAGTAATACTTTTAAACACATTTTTAGGGAATAAGTTTCTCAAAACTTATATTTTTCTAAGTGTCAAAATTTATAAAAATTTTGACAGAGTTTCCCCTAAAAATGGAGGTTTCCCACGTTTTCAAAACGTGTGTTTATTTTCTTTTAAATCATCATCAATCATCAATAATCAGCAACAACAATTATCAACAATAATCACTACTTTTCCCCACTTCATGAACTTGGATATTTACCAAGATTGTGTAGTATCTTACTAGCACATTTAGTAAGTCTTGTTATCTTTAAAAATAAGTTTAATTTCTTAAAAACTTTATTTTTAAAGAGTATGAAGTTTTACAACTTCTAGTCGGTTTTTACAAAAATTATTTCTTTGTTAAAACCCTTGTTACACAAGTATCCATACACTTGTTTGTTCACAAAAACCACTTTTGTTTGTGTAAGACCCGGTTTAGAACATGTGATTTCTTTAAAGTGTGGTTCTTCAAAAATACCACTTGCAGATACGTAGATCCGCTAGTTTTAAACACCAATGTACAGGTTAAATTACTTTTACACAAGTAAAATATTTTACACAAGTTCATGTCTCTAGTGTGGTAGAGTTTCGCCTTTTAACCCTTGTAGTAACCAAAAACGAGCTTATGTGAAGATCCATGATCTTACAAAGTCGGGTTAAACGATGATCCGAGCTACCACATCATAGATCGGGTCTCAAAAATCTCATATTCCAAATACTACAACTTTTACACAACACATGTGTTATTAACCACCATTTTAGTATTTTTTTACTAGACTTTAATGCTTCAAAACGTATGTTATCGATATTTAACCGACGAAAATCCTTTTAACCACTTTAGATACGTTCAAGAGTGAGTTTTAAACATTATACCTCTAGCTCTAAGCTAGGGAAGATTCTTGATGAAAATCGCGTGGATAAAAGCTAACGGAAGTGGTCCTTCAAACTCCGAGTGCACCAAGCCTTCTAATACGCGATCCTTGAAGCTTGTATGTTGTTGGAATGTCAAGAACTAAAACCGAAAATGGGTGGATGTAGGGGAGGGGGTTCGGCCGAGACCTCAAGGGTGAGGGAGAGAGAAGAGTTGGAGTGTGAAGTTAAGTGAAGATTATGTTGTGTAATGGATCATACTTATAGGCAATTCAAGTGTTATTATCCAAGGGTAATTATGTTATCTAGATACTAGACAAACCATAATAAAATAATGAACTTGGTACTCTTGTGTTCCCCATGGTTTGGGGCCGGTTATGATGGGGGGGGGGGGGGTTAGTTCGATCTCAACTAGGTAGTTAGGGTGATAATTAGTTAAGTTAAGTAATTAACTTAGTTACTTGTGTGTGGTGCGTTACCACGGGTGTTAGGGTAATCAGGGACCCTAACTGGCTTAGAAAATTATAGATAGTGAAAATAGTAATATTTTCATGTTCCGGGTAAAGTCCGGTTGTTCGGTTACACACCGATTCGTTAAAGTGCTAAATTACACTTTTTAGTGTCGTTTAAGTACCTTCCTTGTACTCTTTCAATTCCCAACACTTAGGGAAATATTCTGGATAATAAAACGACATTTCTGCATAATATTTATGTGTCTAAATGCTGAATTATTGCTGAATTTTTATAAATTCTGCACTTAAAGTGCGTTTCGGGTGCTTTTTAGTGCTTATATTTGCTTTCGCAATGTATATAAATTAAACCCTTGTATGTACTCTTGGGTTTTAATGTACTTTTGTCGTCGGACCTACACCTAGGCCTCTATTTTATTGTCTGACTGCTTTCTGCAGTTCTGTTGACACAGTGTGTCTTACCGGTGAGTTTACTATTATTCTGACGCAACGCTCTCGTTTATGCATAAAGCAATATTTTGTAGTATACAACATGCATGAATTCACTTGTTTAATCATGTGTTCAGACATTGCTGACACTTAAACTCATAATTGCAGTCATTAAGCAATAATCAATGTGTACGGAAATTACCGGTTTGGGCCAGTTGTCACATAGCAAACCGTCAATGATGCTAGACATTGACAAACGGGGCAATCACGAAATGTGCGGTCGCAAAGTATTCGGTATTACGTAGTTTAGTAGCTTACATATGGGGTAGCTCCCCATGACATGATATAAATTAGTAACTTAACAACTTAAATATGTTTCATGGAATTTAAAACTTGACAACTCGTGAACTCGCCAACTTTATTATGACACCCTATTGCATGCTTTGCAGGTACACAGTGACTCAGGAGCTTGCAACATTGGGAGTGTAGTGGACAAGCTAACCCGTGTTGGGTTCTTTTAATAATTATGAACTGTGAATTTATGTTGAACAGTTTTAATCATGCTTCCGTTGTTCTCTTAAAATGTTGTTTTGAACTTGAATGCTCTGGACTTAAACTTTAATTGTCACTAATCGTATTGGCTTGGTGAAACTATTTTACTATTATTATAATTGTTCAATATGATTGGTGGCTTGATCCTGGTTGGCCACACACCTCGCGGTAGCACTCCTTATGTGGAATTTGAGGGTGTGACACTCGGTAAGAGGATAAGTTGGAAAAAAGAGATTTTAGTGAGTCTACGTTTTCAAAGATTATGTGAATCAGAGGGTTGTGAGAGTAGTCGTGAATGGGTATTGTGTTGATTGGAGCGTGTAGTCTGAATAGGAGGCATCGAGATTAACGGGCGGTGCAGACTGTCACACCCCTTTCTGCGGCGGAAGCACGAGGTGTGATCATGAAAGGTTCTCATTGCATACGAAGAGTAAACATGCTACATGCTCGTAAAATAACATTCAAATACCATAATTTGAAAACATACGTTAGCGTTTACATCGCTAAGTCGCATAAAACATTGTCTTAAAAGTTTACAACTTTATTCAAGTTAAACACAAGCGACATCCACGAGCATAAGCTAGACCACGCGCACATCCATCCTAGTTACCTGAAATACATGTGAGTTTTTGGAAAAACGTCAACATAAAGTTGGTGTGAATTCATGCAGTTTTGTATTTCATGTTTGTATACTTTGTATGAAAACATAGTTTGTGAGTAAATCAAGTTTTCATATGTAAATCCAGTTTCATGTGTACACCACGTACATCTGTATGATTCAATTTCTTCTTGAGTACCCCACGTACTCAAGTTTAATTCTCATTCTCTTGAGTACCCCACGTACTTCAAGTATAATTCAATCTTCTTGAGTACCCCACGTACTTCAAGTTATATATCAATTTTGTATGGTATGAATTTTATGTAAATACAGTATTTCTGTACTTATCAGATTGTTAATGGGTTGCAAAGCCATTAACATGTGGCACGTCATAGGAAGTCACCAAACCTAAGGCATTTAATTGGTATATTCTGAGACACAAAAGCACTCCTCGATTCTCGCCCCGACCAGGAGT
Source organism: Helianthus tuberosus (assembly GCA_030545235.1). Classification (NCBI taxonomy): domain Eukaryota; kingdom Viridiplantae; phylum Streptophyta; class Magnoliopsida; order Asterales; family Asteraceae; genus Helianthus; species Helianthus tuberosus. The sequence continues at coordinate 126,291,114 of CM060360.1, read as the reverse complement.
GTGGCTGCCAGGCACCCGTTAGATCTAACCTTTTGTTCTGCGGTCTGAATGTATACGTTGATTAATGGTGCTTTTGTAGGATCGGTTTTCGACCTAAACGAGTCGTTCGGAAGAGCTCTCGTACGTTTCAGAGGCGGAAACTAAGAAACGAACGTATACACAGCTTGAAAAGTACTTTAATCCTCTTGTATATTATATTGACAACGTTTACAGTGAGAGGAAATACCGGCAGCACTTCGGTATCACAAGACCTGATCGTTACAAATGAAATGACATTGTACCTATTTATAGTAATTCTGGTCCGCTTATGTGACATGCCATAAAAGCGGTCCAGAAGACTTGACATAAAAGCGATCCACAAACTATCCTATGAGCGAACCAGCCTAGTACATATGAGCGGTCCTGATTAAGATACATAAGCGGTCCAGACATCTTGACTTTCATGAGAATTAACACATTCCATATTCACGAACTTTCATGTTGACTTTCAAGAAAACTCACTTCATTGGACCTTTTAATGGTCCAATCACCAAATAACAATTTCTTGTATCATGACATCACTTGTGATGTCACCATGGTGATGTCACTCGTGATGTCATACCTGATCGGACCCGCAACGAGATTGAGACTCGATATTAAGACGTAGTCGACAGATGACTGCACCAACAGACTCCCCCTCAGATGTTGACGGAGTCTTAAGTGTCGAGTCTTTGACAATGTCGTATCTTTAAGTCTTCAGTCTTGATCAGTCTTCGAGCTGCCTTCACTCTAACCGGCTCTATCCTATCTCCAATTCTCTTTCAGGATCTCTGGCTCCTAGCTCTAGCATCTTCAGACTCTCTTTCTCTAACAGACTCCCCCTCAACTTGTGCTGGGATCGTAGTCTGGCTTTCACAGGTTCAGGTATCGTAACCTGACTTACCTGCATATTCTCTACCCAAAAGTAAGTTTCACAAAATTTAACATTTAACAAATTTAGAAACTTCACTAATCACCTGAAGACACAACCCTGAATAGAAAAATTTATCATGTCAATTTCTGATGAACCGCTTGAATATATATCATTTTCATTTCACACATCTTCAAAACACACTTTCCCAAACCTGTTCGTCATGTTTAGCACTCGGAATTTTGAAAATCAGCTTTTCAACATCAGTCATCTAAAATCTTTTTGAATTTTTCAAAATTTAAGCTAAAACACACTGAAAATCTTTTTGGATTTTTGACATAACAGAAATAAAATGCAGTAAAGAAATATTTACAAACAATATTTTTGTGAGTTCGTGTAAGAGGATCATATCAGTTTTTGAGACAAATCACCAACACCGTTAAGCTTCATTTCATTTTAAGTTCTAAACAATTCACCTAGATTGTCAGTATATTTGTCCACTTAAATTTTCACACAAAGTTCAATTGATCCGAGATACGATGTTAATTGTTTTAAGAGACTTAAACTTATCCGTGTGTCCCACTACTTGAATATACTCCTGTATCCAGATCCCAATATTCAGTCTTACAGGTGAGTATACCACAAATGATATCTGTTAGGGGAATAAATTATAGTACGAGGGCCGTGAGAGCTCAGGTCGATCTTTCGATACGCAGAGAGATGACGGCTTCGACTTTTGGTGGGTCCCCTTTAGAGGATCTTTTGTTTCAACAGCCATGATTAGCATTTTTCAATGTTTCATCATTTTTTAGCTGAGGGTGAGCTATATTTCAAGCAAGTGTAAAGTATTATACGGGGACTAGGTCAGAAATTTCTTTCAGCAGAAGTCCCAGGATAATACCCCAGATATCACTGAGCATAAAGACCTAGTATCTCAGAATAAGGGACCTTTCAAACAAGATTTCAGGGGTTACCTATATATCCAAGTTTGTGTTAACCCACAGAACAAGTAAGTTTGAAATTTATGTTTATATCTCGTCACAATTTACTAAATGTGTAAAAACCTACTGACACATCATCAGTGAGACCGTTTATCACTTTTTATCTTACCAATTCTTTAGCATGTCGTGATCGTCCACTGATGTACTATCATTTCCTCTTTTTGACAACAAAACTCATTTTTTATTTTATCATGTTTTTGGCTTTTTCAAATTTTCAAATGTTTTTGGATTTTCTGAAATTTTCTACTCCCCCTAAAATGCAAACACATTTTAGGAAATTTGAAAACAAACTGTACAATAAAGTGACAACCGATATCAAATCGCTTCAATTCGCCATCCACTTGGCATAAACAATCAGAACTCCCCTTTCACAAAACTATTTTCTCATAATGATTTCAAAACACTTAAGTTTGTTTTAATCAGAATGATTTTTCCGGAAAATAAGTTTTGTTGATTTAACCACTTGTAAGTTCGGGGTTTGGTTCATCATATTGTCCATTCAATCACTTGTAGAAAATCAAATACAACTTAATGTCCCTGATTTTCCACTTGACATTGAAAACCTCTTGCAACCATTTGTAAATAATCACAATCAAAATCAGATATAAAGAATGATGCCGATTCCTGCTCCACTCTTACCGACCTGGGAGCTCCGGCAAGTCAGGTTTTTCAGTGAAAGAAAATATCCACCCAAGCCTGACCAGCCTTGGGTGTAGCCTTCTCAACTTCACTAGGGGTTGGGCTATAAGTTGCCTTCTTTGTAGCATAAAACTCCTTTACCCCTTTAACCTTCCCATCAATCATTTTACCAATCATTTTCTTTACATTTCCATTAAAAGCTTTCTCAACATCAAATTCATTCTTATCAGAATAAAATTGATTAGAAATTTCAACCTTTCCAACCTTTGATTTAAAATTCTCAGCTCTCAATGGTGGAAAATGAACATCATCCATTAGAGTCACTGAGTTTTCACTTTTTACCTCAACCTGTGGCTCCTCTGACTTTGTGGAATCAGATTCATCGCCAGATTTTACCTCTGATTTCTTAACAACCCAAGTTTGGTTGTCAAGATTTCCCTTCTTCTTGTAAAACCTTTTCGAACACTCACCAACTTCATATGTTGAATTTTTGAAAACTTTAAATTTTTCAGTTGGTGGTTCGGTTTTATCAACAATAACTTCTTTCAGTTTTCCAGAAACTCCCTGTTTTGTGTTTGTCGCTTTCGGACAGTTCCATGCAATATGACCGACTTCATTGCATCTGTAACATGTTCTTGTTTCTTTCCTTTGATAAGCTCCATTCTTCATCTTTTCAGCAAGAAACTCCTTGTTTGACTGTTTCCAGAATGAGCTCTTTGCTTCTTCTTCATGGCTAGTTCCTGCAACATATGTCATTTTTGATTTAAAATCTCGAACATATTTTTCATTTTTATAGTTTTCAGGTGGAATAAAACCAAGTCCTTTCTTTTTGTAGCTACGATTGTGGTTTGATTTCTTTTGAAAACCAGAACCAGAATTGTAACCCTTTTTCTTGTTTATCCGCTGTTGAACTCTTGAAGTGTATTTTTTAGGTTTTTCAGTACGATTTAAATCTTTTATTTCAGAAATACTAATTTCTGTCATTTTGAAAACCTTTTTGATCATGTCAAAACGAACACTTCTTATTGGAAATTCTTTATCAAAATATAATTTGTCAGAATCATTCAAAGTATATGCAACTTCAAATGTTTCGTCATTCAAATTGGATTTTGACAACAAAAATTCTTTACTATAAACCCGTTTTCCCGACGACTTTGAACTCTTTTCGGATGAACTCGAACTCCCAACTGACTGACACGAACTTTCGGACTCGGACTTTGACTCTGACTCCTCATCCTTATCCAACACCTGATCGACCACTCTTTTTATCAGTTCGGACTCATGATCTGTGTCGGACGCTGTGAACGTGACATCAATATTATCTGGTAAAACATCAGTTATCTCAGATTCTAGCTTAATATTGACCGCCTGTTTTAGTTCTTCCTCGTTAGGTTTTCTAGGCGAGTAACCTTCCCAAATCGGAGGCGGACACTTGTTATAACATACACCCTGTTTCTTACCAGTATCCTTTTTCTTCTTTGTCTTTGTTTCTTCATCTTTAAACGCTTCAAATCCTTCAATTGTTGGATAAATTCTATCGATTATGTAATCACAACCTTTGTAACTTTGCAGCAATCTTCTGATTCTTTCATTCTCAGCTGCTTCACTATCCAACTCTTTTTTTCTCTTTGCACATTCTTCTATGTACATGTTGATCTCTTTTTGCTTTGTCATCATGGTAGCATTCAACATCTTCAAAGCTTTTTCTCTCTCAGAGTTAGTCTTCTCCAGACCATTTACATGTCTGTTCAATACATCATACGACTTTTTCAAATTCTTTACATCAAACAACAATTTTTCTTTCAACTTTTCTAACTCACTAAGCCTTTCATCTTTTTCTATACACTGTTTACAAGACTCTAAACATGTAAGACAAGGTTTTGTGATTTCAACGATCTTCTCAACTTCAACTATCTTTTCAACTTCCACAATCTTCTCAACCACTTTGACCTTTTTCAAATCTTTTGCAGCTTTCTCCTCTTTCAGTTTTTTTAATTTTTCTGCAAAATAAAATTCAAAACTATCAGAAGATAAGTGAGTTTTTCCAATATTAATCTGTTCAATTTCTTCATCACTATCACTTGTCTCTGACGAACTGTTTTCAGATAAAACAGATCCTTCATCTTCACTTTTCTCTTCATCAGATAACACTTCCATCCATTCCTTCAGCATTTCCGGTTTTCGAATAATATGAGCAATAAATGCTCCAACATTTGAATCAGCTGGAATGTACTTGTCCCAGCTAAATCCTTCAGCCATTTTCTCATCATCTTGATCAACAATACCGTGGTAAGCTTTCCTGTTTGCATCTTCGATCATTTTTCCATGAGCTGTTTGTGGCTCTTTTTGTTGATGTGGTTGATGAGTGATTTGCTGATAAATGGTCTTCCGATAATAATCATCTTTCCCAGCAGACTCCTTTGCTCCTCTTGGCTCCTGATTCTTGCACTCTCTTTTAAAGTGACCTTTTTCCCTGCAACGAAAACAAACAACTTTAGATTTATCAAATCCAAGATTAGAAAGATTTGCATCCAAAAAATCAGTTCTTCCTGTAACCAATCTAAATTTTTCTGCTCTCCTCAAAACGCTAGCTAAAGCCCATTTAATATCCATTAATTCCAGCTCCTCTGCATCGATTTGGTCATAATCTTCCTTTGTGAGCATCGGATTACCAATTCTTCCGGCAATCAATCCTTCATAAGACTCTAATGCAGTGACCAATAATCCCATATGATTCTTTACAATCTCTTCAGAATAATTTTGTCCATTTTGAAGATGTAAAGCCACATTGCACTGAATTAGATGACCATTTCCAACAGATGAACTTTGAACACTCGGAGGATTCACTGTTGAAAACCCACTAGTATTGACTGATCCTTGACTGCTTGGTGTAGATTGATTTCCAGTACTAAATGCAGTTTGTATCTTTGGGCTTGCTTCAGCAGTTTGAACATTTCCTTTATAATACAATTTAATATCTTGTTGATGAGTAGAACTGTTCATTCTAGCAATTTTCTGCTGCTCCAGGTCCTGTGCCTCCAACTTCTCTATAAATTGTGCAATCGATAACTTTTTATACTGTCCTGAATTTTTCAATATCATCATATATGTACCCCATTCTTGTTGCGGTAACGCATCAGCAAGTTTTTCAACCCATTCTGCTGCATTTTTCTTAATCTTCAACTGTGACATGGTACGTACAAGATGACAATATCTTTCAATAAGACTCTTTGTTGTTTCACCAGGCATGCACGTAAACAGTTCAAACTCCTTTTTCAACAAAGCTGCTTTACTCTGTAGCATTTCAGTACTTCCCTCAAATTTCTTTTCAAGAGCTTCCCAAATAGAATAAGCGTTTTCATCATGCTGAAGCAACACAAATATATCTTCTTTTATCGCTTGTTGTAGCAAATTGATCATCATTTTCTCTCCTCTATAACTTTCCCTCTCTTGTTCAGTAAATTCAGATATGATTTTATCAGCTCCCGTTGTATTCTTTGGTCTCTCATACTCAGTTTCAATGCTCTCCCAAGCTTTTAGATGATTCGCCTGAACCCAATTCTCAAACCGTTTCTTCCACCCGTGGTAATCTTCAATTCCCATAAGCTTCGGGGGTTTTTGCATCGTTCCAGTTTCGTTTTCTGCCTTCATGTTTTGAGCAATTGAAGCTGGAGTAGTCGAGGGTGTAGCAAACGCGTTGTAGAACTCGGAATCCATTTCTTTAGCAACTTGAATCTCTTGTAGAAATCGACAAATACCTCTACAAAACAGACAACACACAAACAAAACACAATCAGTTTAAAGATTTATCAATTAATCGAAACAAATTGGTACTTGGACTGATGATTTTCAGTGCGGACTGAATGTTGACCAACGGACTGAGTGATCCGGATCGAATTTAATTGATGACCCTTTTACAAACACACTGACAAACTATCAAACAACTTGATGAACTTTTGATACACGACTTGACTGACAAAACAACTGATTGAACTGTGCGAACCGACTGAACTCCAAACCTTGTGACCTGTAGACTAAATTCAAACTGAACAATTTTTCAAAGACAAATGGGCCGTCAATGATGATGCAACAATGAAACTTGGGCTTGTAACCAACTAATAACTGATGTATTCTTTGATGGATGAATATACCAAGTCGATAACACCTTTCACTTTGCCGACAACATTATTTTTTACTTAAATCTGATTGAACTCCCCTTAAAAAAAATCTTGTTTGAATCGAGAATATAGTTCAAATGACATGTACTTTGCAATCATCAAACCCACTTAGCTGACACTATTATTTTGTATTTAAGTCATTAACAATGCACATGGCTGACAACACTATAATCTCTAATTGATTAAATCTATGAAAATGACTGACAAACTGTTGTTCACTATAAATGTTCAAATCAAGTATCCAACACACTTATCCGATCATATGCAAAACTGTCCAACTCATATGCAACTTTGACCAAAATAGCTGACAATTTCAATACCCAAAATCAGTGATTGGGCCGCCAATTAAAGTCACATTGACCGGCTTAACTCACCACACAACACAACACAACTCAATACCACTTCCTTTTTATAATAAATGGCCGACAAAAACTGTTTCTTTTCTTATCCTATTTGACCGCACACCTTGTCAAGCACATGCATTCTAGTTATCAATAAATGTATATGACAGAAAATCGCATGCAATTTTAAATGTTTTCACACATGTTATCAACCGACACACTAACTCGTGATTTTCTTTTACAATTACTAACAAACAAATCACGTGATTATCTTGACCAATGACTGACAGACTTTGATGGTCACAAGAGCGAATCAGATGATGTCTTATAAGCGGACTACAAATTGCACTAAACGCGGACCAGATAATGTCCAGATGAGCGGACCAGGTGTTGTACGAATGAGCGGACCAGGTGTTGTCCGAATGAGTGGACCAGGTGTTAATTTTTGGAGCGGACCTGAACTGTTCGAAAAAGCGGACCAGATATGTGGATCAGACGAGCGAACCAGCTGATGACATCATCACTAACACGAGTTCGTATGAGCGAATCTTCAAAAAATTTTATGTTTTAGGTTGATTCAAACTATGAAACTTTCCAGGATTGATCAAAACATGTTTACACACAATATATGTAAAATTTGGCCAATTTTGACCGTAAAAAGTTTAGTTTTTCAGAAAAGAAAGACGTAGAAGCAGAAAAATGATGAAAACGAGCTGTATATGCGAGATCTCCTCCTCCTTGGCTCTGATACCAATTGTAGGATCGGTTTTCGACCTAAACGAGTCGTTCGGAAGAGCTCTCGTACGTTTCAGAGGCGGAAACTAAGAAACGAACGTATACACAGCTTGAAAAGTACTTTAATCCTCTTGTATATTATATTGACAACGTTTACAGTGAGAGGAAATACCGGCAGCACTTCGGTATCACAAGACCTGATCGTTACAAATGAAATGACATTGTACCTATTTATAGTAATTCTGGTCCGCTTATGTGACATGCCATAAAAGCGGTCCAGAAGACTTGACATAAAAGCGATCCACAAACTATCCTATGAGCGAACCAGCCTAGTACATATGAGCGGTCCTGATTAAGATACATAAGCGGTCCAGACATCTTGACTTTCATGAGAATTAACACATTCCATATTCACGAACTTTCATGTTGACTTTCAAGAAAACTCACTTCATTGGACCTTTTAATGGTCCAATCACCAAATAGCAATTTCTTGTATCATGACATCACTTGTGATGTCACCATGGTGATGTCACTCGTGATGTCATACCTGATCGGACCCGCAACGAGATCGAGACTCGATATTAAGACGTAGTCGACAGATGACTGCACCAACAGCTTTTGTACCCTATTCGTGACACTATTTCTCATAACGCATCCTACTTGGTTCTCGTCCTCACCAAGCGCGTTTCTTGTTATCATTTCTCATAGCGCCTTATACTTGGTTCTCGTCTCACCAAATGCGCTTCTCATATTTATATTTCGTCACACTTGGTTCTCGTTCTCACCAAGTGTACTTCTTGTATTTATATCATACCAATTATAAATTTTTGTACATTTGTACATGTATTTCACCCCCGAAGTTATAAAAACTGAAAACAGTTAAAGAGAAAAGGGGGAGCATGAACTCACAACTTTGCGTTCCTAGCGTCGTAAACTCCACCGGATTTGCTTAATTAACGTCGTAACCTATACGCGTTTTCTTAACGTTAGTCACTAGACTTGCGTCGCACAAGTACAGTCACTCTCTTTTGTATATATTCTTGTGTTAAAAATGTTCTACATTTTTAACTACGTGTTTTACTTATATTATTTTCTCCAAAAATAAATATAAGTCTTTTGTGTTTTGCACTTTGCACCCGAATTATGTATCATGTATTTTGTATGTGTATTTTTATGTTTATACTCCTCACGAGTATTTAGTGTATTTTTAAGTCTTAATACACTAGCACGTATAACACATACTATATACACTTAGCACAGAAATTGGTGATAAAATAATATATATTCTTCTCTCAAAAATATATATGCATAATATCCATTTTTATTCTTCAAGAAATCACCATTTCTTATCATCAAAAGTTAGGGAAACCTTGTTAATGTTTTGAGGTATATTTTTAGGGGATAAGTTTCTCAAAAACTCATATTTTTCTAAGTGTCAAAATTTATAAAAATTTTGACAGAGTTTCCCCTAAAAATGGAGGTTTCCCACGTTTTCAAAACGTGTGTTTATTTTCTTTTAAATCATCATCAATCATCAATAGTCAGCAACAACAATTATCAACAATAATCACTACTTTTCCCCACTTCATGAACTTGGATATTTACCAAGATTGTGTAGTATCTTACTAGCACATTTAGTAAGTCTTGTTATCTTTAAAAATAAGTTTAATTTCTTAAAAACTTTATTTTTAAAGAATATGAAGTTTTACAACTTCTAGTCGGTTTTTACGAAAATTATTTCTTTGTTAAAACCTTTGTTACACAAGTATCCATACACTTGTTTGTTCACAAAAACCACTTTTGTTTGTGTAAGACCCGGTTTAGAACATGTGATTTCTTGGACACTTGGTCCTTTGAAAATACCGCTTGTAGATACGTAGATCTACTAGTTTTAAATACAAGTTAAATTGCTTTTACACAACAAAAATACTTTTACACAAGTCCATGTCTCATGTGTGGTAGAGTTTCACCCTTTAACCCTTGTGTTAACTAAAAACGAGCTTATGTTAAGATCAACGATCTTACCAAACCGGGTTAAACGATGATCCGAGCTACCACATCGTAGATCGGGTCTAGATAACCATATATTTCAAATACTACAACTTTTACACATCACATATACTATTAACCACCATTTTTAGAGTTTTTACTAGACTTTAGTGCATCAAATCATATGTTAACGATATTTAACCGACATAAATCCTTTTAACCACCTTAGATAAGCTTAAATATGAGTTTTAAGTGTTATACCTCTAGCTCAAGGCTAGGGAAGATTCTTGACGGAAAGTGGGTGGATAAAAGCTAACGGGAGTGGTCCTTCGTGTTCCGAGTGCACCAAAGCTCCTAATACGCAACCCTTAGAGCTTGTATGATCTTGGAATGATGAGGATGAAAGTCGAAAATGGGTGGGTGGTTCTAGGGGGGTTCGGCCGAGAGTTTTAGAGAAGAAAAGAGAGAGTGAAATGTGGTGTTAAGTGATGGTAATTATCTCATGTGTTTAGTTTAGGTTTTATAGACAAATCATAGGGTATTATCCCATGGTCCTTATGTTCTCTAGATTTTAGACAAAGAGATTAAACTAATCAAACTTGTACCATGTGTGTCCCCATGGTTTGGGGCCGGTTATGAGAAGGGGGGGGGGGTCTAGTTCGGTTACAACTAGATAGTTAGGGTGATAATTAGTTAAGTTAAGTAATTAACTTAGTTACTTGTGTGTTGTGCGTTACCACGGGTGTTAGGGTAATCAGGGACCCTAACTGGCTTAGAAAAGATAAAAACAATGTCATTGACATTATTTTTATGCTCCGGGTAATCTCCGGTTGTTCGGTTACATACCGATTCGTTAAAGTGCTAAATTACACTTTTTAGTGTCGTTTAAGTACCTTTCTTGTACTCTTTCAATTCCCAACACTTAGGGAAATATTCTGGATAATAAAACGACATTTCTGCATAATATTTATGTGTCTAAATGCTGAATTATTGCTGAATTTTATAAATTCTGCACTTAAAGTGCGTTTCGGGTGCTTTTTAGTGCTTATTTTTGCTTTCGTATTGCGTATACATTAAACCCTTGTATGTACTCTTGGGTTTTAATGCACTTTTGTCGTCGGACCTACACCTAGGCCTCTATTTTATTGTCTGACTGCTTTCTGCAGTTCTGTTGACACAGTGTGTCTTACCGGTGAGTTTACTATTATTCTGACGCAATGCTCTCGTTTATGCATAAAGCAATATTTTGTAGTATACAACATGCATGAATTCACTTGTTTAATCATGTGTTCAGACATTGCTGACAATTAAACTCATAATTGCAGTCATTAAGCAATAATTAGTGTGTACGGAAATTACCGGTTTGGGCCAGTTGTCACAGTCTCCCCCCGTTAAAAGAATTTCGTCCCGAAATTCAGACTGAACTAACTCTCGCTGGAGTCTTCTTGAATAGGTGGGGATACTTTTTCTTGAACTGGTCTTCACGTTCCCATGTGTACTCGGGTCCGTGCTTAGAGCTCCAACGTACTTTGACAAGTTTCACACTGCTCCTCCTGGTCTTGTTGACTTTCCAGTCAGTAACCTCAACGGGTTGTTCTGTAAATCGGAGGGCTTCATCAATATGCACTTCATCCAACGGGATGGTCACGTTTTCTTGCGTTGGACTCTTCTTCAGGTTGGATACATGAAACGTATCATGTACTCCATTAAGTTCTGCCGGTAACTCCAACTTGTATGCCACGGTACTAATTCTTCTCAATATTCTGAATGGTCCGATGTATCGTGGATTCAACTTTCCACGCTTTCCAAATCTGACTACGCCCTTCCATGGTGAGACTTTTAACAACACTTTGTCTCCCACCTTGAAATCTACCGATTTTCTATTTGGATCCGCGTAGCTCTTTTGTCGCTCTCGAGCCGCCTTAATGCGCTCTCGGATCTGCGCAATCTTGTCGGTTGTCTCTTGTACAAGTTCAGGACCAACCATACGTTTATCTCCAGCGTCTGCCCAACATAAGGGCGATCGGCATTTGCGGCCATACAGAGCTTCGAACGGCGCGGCTTTTATGCTCGTATGATAACTGTTATTGTAGGAAAACTCAACTAAAGGTAGATAAGTATCCCAGCTGCCGCCTAGATCCATGACACATGCGCGAAGCATATCTTCTAATGTTTGTATAGTCCGTTCGCTCTGGCCGTCTGTTTGTGGATGGAATGCCGTGCTCAGATCTAACTGAGATCCAAAGGCTTCCTGAAATGATTGCCAGATTCTTGAGACAAAGCGTCCATCTCTGTCTGAAATGATTGAGGTTGGCACTCCATGACGTGCCACAATTTCTCTTAAGTATATCTCAGCAAGCTTTCCAGTGCTGTCTTTTTCTCGGATCGGTAGGAAGTGCGCAGACTTCGTCAATCGATCAACTATTACCCATATCATATCGTGCCCTCTCGGGGTCCTGGGTAATTTCGTTATGAAGTCCATCGAGATTTGTTCCCACTTCCACACGGGAATCTCTGGTTGTTGTAGTAGGCCGGACGGTTTCTGATATTCGGCCTTATCCTTCGCACAGGTTAGGCATTTTCCAACATAGACAGCAACGTCGCTTTTGAGTCTCGGCCACCAATAGTACTCTTTCAAGTCTTGGTACATCTTGTCCGATCCTGGATGGATCGAATATCTCGATTTGTGGGCTTCATTAAGGATGACTTCTCGTATGCCACCATAGAGTGGAACCCAAATACGCTTCTTGAAGTATAAGGCTCCCTCTTCGTTTGGCACCATGTATTTCAATGCACCCCGGAGGTATTCAGTTTTACGATTCTCTTCTTTAAGAGCTTCTTGTTGTGCATCTCGAATGCGTGCTGTGAGGTTCGTTCGAATCGTCATTTCCAATGCTCGAACCCTCAGGGTCTTAACCCTTTCTTTTCGGCTCAACGCGTCCGCTACAACGTTCGCCTTTCCAGGATGGTACTTAATCTCACAGTCATAATCATTCAGCAGCTCGACCCAACGTCGCTGGCGCATATTCAATTCCTTCTGATCAAATATGTGTTGTAAGCTTTTGTGATCTGTGAAGATTGTACATCGAGTACCATATAAATAATGTCGCCAAATCTTCAAGGCGAATACCACTGCACCCAGCTCCAGGTCGTGAGTGGTATAATTTCTCTCGTGAACCTTCAGTTGTCTTGAAGCGTAAGCGATGACTCTTTGGCGTTGCATGAGCACGCAACCCAAGCCTTGTCGTGAGGCGTCGCAGTATACCACGAAGTCTTCAGTGCCTTCGGGTAACGATAGTATCGGTGCATCGCAGAGCTTGTTCTTAAGTAGCTGAAAGGCTTCTTCTTGTTTGTGACCCCAGTCGTACTTCTTGTCTTTCTGAGTAAGGGTCGTTAGCGGTTGAGCTATTTTTGAGAAATTCTCGATGAATCGCCGATAATAGCCCGCTAAGCCCAAAAATTGACGAACCTCAGTTGGGGTTTTGGGAGCTTCCCAATTCTTTATTGCTTCTATCTTGGACGGGTCTACATGAATGCCCTTCTCATTCACCACGTGACCAAGAAATTGTACTTCGCGAATCCAGAATTCGCATTTCGAGAACTTTGCATAAAGTTTCTCTTTCTTCAGTAGCTCCAAGATGGTTCTGAGATGTTGCTCATGCTCTTCTTTCGTTCGCGAGTAAATTAGGATATCATCGATAAATACAATCACGAATTTATCGAGATATGGTTTGCACACGCGGTTCATTAGGTCCATAAAGACCGCTGGCGCGTTCGTCAATCCAAACGGCATCACAAGAAATTCGTAGTGCCCATATCGCGTTCTGAATGAAGTCTTTGGCACGCTTTCATCTTGGATTCTCAGCTGATGGTATCCAGATCGAAGGTCGATCTTGGAATAGTAGCTTGATCCTTGCAATTGATCAAATAAGTCATCAATCCTTGGTAGCGGATACCGATTCTTGATTGTGAGCTTGTTCAGTTCCCTGTAATCGATACACATCCGCAGTGTTCCATCCTTCTTCTTCACGAATAATACCGGAGCTCCCCAGGGTGAGAAGCTTGGCCTTATGAATCCTTTATCCAACAATTCCTGGAGCTGTGTAGATAATTCTTGCATTTCGGATGGTGCAAGTCGATAGGGTGCCTTGGCTACAGGAGCAGCTCCTGGAACCAAGTCTATACGGAATTCGACTTGTCGTTGCGGAGGTAGTCCTGGCAGATCTTCAGGGAACACATCAGGAAATTCCTTCACCACAGGAATGTCTTCGAGTTTTGGCTCCACAGCCTTCTTGTCTATAACGTGTGCTAGGAAAGCGACACATCCTTTCCTCAAGCACTTCTGTGCCTTCATACAACTGATGATTCGAAGAGGCGCGTCTCGTTTTTCTCCATGCACGATGAGGGTCTCATCATTCGCTAAAGGGATGCGAATGATTTTCTCATGACAAATAACTTCAGCTTTGTTCTTGGACAACCAGTCCATTCCGACCACTACATCGAAGCTACCTAATTGAATAGGTAAGAGATCGATGCTAAAATTTCGTTCGCCAAGTTCTAGTGTGCAGCCTCTAACGACTTCGCCCGATTCAACAAGTTTACCATTGGCTAGTTCTATGGAATAAGGAATTTCTAATCTACTAGATTCTATTCCGAGTATGCGTTTAAATTCCACAGACATGAAGCTATAATCGGCGCCAGTGTCGAATAATATGGATGCAAATTGATTGTTAATGAGAAACGTACTGGTGACCACGTTAGGGTCCTCGCGTGCGTCTCTTGCTCCAATCACAAATGCTCGAGCCGGAGCGTTGTTTCTCTCTGGGCAGTTCTTCATGAAGTGATCATTGCTTCCACACTTGAAGCATCCTTGGTTCTGCCCTTTCCCGTTGCCATTCTTATTACCAGCACCGTTTCCATTTCGGTTCTTTCCTTTTCCCCAACAGTCTTCTGTTTGATGACCCAATTTACCACATTTGTCGCACCTTGGAATGCGACAAGCTCCATCATGGTGATACTTACATTTTTGGCATCTAGGCATGGAGCCTTGGTATGCTTTGGTTGCATGGGTTTTCATCTCCTAAGGCGGATTAGTGTCGCGCTTCTTGTTGAAACCCTTGTTGTTACGAGTTGCTTGGTTCAAACTGGTATGCTTTCTCTTCTTGTCGCCGGACGACTCAGCATGAGTCTCGGTCTTTTCTGTTGGGTTTAGTGATAACTTCTTCATACGAACACAATCTTCAGTCAGGCTGACAGCCAGAGTTACAGCCTCGGTGATTGTTTGTGGTTTGGCCGACGTCACCATGCCACGAAACTCTGAGGCCAGTCCCCAAATGTAGCGTTCAACACGCTTGAATTCGGGAGTTACCATGTAGGGAAGTACTCTGGACAGGTCGTGGAACCTTCGAGTGTAACCATTGATGTCAGCACCTTCCATAGTTAAGTGCCAGAACTCTGTTTCCAGCCTTTGGAGTTCTGCACGAGAGCAGTACTTTTCTCTCATCCTTTCCTTTAGTTCCTCCCCTGTGAGGCCATAAGCGGCGTCATCACCCAAAGTTTGGGCTTGCAGGTTCCACCAAGTCAGAGCTTCATCGACGAATAACCCAGTAGCAAAAGTGACTTGTTGATCCGCGGTACACTTGCTCATGCGGAAAGTAGCTTCAGTCTTCTCCGTCCAGCGCACAAAGGCTACTGCACCTCCTGTGCCGTCATAGTTTATCGTCTTGCAGTCGAGGAACTGCTTGAAAGTGCAGCCTTGAGCTGCATTGCCTCCGGACGAATCTCCATTCCCATTACGCCTAGCGTTGCTTGGTCCTCCACTGTCCTGAGTACGGTTCGCCTCGTACTGGGCGATAGCAGCGGAGATCCTTTCCTCCAGTAGAGCGTTCAGCTCTTCAGCAGTTCTTGGCAGTGGGGGAGGTGGAGGTTGATCGTCATTGCGAGCATTCACAGCTTTCCTGGGTGCCATGTTCTGACAGAACATAACACAACAGGGTTAGGCATTTGTTTGATATCGTCACACTAGACTGTAGTATCATATATATTCACAGGTATATATACCACACAAGTGACATCAAACAATTATTACTCTAGCAGAGTACTTAGTAGGCTTGCACTGAGGGAATCTATACGTGACAAGACTTGCTGTGATTTCTGTGCACTGAATTCCATAATTATGTATGCATCCATAATTACGTAACTCCTTGCACAGTCCCCACAGTTCGTTTCATCCTCGTATTTCTTCCTTCAGATGGGCCATCGCTTTTCAGATAAAGTCACGTATACTCGTGACATTCTACTTCTAGTACATGCTAATTATCACACTTAATTGCAAGTAATTTCTAGTCAATGACAAGTGCTACTCAAGTGCACTCTAAGTCTCGTAGTGTCTTTTCTAGACTCATGTAGACAGTTTCAGGTAGTGGATGTCGCGGGACGTTTTATGCAATGAAAACTCTTTGAAAAAAATTGTTTTCGTGAATGGATCCTAGAGATTGTAGACTAGACTCGAGAAGGAATCCTGGTTCACTACAATCGCAGCTCTGATACCAATCTGTCACACCCCTTTCTGCGGCGGAAGCACGAGGTGTGATCATGAAAGGTTCTCATTGCATACGAAGAGTAAACATGCTACATGCTCGTAAAATAACATTCAAATACCATAATTTGAAAACATATGTTAGCGTTTACATCGCTAAGTCGCATAAAACATTGTCTTAAAAGTTTACAACTTTATTCAAGTTAAACACAAGCGACATCCACGAGCATAAGCTAGACCACGCGCACATCCATCCTAGTTACCTGAAATACATGTGAGTTTTTGGAAAAACGTCAACATAAAGTTGGTGTGAATTCATGCAGTTTTGTATTTCATGTTTGTATACTTTGTATGAAAACATAGTTTGTGAGTAAATCAAGTTTTCATATGTAAATCCAGTTTCATGTGTACACCACGTACATCTGTATGATTCAATTTCTTCTTGAGTACCCCACGTACTCAAGTTTAATTCTCATTCTCTTGAGTACCCCACGTACTTCAAGTATAATTCAATCTTCTTGAGTACCCCACGTACTTCAAGTTATATATCAATTTTGTATGGTATGAATTTTATGTAAATACAGTATTTCTGTACTTATCAGATTGTTAATGGGTTGCAAAGCCATTAACATGTGGCACGTCATAGGAAGTCACCAAACCTAAGGCATTTAATTGGTATATTCTAAGACACAAAAGCACTCCTCGATTCTCGCCCCGACCAGGAGTGTGGCTGCCAGGCACCCGTTAGATCTAACCTTTTGTTCTGCGGTCTGAATGTATACGTTGATTAATGGTGCTTCTGTACCCTATTCGTGACACTATTTCTCATAACGCATCCTACTTGGTTCTCGTCCTCACCAAGCGCGTTTCTTGTTATCATTTCTCATAGCGCCTTATACTTGGTTCTCGTCTCACCAAATGCGCTTCTCATATTTATATTTCGTCACACTTGGTTCTCGTTCTCACCAAGTGTACTTCTTGTATTTATATCATACCAATTATAAATTTTTGTACATTTGTACATGTATTTCACCCCCGAAGTTATAAAAACTGAAAACAGTTAAAGAGAAAAGGGGGAGCATGAACTCACAACTTTGCGTTCCTAGCGTCGTAAACTCCACCGGATTTGCTTAATTAACGTCGTAACCTATACGCGTTTTCTTAACGTTAGTCACTAGACTTGCGTCGCACAAGTACAGTCACTCTCTTTTGTATATATTCTTGTGTTAAAAATGTTCTACATTTTTAACTACGTGTTTTACTTATATTATTTTCTCCAAAAATAAATATAAGTCTTTTGTGTTTTGCACTTTGCACCCGAATTATGTATCATGTATTTTGTATGTGTATTTTTATGTTTATACTCCTCACGAGTATTTAGTGTATTTTTAAGTCTTAATACACTAGCACGTATAACACATACTATATACACTTAGCACAGAAATTGGTGATAAAATAATATATATTCTTCTCTCAAAAATATATATGCATAATATCCATTTTTATTCTTCAAGAAATCACCATTTCTTATCATCAAAAGTTAGGGAAACCTTGTTAATGTTTTGAGGTATATTTTTAGGGGATAAGTTTCTCAAAAACTCATATTTTTCTAAGTGTCAAAATTTTTAAAATTTTTGACAGAGTTTCCCCTAAAAATGGAGGTTTCCCACGTTTTCAAAACGTGTGTTTATTTTCTTTTAAATCATCATCAATCATCAATAGTCAGCAACAACAATTATCAACAATAATCACTACTTTTCCCCACTTCATGAACTTGGATATTTACCAAGATTGTGTAGTATCTTACTAGCACATTTAGTAAGTCTTGTTATCTTTAAAAATAAGTTTAATTTCTTAAAAACTTTATTTTTAAAGAATATGAAGTTTTACAACTTCTAGTCGGTTTTTACGAAAATTATTTCTTTGTTAAAACCTTTGTTACACAAGTATCCATACACTTGTTTGTTCACAAAAACCACTTTTGTTTGTGTAAGACCCGGTTTAGAACATGTGATTTCTTGGACACTTGGTCCTTTGAAAATACCGCTTGTAGATACGTAGATCTACTAGTTTTAAATACAAGTTAAATTGCTTTTACACAACAAAAATACTTTTACACAAGTCCATGTCTCATGTGTGGTAGAGTTTCACCCTTTAACCCTTGTGTTAACTAAAAACGAGCTTATGTTAAGATCAACGATCTTACCAAACCGGGTTAAACGATGATCCGAGCTACCACATCGTAGATCGGGTCTAGATAACCATATATTTCAAATACTACAACTTTTACACATCACATATACTATTAACCACCATTTTTAGAGTTTTTACTAGACTTTAGTGCATTAAATCATATGTTAACGATATTTAACCGACATAAATCCTTTTAACCACCTTAGATAAGCTTAAATATGAGTTTTAAGTGTTATACCTCTAGCTCAAGGCTAGGGAAGATTCTTGACGGAAAGTGGGTGGATAAAAGCTAACGGGAGTGGTCCTTCGTGTTCCGAGTGCACCAAAGCTCCTAATACGCAACCCTTAGAGCTTGTATGATCTTGGAATGATGAGGATGAAAGTCGAAAATGGGTGGGTGGTTCTAGGGGGGTTCGGCCGAGAGTTTTAGAGAAGAAAAGAGAGAGTGAAATGTGGTGTTAAGTGATGGTAATTATCTCATGTGTTTAGTTTAGGTTTTATAGACAAATCATAGGGTATTATCCCATGGTCCTTATGTTCTCTAGATTTTAGACAAAGAGATTAAACTAATCAAACTTGTACCATGTGTGTCCCCATGGTTTGGGGCCGGTTATGAGAAGGGGGGGGGTCTAGTTCGGTTACAACTAGATAGTTAGGGTGATAATTAGTTAAGTTAAGTAATTAACTTAGTTACTTGTGTGTAGTGCGTTACCACGGGTGTTAGGGTAATCAGGGACCCTAACTGGCTTAGAAAAGATAAAAACAATGTCATTAACATTATTTTTATGCTCCGGGTAATCTCCGGTTGTTCGGTTACATACCGATTCGTTAAAGTGCTAAATTACACTTTTTAGTGTCGTTTAAGTACCTTTCTTGTACTCTTTCAATTCCCAACACTTAGGGAAATATTCTGGATAATAAAACGACATTTCTGCATAATATTTATGTGTCTAAATGCTGAATTATTGCTGAATTTTATAAATTCTGCACTTAAAGTGCGTTTCGGGTGCTTTTTAGTGCTTATTTTTGCTTTCGTATTGCGTATACATTAAACCCTTGTATGTACTCTTGGGTTTTAATGCACTTTTGTCGTCGGACCTACACCTAGGCCTCTATTTTATTGTCTGACTGCTTTCTGCAGTTCTGTTGACACAGTGTGTCTTACCGGTGAGTTTACTATTATTCTGACGCAACGCTCTCGTTTATGCATAAAGCAATATTTTGTAGTATACAACATGCATGAATTCACTTGTTTAATCATGTGTTCAGACATTGCTGACAATTAAACTCATAATTGCAGTCATTAAGCAATAATTAGTGTGTACGGAAATTACCGGTTTGGGCCAGTTGTCACACAGACTACCGCTAGGGGTCAATGTTCAGTCGTAGTTGCGTGGGTTTAATAGGGTTTTAAATGTCGAAAGTCCTAAGGTTGTTTTCATGCCTAAACAAAAAAAAGGTTAGAAACTTAGAACAACACCACCAACAACAATAGCAACAACAACACCACCTAACACGTGAAAAGGGTGGTAACGTGGCTCCCCCATATCCAAAATGTGAGGGGTTCAAATCCTGTAAAGTTTAGGTATATAAGCAGTGGCGAAGCTTGAGATTTCTGACCGGGGGTTTGGAAGTCACCGGACCTAAAATTATATCTAAAAAACCACAAACCGGTGGGTCGAAACGTATATACCTAAAAAAATTCTATATTAAACTACATACCTGACCCTATCGAACGAAAAGTTCGGGGGGTCGGGCGCCCCTCCCGGCCCCGACTATGCTACGCCCATGTATATAAGTATTTGAAAGTAGGTTAGTTTGGCATTAAAGAAAGAACCACACGAGAGAGAGAGAGAGAGAGAGAGAGAGAGAGAGAGAGAGAGATGTGAAAGAATGATAAAATATAGTTATTTGCATGTTAATGTTTGAAGATGCCCTCAAGTCCTCAACCTATCCGTTCTCTTTACAAAAAAATACTTCACTTTGTTTCTCTAACTAAAGCTTTTTTTTTGGTTACAAAAGTTTGATGTGATTTGTATATATGTTTCTTGTTTTTACAATTTGAATATTTTATTGTTTTTATACTAAACTGGGGTAGCTAAACAAGTTTTTGGTGAAACCGGTTCAGGATTTACCCGTTTTTTGAATTGGAAAATGACCGCGTGATCGACCACAACCATGTGACCAACAGTAATGAGAAGTACCTATGGATTACATGTGAGATTAAATATATTATTGTTATAATATTTAATCTTGTAGCCATTATAATCATTTATATTATATAGATCAAAATATATTAATAACCTATTAATAATTAGTTGATAATTGTTGATGGACCATATTACCCTTATTAACTAATTAGGTTTCCTCTTGGGTGTATATATAAGGAGATTATTAGAGAGTTTAAGGGTTAGACAATTAGACAATTACACAATTCACACAACCCTAATAACATCACTTTCGACTCTCTCTCCTAACCGAAACCAACCTTTGTTTCGGTTCATCACCATCATAACATTACACCCTAAGGAGGAACCAGATCATCCTGACAAGTATGTCAAACTAAATGGCTGCATCTCTGACTGGATTCTCTGCTGGCCTGTCTGCTGTAACAGGTATGTTATTCATGTTTTCCATTATGTTTAAACAGAACTGATCAACATGTGGTATCAGAGCATATGTTGATAAATCAGTTCTGTTTTCGTATCCATTATTCTGGGATTAAAATTTGGAAAACAAAATTTTTGAAAGTTTATAAAAATCACGGCTGTTTTCGGGTTTCATTGTGCCAAAATCAGTGTTTTAAGAAAAGGGTGGTTAATCATGTCACCCGAAATCACTATGGGTAAATTAATGTCCGAAATCCATTACAAAACCGTTAAAATTCAGGTTTCGTGTTTCCAGAATTATGTTTTAATTTTTTAGGGTTCATCACTCGTTCTAAGAAAACTCGAAAATTCCTTAAGTTTTGGAATATAATTTGGATTAATGGGTGATTTTACTGTTTTTGATCTGAATTTTATCTTCTAAAACTTTGAAAACTGTTAATAGATAACAAGTTATAATTTTCGAAATCTTTTGATAAGTTTAGATCAGCAATGAAACAGGAAATATTATCCCACAATCCCTAAAATTTCGAGTTTTCAGTTATTATCACAATAACCGCTGTTAACAGTGGACTCGAGACCATCAGATTGCAACTCGAGACCATCAGGTCTCGACTCAAGACCACAAGGTCTCGACTCTAGACCACAAGGTCTCAACTCGAAATCATAAAGGTTCTCAAAACTTTACAACTTGAGACAACAGTCTCGACTCGAGACCACTGAGGTTTCGACTAAAGGCTTCAATCTTCATAACTCGAGACCGTGGTTGCGACTCGAGATCTCATTATGGAGTCGAGATCTCATAAAACACAATAGTCGAGACCATGATTGCGACTCGAGACCAAGGTTGCGACTCGAGACCTCATAACTGACTCGAGATCTCATAACTCAGTCAAGACCTGACTCGAGACCTCACTCGAAACCTCATTATATTAGGCTGTTCAATGTGAACTAAAAATTTCGCTAATCAGGTGGTTTGCTATTAAATACTTGGTTTTGTAAACACTTAATTACCTAATCAGAATCATATAACTTTTTACAAAACCTAAATAGTTTAATTTGGATGAGCTTCTGATGTATCATTTCTGGCCAAAGCTGATTTAATACATCTATTTATTGTTCAAGTATTATAAAAGCTATGTTGAGTAAGCATTACAAACGTGAAATGTCTTAATTTCTGGCCAAAGCTGATAGCATACTTGACAAGTGCATAACTAAAGTGATTGTCTCATTTCTGGCCAAAGCTGATTTGTCACGATTACTTTGCACACATACTTAAATGATTACACTTCTGGCCAAAGCTGATTTGTCTTCGTTTAAGAAGAATTTTAAGTAAGTCTATTATTTTTATGTTAGTAATAGATAATATCACAGCTTCATAATTAAAATGGTCATTATTTATGTCTGCCTTAGTATAACATGCCCTTAGATCACATTAGGACTTCTTTCTTAGTATCATAACTTGCTCATCTTATTTCCACTATCAGCACCCAATTGCGGGATTCCACCTTTGACTGGTGATAACTTTGCTGAATGGAAGGATGCCCTCATGCTTACACTTGGATTGCTGGACTTTGATTATGCTCTAAGAGAGAATAAGCCAGCAGACCTTACCACTCAAAGTACTACTGCTGAGCAGATAGCTCATGAAAAAATGGACTAGGTGTAACCGCATGTCTCTCATGTTCATGAAGCAATCCATACACAATGCGATCAGAGGAGCCATTCCTGATTCTGATGACGCCAAAACCTACCTGGCTTCTATGGAGGCACAATTCAAAGGAACATCAAAAGCACACACTAGCACTCTTATCCTCAAGCTGGTGATGACTAAGTATGATGGGAGGAGCGGCATTCGCGAACACATCATGATGATGCATGACATGGCCAATAAGCTGAAAGGGCTAGAGATGGAAATCATTGATGGTTTTCTTGTTCACTTCATCATCACTTTGCTTCCTTCATCCTATGAAGCATTCAAGATCAATTATAACGCTCAGAAGGACAAATGGATGATGAGTGAGCTGGTCGCTATGTGCGTACAGGAGGAAGAGCGTATGAAGATGGATCGCACTAATGATGTTGCTAACTTCACCACCTCCAACTCTAAGAAGAGGAAGAACAATTATCATAGAAAGGATGCTTCTAAAGTTCAAAAGCAAAATCCTAATACAAGTACACCTTCTAGCTCTAAGAGCTCCTTAGGCAAACCCTACTGCAAGTTCTGTAAGAAAACAGGACATAAGCAAAAGGAATGCCCTGACTTCAAGGAGTGGTTGGCTAAGAAAGGTAACAATTTTTTCATGATACTTGAGTCCTTCAATTTAAATGTTCCTGCTAATTCTTGGTGGTTTGATTCTGGTTCATGTAACCAACTCTACTCAGGGATTCCTTTCAATCCGGAAGCTGGGAAGAAACCATAGAACACTTAAAGTTGGGGATTATCGGGAATTAGAAGTGAAGGCCATAGGAACATTACAATTATTTTTGAAAACTGGTTTATGTATTAAACTTTATGATACCTTATATGTTCCTGAGGTAACTCGGAACCTTGTATCAGGACCAAAGTTAGACATGGACGGTTTTGTTGTTTCCCATGGTCATGGCAAACTCTCTATTCTCTATGATTCCGTTGTTTATGGTACTGGCATTCTGGATGGTGGTCTCTATAGATTAGAACTAGATGATAATTTTTCCAAATCTTTGTTGTCATATAACATTAATGAATCACTCACAAAGATGAAACAGAATCGAGACTCAGAGACTTCATCTATGTTGTAGCATCAACGTTTAGGCCACATCTCAAGAGAACGATTAAATCGTCTCGTAAAGGATGAAGTCTTACCTCCTCTCGATTTCACTGATTTTGGAACATGTGTCAAATGTCTTAAAGGCAAAATGACATTAGCGAATAAGAAAGGTGCCACTAGGAGCTCTAATTTATTAGAACTCATTCATACTGACATTAGTGGTCCCTACCAAATCGTTGGCATAACAAGACATACTTCATTTATCACTTTCATTGTTGATTATTCTCGTTACATGTACTTGTATCTCATTAAGGAAAAATCTGAATCTCTTACAACATTTAAAGATTATAAAGCTGAAATTGAAAAGCAATTAGATCGGCAGATTAAAGTTGTGAGATCAGATAGAGAAAGTGAATATTATGGAAGACATACTGATGTGGGTCAAGCTCCTGGTCCATTTTATGAGTTTTGTAAGGGCCAGGGGATTGTAAACCAATACACCATGCCTGGTACACCTCAGTAGAATGGTGTCGCTGAACGAAGAAATCGTACCCTTATGAACATGGTGCGCAGTATGTTAGCCAACACTAATTTACCATTATTCCTCTAGACGGAAGCGTTAAAAGCAGCTGTTCATATACTCAACAGAGTTCCTTCTAAGTCTGTCCCTAAAACTCCTTATGCATTTTGGACAGGAAGGAAACCGAGTCTTAAATATATGAAAGTATGGGGCTGCATTGCTGAAGCAAAACTCTATAATCCTTTCCTAAGGAAACTTGACCCTAAAACAGTTACCTGTTTCTTTATCGGGTATCCTGATCATTTGAAGGGTTATCGTTTCTATTGCCCTTCCCATGTCACTCGTATTGTTGAAACCAAGCGTGCTGCGTTCCTGGAGGATTTCAAGGTCAGTGGGAGCAGTACCATGTCACACCCCAACCGATGGCGGAAACATCGGGATGAGACGAAGTATGTATAGATTTCTAGAGACTTCATAACACTATGTGACAATATTAAATTAAATTCAAATTTCATTGCAAGTGCTAAATTGTCATACAATAATCAAAACAAAATACAACATTGTTTCAACAAATAACATAACATTAAAAGATAAACGATTTATAGGTGCGTATCTAGTCCACCCTATTCTTGTTTCATCTTTCATCATACTTCAACAATTTAACCTGCAACATGTATTAAAATAGAGTTTCAATGCAAAAGCAGAGGCGAGTATACAAGTTTAACTACATAGCATAATAGAATAAAAACTCAAATCCAACATGATTCATAATATGTGATTACTAGTATGCAATTTTGGCGTACAATATGATCAAACCCGAGAATACAACGCATAAAAGAGCCTAATCCCAAAAGTTTAGCGGGGTGGTAATGTTTAACTTAACAATACCCAAAAGTATAACGGGCGGGGCGTTAATCCTATAGCGCTATAATTGTTAAGGTGGGCGAGCAAAGTTAATGAGCATATAACGTTCCAAAGCGTTCACATAGCATACGAGAATAGCAAGAAATTCACATTAGTTTCATGTTTAATCATGGATAGAGTAAGTTTGATTGAGTTTAAAAGTTGTTTGCATAATTATACATGTTGCATCCCAAAGTATAAAGGGAAAAGGGATCGAGTATACTCACGGTGGTTGCAAGCTTTCCTACTTGAAATCCCACGAGTGAGTTGGTGGATGGATTAGTTTGGAGCACCTAGTCCTTCTACACGAGGAAACATAGGTGTGTGAGTTTGGCGTTTAACGGAAGATTATAAATTTGGAGTTCAACATAACATAAAGTATGATGTTAAAATAATCATCTTTAACTTTATAACCCTTGTATGACACTATGTAACCAATATGGTTAGAATGTTTTTATGCGTAGTGCACCCATTAGAATCATACTTAGAGTTTTAGGTCTTAGATGATATTCTACTACTTTAACATATAAACACAAGTTTAACATTAAAGGTTCGAATGAGTGTATATATATATTTAGGTTAAGTATTATATGTTATCTAGTCCAATAAGTCAAGTAGGAGGTGGAAGATTAAATCTTCGTTTAGGCACCTCTAGTATCATGGATGTCATGTATGGGGTAGGAAGAACAAGCTTCCATTTAGGAACCCCTTGAATGTTCACCACTTCACTTGATGTAAAAACAACCAAGGAGGGTCAAGAACTATGACCAATACAAGTATGTAAATGAACTAAGCTTAGAGAAATCATCAAATCATGTGAGGATTGTATGTTGGACAACCCAAGTTGTTCCATAATCACACTACGTCAAGGCCTAAGCTTGAACATGACTTGTGGGTGAAATACCCTAGACAAAACAGAAAGTATTTGAGGTTTATCCTCCGATTTTACATGTCTCAATCATGTTATTATACCTAAATAACCATAGGAAAGGTTGTAGGCATTGTTACATAAGTTTGAGATGTGTTAGACACAAGTTTGATAAGTTTAAACAAGCCTTTAAATAACTTAAAACAAAACTGAAAGTTTTGGTCCTTTTTAGGGCAATTCCAAGCATGATTTCTCCAAGGAAAAACCAAGGAATCAAACCCAAGGATTTACCAAAACAATAGAAGAAAGAATCAAGTAATTTGGAGTGAAAACAAGCAAGTTACACTCACTTTTGTTAAGATGTATGAATCTGTCCAAAACTCTGATTTGAAACAGATTTGAGAGTGAATTTGTGAGGTGTAGAGAGTTGTGAAAGTGTAAAATGGGTTGGAGAAGGTTTGTATTTATAATGGAAGAGGTTAGAGGTGATTGGAGGAGATTAGAGATGGATTAAAGGTGATTGGAGGGTGTTTAGACTTGGGATTTCATGCATGCAGCTGAAGAAACACACATTCTGTCGAAACAACATGCTCGCGTAGCGCTAGCACGAAGGTCATTACCCGTTGCGCTACGCTACGGGGTACAACTTTCTGAATTCAAGTTTTAAAAATGACTTTTAGGCCCCTGTAGTTTATAATTAAGGGTTTTTAAGAGTTTTAGGGGTTGTTCTTGTCATATAAGCGTAGTTTAAGAGCAAGACAAGTATGAGTATCATAAACCAAGTATAATTGAGCGTACAAATGTCGAAATCAAGTATTGTTTACGTTCAAAACACGTTTTATGTATAAGTTAGCTTAATTACAAGTTTAGCACATAGTTTCCAAGAATAACGATTAAACATCAATTGATTCACAAAATCGAACATACGAGCATATATAGAATGTGTATAAAATATTTGTAACAAAATACGAGTTTCATTAATGATCCAAGTCTTGGTTTTACAATGATTACAAAGAAAGAACGATTACAAGAATACAAGGTTTCCAAAAATAGAAATACGAACAAAACCTTCTATAAATGGAAAGTACAAAAGAGTCGGGCGTTACACACCAACCCTTACGAAGAATTGCATGAAGTACAAGACGCGGGGGGGAGAGACTAGTCGCTTACCATTACTCCGTTTACTCCTCTTGTACCCAATGCACCTGAAGCTACTGCACAAATTCCATCTCCATAATCAGAACCCATTATACCTCATAATGAAGGCACATCAAACGCTCAAAACCAAGACAACGCTGAACCCGATAATCAACTCAGGAGGTCATCTAGGCAAAGAAGGCCTACTAATTGGGATGATTATGTTACCTACCTGACTGAAATGGATGCTGGAAAGCTCAATGATCCTATCTCTTATAATGAAGCCATTAGTAGTGATCAGTCTTCTGAATGGAACAAAGCAATGGTTGATGAGCTTGAATCCATGAAGAAAAACGACGTTTGGGATTTGGTAAAATTACCCAACTGTGTTAATGTTGGGATTGAACCCTACCAGAGGAACAGATAATTAAAGCCAAAACTGGATCAGCGCAGTGGATCCAGAATAACCAGATGTTACATACAAGTCTCTCCCCTTGAAAGTGGTTTTCAACATCTGCTGACCTCCTATCTACTGATCGTGCAAACTGCTGACCCATAAACTGCTAATCAAGTAAAGACCTGATGGAAGACTAAAGCTCTGACTGTTCAATCTACTGCCTTGAGTCAAGCACTGTTGATCCGGACAAGTACTGCTGGGTTCATAGCAGTGGAAGGATGCTGCAGTTGTTTAGATGTCTTTTGTATAATGAAATGTAATAGCAGTAGTTAGTATAGCAGTGTTTGTATTGATCAGAGGTTAGAGTTTGTTAGGAGGTTAGATGTCACTTTCATGGTGACGTCAGCTTAGATGCTCGGTGGTTTGCTAGTGCCTATAAATAGAACAGTGCTCTGTACTGTTCTATTAGCTCTTGCAACAATCATCTTCTCTGCACGAACAAACACTGAGCTCTGGCTGAGGGGGAGTTTGTATTCAACATTGCATTGTATTCGTAATTGAAATAAATTCAATCTTTCGGTTCTTTGTGAAAAATGTTTGATCAAAGCAATACTCTCGTTTGATTGTATGCAAAGTTTGTTTCCATCTTAATTCCGCTGCACAACTCATCCATCTTCATTCTAATTCAAACGAAAAATACAATCAAAACCAAACTCAGATCCAACAATTGGTATCAGAGCTTGGACAGTCAAATTTGATTTAACAATCATTTTGACATAAATAGTTCAGCTCATAATCGTTGATATCGATAGTTTGTTCGGCTTGTTGAAAAACAGAGTAAGGTTTAATCACCATTAAAGTTGATTAATCAGTGCCTGTATAACAACCAGGATGACGTCACAATCACAAGATGATGAAGAAAATCATCAATGTGATTGTGCCATGA
The DNA here is from genome assembly GCA_030545235.1 of Helianthus tuberosus. NCBI lineage: Eukaryota > Viridiplantae > Streptophyta > Magnoliopsida > Asterales > Asteraceae > Helianthus > Helianthus tuberosus. The sequence goes on along the minus strand of CM060360.1, from coordinate 126,262,484 downwards.
TGGCTGCTACCAAGGTATCACCTCAAGTTCTTGAAAAACTGTGTAACAAAATACGAGTTTCATTAATGATCTAAGTCTCGGTTTTACAATGATTACAAAGAAAGAACGATTACAAGAATACAAGGTTTCCAAAAATAGAAATACGAACAAAACCTTCTATAAATGGAAAGTACAAAAGAGCCGGGCGTTATAGTCTCCCCTCCTTTAGGAAATTTCGTCCCGAAATTTAGGAAGATGTAGCGAAAAGATGAGGGTGCTTCGTCTTCATATCGCTCTTGAGTTCCCAAGTGAATTCAGCGCCACATTTACCTTCCCATCGAACCTTGACGATAGGAATTTTACTGCATCTCAATAATTTGACTCCTTGATCCATGATTTCGACGGGTTTCTCCATAAAATGCATAGTTTCGTTGATTTGGAGATCTTCGAGAGGAACATGAAGTCCTTCATCAGCGAGACATTTCTTTAGATTGGAGACATGAAACGTCGGATGAACGTTGTGGAGCTCTTGAGGTAAATCGAGTCGATAAGCCACCTTACCAATCCTTTCGAGTATCTTCAAAGGACCAACATAGCGAGGGGCAAGCTTTCCCTTTTTACCAAAACGAACCACTCCTTTCCAAGGAGATACTTTGAGTAGAACGTGATCCCCAACGTTGAATTCCATCGGTTTGCGTCCCTTATCAGCATAGACCTTTTGACGATTTCGAGCCTTGAGTAGATTATCACGGATTTGGTGAATCTTATCTGTCGCTTCTTGTATGATCACAGGGCTAGTAAAATGTTTGTCTCCAATCTCGTGCCAGCTTAAAGGAGATCGGCATTTGCGACCATACAATGCCTCGAATGGAGCCATTTTAATACTAGAGTGGTAGCTATTGTTGTACGAGAACTCGATCAAAGGTAAATGCACATCCCAACTACCACCAAAGTTGATGACACAAGAACGGAGCATGTCCTCTAGGGTTTGGATAGTACGTTCAGTCTGTCCATCCGTTTGAGGATGAAAAGCCGTACTGAGATTCAAATGAGTACCCATAGCGGACTGAAAAGTCTGCCAGAGACGCGAAGTAAATCGACCATCGCGATCAGAAATAATGTCGAGAGGAATACGATGATGGCGTATGACTTCATCGGTATAGATGCGAGTAAGTCGTTCAACCTTGAAATCTTCACGAATAGGAATGAATTGAGCGGACTTGGTCAAACGATCGATGAACACCCAAATGCTATTGTGACCAGAGGGTGTACGAGGGAGTTTAGTTATGAAGTCCATCGCAATGCTATCCCATTTCCAAACGGGGATTTCAGGTTGTTCGAGTAGACCGGAAGGTCGTTGATGCTCGGCTTTGACTTTCGAACAGGTAAGACACTTAGAAACGTATAAGGCAATGTCTCTCTTCATACCGGGCCACCAATAGGACGTACGTAGATTATAGTACATCTTGTCAGCACCATGATGAATTGAGTACTTGGATTTGTGTGCCTCGTTCATAATGAGATCACGAAGATTGTTGCGATCTGGTACCCAGATGCGATCACGACAGTAGAGTAGGCCGTCAGATTTTGAAGAGAGTAGGTCTTCGGAAGCTCCACGTATTTCTACAGGCATGGAACCTTCGTTGATAGATGAATATTGCGCTTCACGAATGCAATTGTGAAGATCGCTCGAGATGTGAAAACAACGAATGTAATCTACATGAGTCTTATGACTAAGTGCATCGGCCACGACATTCGCTTTACCAGGGTGGTAGCGAATCTCACAGTCATAGTCGTTAAGTAATTCCACCCAACGTCGTTGACGCATGTTGAGTTCTTTTTGGTCAAAGATGTGTTGTAGGCTCTTATGGTCAGTGAAAACCACACACTTTGTACCGTATAGGTAGTGTCGCCAAATATTTAACGCAAAAAACAACTGCGCCAAGCTCGAGGTCGTGGGTAGTATAATTTTTCTCATGTATTTTGAGTTGACGAGAGGCATAAGCGATGACTTTGTCTCGTTGCATGAGAACACAACCAAGACCACGATTTGAGGCATCACAATACACCACGTAATCATCATTCCCATCAGGGAGAGCGAGAATAGGAGCGTTGCAAAGCAAGCCTTTGAGAGTCCGAAAAGATTCCTCCTGCTCAGGACCCCAAACAAAAGGTTTCTCTTTTTGAGTCAACGAAGTGAGAGGAACGGCGATTTTTGAAAAGTTCGAGATGAATCGGCGGTAATAACCCGCCAATCCTAAGAAGGAATGGATTTCAGAAGGAGATTTAGGCGCCGTCCAATTCTTCACTACTTCGATTTGGGAGGGATCAACGTGGATTCCTTTTTCACTAACAACGTGTCCAAGGAATTGGACTTCTTTAATCCAAAACTCGCATTTGGAGAACTTAGCGTATAAGCGTTCAATACGTAAGAGCTCGAGTATCAGACGAAGATGACGTTCATGATCGGCTTGAGATTTAGAATAAATGAGAATGTCATCAATGAAGACGATCACAAAGCGATCCAAGTAGGGTTTACAAACACGATTCATAAGATCCATGAACACAGCGGGTGCGTTGGTCAAGCCAAAAGGCATAACCACGAACTCGTAGTGCCCATAGCGAGTGCGAAAAGCGGTTTTGGGGATGTCCTCATCGAGAACACGAAGTTGGTGATAACCAGAACGAAGATCGATCTTGGAGAAACAGGTAGCGCCTTGAAGTTTATCAAAGAGATCGTCTATACGCGGAAGAGGGTAACGATTTTTGACGGTGAGTTTGTTAAGCTCACAATAATCGATGCACATGCGGAAAGAGCCATCCTTCTTTTTGACGAAGAGCACAGGAGCACCCCAAGGTGAGGTACTTGGATGAATGAAACCCTTATCGAGGAGTTCTTGAAGTTGCGTAGATAATTCTTGCATCTCAGAAGGTGCAAGACGATACGGAGCTTTGGCAACAGAAGTCGCACCGGGTACGAGGTCAATACGAAAGTCAACAGATCGAGGTGGAGGAGGACTAGGTAAATCCTCAGGAAAGACGTCAAGGAAGTCGCGCACCACTGGAACATCCCTTACACTTTTTCCCTTGCCCTTTTCTTCCACAACGTGGGCTAAAAAGGCAAAGTACTGTTTGCATAAGTATTTGTTCGCTTGTGTGCAGGACATCAACTTCAGTCCCCTTGAAGGTCGGTCTCCATAGACGTGCAAAACATCACCAGATGGAAGGGGTAAACGAACGTATTTCTCGTGACAAGCGATTTCCGCATGGTTCTTTTGGAGCCAATCCATGCCTATGATGACGTCGAAACTACCCAGTTGCATGGGTATGAGGTCGCTAGGGAAAACGTGTTCGTTAAGAGTAAGACGACAATCTCGAAGAACGGAATCGACTAGGATGGATTTTCCATTTGTGACTTCAACGGAAAACGACTTAGGTAGCTTAGAGCGTGTGCAATTTAACAATGTTTCGAATTCTAAGGACACAAAGCTTTTGTCCGCCCCAGTATCAAACAGTATCAAAGTATAAAGATGGTTAACAAGAAACGTGCCGTTAACGACATCATTGTCGTTGCGCGCTTGATTTGCGTTCAGGTTGAAAGCGCGTCCACGAGAAGGTTGTTGTTGCTCTTGATTCCATTGTGGGCATTGAGGACGAAGATGATTAGTATCCCCACATTTGACACAAGCCCTAGCTGTTCTTGCGTTTTGAGGAGCAGGTGGAGCTTGTTGTGCTTGCTGAGCTTGTGGTGCTTGCTGTTGATAATTGCGGCAAAAGGCGGTGTCATGTCCATAACGGTTGCAATTGGTACAACGACGACACCTGGCATTGGCGGGATGGTGATAGTTACAAGTGGCACACTTGGGTTGAATCCCAGTGTACAACTTTTGGGTGTTATCAGGAGCAACAGGATTTGGGTTAACGGGTGGCACAATCGCATTGCAAACAGGGTTCGATTGCTTTCGCTTCTTCCCCCTATTGCTACTCGACTGTTGGGTGATTTGGTTGGCTGGCTTGAATGAAACGGGGTTTGCGGCTTGCTTATCGCGAATGCGATTGTTGTTTAGAGAAGCGGCCAAACGGTAAACAGCTTCGATATTGTCGAGTTTGGCTGCCTCGATCGTATCGCGCATGCTAGAAGGTAACCCATTGATGTACTTCCTTATCTTGCGGTCGGTGGTCATAACGAGGTGAGGAACAATGAAGCTAAGTTGCTTGAAGCGAGTAGTGTAGGCTAGGTTCTCATCACCCACTTGCTTTAGAGCCCAAAATTCTTCTTCTAACCTTTGTTGCTCATGCGGAGGGCAAAATTCTTCCATCATGAGGGTCTTGACTTCTCCCCAGGGCAAAGCATAATCCTCTTTGTTTGAACGGATGTTCCTTTCGTTCGTCCACCACTCGAGAGCTCGGGCTTGGAATACCCCAGTTGCACTACGCGTTTTGAGCTCTTCGGGGCACTCACTGTTGATGAACGTGACCTCCATGCCATCAAACCACTCGAGCATGGCAGTCACCCCATCGTTTCTAGTGAATGGCTTGGGGTTGCATGATGAAAAGTGCTTGAAGTTAAATGAAACGGGCTTGCGTGCTTCGACCTTAGAGTCGATGGAGGAGTTCGGAGTGTCGGAAGCTCGAATTTCAATAACGACCTTTGGGACGATGCGTGCAATTTGATTGGCCATGAAGACCATCATCTTCTTCTTGGAGCGAGACCTTGACTTCTTAGACATTTTGGAGTGACGGGAAGACATCTAAGATTCAAAAGAACGAATAGGTGAGACTTGATCATAATGTTTTGTTTAAGAAAATTGTTTTCATAAAAAATGATTCACATAGCATATTGTGTCACATAGCATAAAGGGTTCAAATTAATTCAGATAGCGTAAAGAGTTTAGTCGTCTCATATAGCATAGTCATGAGTCCAACATAGCATAACATGGATAAATGAAAGCATTGTAAATTTAGTTTGTTCACGAGGGATTATTATTGTTTGTGATTGTGATCAACGTGCGAAATGAGTAAAACGAAATTTTGAAATGAACGAACGTTCAAGTATAAAATCACATATAAATTGAGATACATAAAAGAGAGGCTCAACAAAACATTGGATTGTTTCGGGTAGAGAAACGTCGACTATTCCAAAGTGGGTCGAAAGTTCTTTCGAATTAGAGAAAACGTGCTTTGGCCTATAGGTAAGACACTCTCGTCGAGAAGCGATTAACGGTATCTTACCCTTCCGGTTACTACACATCTCTAATTGATTAAAACAATCGGGACTTTGGCGAGATTGAAAATCGAGGAATGGGACTTAATCGACGAGATGCGGGTTTCACCCCTAGCTTGACGATTTCGTACCCTAAATGTGGTTGGTACTCGTCGGGTCAAAATAAAATTTCGACACTTTGACGAGGGTCCACTTGAGTTGAAATGGAAATTACCATTAAGTTGTAGATTTCACTCCTAGCTTAATGGTGTAATTTCGTGCAAAAATGGTTTAAGGTAGAATGAGAGTCGTTTACCAAATTGTGGGGTTCACGCCTATTTTGGTAAAGTTGTCTCGTTTGTGTTACAAGAGTATACAAATAAACAAAGTGTATTCATGTTAACCTTAGGAAAGGCATATAAATTTAATCAACAAGAAGTATAGCTAGGAAGCATGCATGGTAGAGTACAAAAGTTTTAAACAACACATAAGAGGCAAAATTCTTAAAACTATAGATTAGGGCAAAAGCATGGAAATTTTGCTAATTCCCTATAGTTATGGCTCTAATACCAATCTGTCACACCCCAACCCATGGCGGAAACATCGGGATGAGACGAAGTGTGTATAGATTGCTAGAGACTTCATAACACTATGTGACAACATTTAATTAAATTCAAATTTCATTGCAAGTGCTAAATTGTCATACAATAATCAAAACAAAATACAACATTGTTTCAACAAATAACATAACATTAAAAGATAAACGATTTATAGGTGTGTATCTAGTCCACCCTATTCTTGTTTCATCTTTCATCATACTTCAACAATTTAACCTGCAACATGTATTAAAATAGAGTTTCAATGCAAAAGCAGAGGCGAGTATACAAGTTTAACTACATAGCATAATAGAATAAAAACTCAAATCCAACATGATTCATAATATGTGATTACTAGTATGCAATTTTGGCGTACAATATGATCAAACCCGAGAATACAACGCATAAAAGAGCCTAATCCCAAAAGTTTAGCGGGGTGGTAATGTTTAACTTAACAATACCCAAAAGTATAACGGGCGGGGCGTTAATCCTATAGCGCTATAATTGTTAAGGTGGGCGAGCAAAGTTAATGAGCATATAACGTTCCAAAGCGTTCACATAGCATACGAGAATAGCAAGAAATTCACATTAGTTTCATGTTTAATCATGGATAGAGTAAGTTTGATTGAGTTTAAAAGTTGTTTGCATAATTATACATGTTGCATCCCAAAGTATAAAGGGAAAAGGGATCGAGTATACTCACGGTGGTTGCAAGCTTTCCTACTTGAAATCCCGCGAGTGAGTTGGTGGATGGATTAGTTTGGAGCACCTAGTCCTTCTACACGAGGAAACATAGGTGTGTGAGTTTGGCGTTTAACGGAAGATTATAAATTTGGAGTTCAACATAACATAAAGTATGATATTAAAATAATCATCTTTAAATTTATAACCCTTGTATGACACTATGTAACCAATATGGTTAGAATGTTTTTATGGGTAGTGCACCCATTAGAATCATACTTAGAGTTTTAGGTCTTAGATGATATTCTACTACTTTAACATATAAACACAAGTTTAACATTAAAGGTTCGAATGAGTGTATATATATATTTAGGTTAAGTATTATATGTTATCTAGTCCAATAAGTCAAGTAGGAGGTAGAAGATTAAATCTTCGTTTAGGCACCTCTAGTATCATGGATGTCATGTATGGGGTAGGAAGAACAAGCTTCCATTTAGGAACCCCTTGAATGTTCACCACTTCACTTGATGTAAAAACAACCAAGGAGGGTCAAGAACTATGATCAATACAAGTATGTAAATGAACTAAGCTAAGAGAAATCATCAAATCATGTGAGGATTGTATGTTGGACAACCCAAGTTGTTCCATAATCACACTACATCAAGGCCTAAGCTTGAACATGACTTGTGGGTGAAATACCCTAGACAAAACAGAAAGTATTTGAGGTTTATCCTCTGATTTTACATGTCTCAATCATGTTATTATACCTAAATAACCATAGGAAAGGTTGTAGGCATTGTTACAAAAGTTTGAGATGTGTTAGACACAAGTTTGATAAGTTTAAACAAGCTTTTGAATAACTTGAAACAAAACAGAAAGTTTTGGTCCTTTTTAGGGCAATTCCAAGCATTATTTCTCCAAGGAAAAACCAAGGAATCAAACCCAAGGATTTACCAAAACAATAGAAGAAAGAATCAAGTAATTTGGAGTGAAAACAAGCAAGTTACACTCACTTTTGTTAAGATGTATGAATCTGTCCAAAACTCTGATTTGCAACAGATTTAAGAGTGAATTTGTGAGGTGTAGAGAGTTGTGAAAGTGTAAAATGGGTTGGAGAAGGTTTGTATTTATAATGGAAGAGGTTAGAGGTGATTGGAGGAGATTAGAGGTGGATTAAAGGTGATTGGAGGGTGTTTAGACTTGGGATTTCGTGCATACAGCTGAAGAAACACACATTCTATCGAAAAAACATGCTCGCGTAGCGCTAGCACGAAGGTCATTACCCATTGCGCTACGCTACGGGGTACAACTTTCTGAATTCAAGTTTCAAAAATGACTTTTAGGCCCCTGTAGTTTATAATTAAGGGTTTTTAAGAGTTTTAGGGGTTGTTCTTGTCATATAAGCGTAGTTTAAGAGCAAGACAAGTATGAGTATCATAAACCAAGTATAATTGAGCGTACAAATGTCCAAATCAAGTATCGTTTACGTTCAAAACACGTTTTATGTATAAGTTAGCTTAATTACAAGTTTAGCACATAGTTTCCAAGAATAACGATTAAACATCAATTGATTCACAAAATCGAACATATGAGCATATATAGAGTGTGTATAACATATTTGTAACAAAATACGAGTTTCATTAATGATCCAAGTCTCGGTTTTACAATGATTACAAAGAAAGAATGATTACAAGAATACAAGGTTTCCAAAAATAGAAATACGAACAAAACCTTCTATAAATGGAAAGTACAAAAGAGCCGGGCGTTACATACCAACCCTTACGAAGAATTGCATGAAGTACAAGATGCGGGGGGGAGAGACTCGTCGCTTACCATTACTCTGTTTACTCCTCTTGTACCCAATGCACCTGAAGCTACTGCACAAATTCCATCTCCATAATCAGAACCCATTATACCTCATAATGAAGGCACAACAAACGCTAAAAACCAAGACAACGCTGAACCCGATAATCAACTCAGGAGGTCATCTAGGAAAAGAAGGCCTACTAATTGGGATGATTATGTTACCTACCTGACTGAAATGGATGCTGGAAAGCTCAATGATCCTATCTCTTATAATGAAGCCATTAGTAGTGATCAGTCTTCTGAATGGAACAAAGCAATGGTTGATGAGCTTGAATCCATGAAGAAAAATGACGTTTGGGATTTGGTAGAATTACCCAACTATGTTAATGTTGGGATTGAACCCTACCAGAGGAACAGATAATTAAAGCCAAAACTGGATCAACGCAGTGGATCCAAAATAAGCAGATGTTTCATACAAGTCTCTCCCCTTGAAAGTGGTTTTCAACATCTGCTGACCTCCTATCTACTGATCGTGCAAACTGCTGACCCATAAACTGATGATCAAGTAAAGACCTGATGGAAGACTAAGGCTCTGACTGTTCTATCTACTGCCTTGAGTCAGGCACTGCTGATCCGGACAAGTACTGCAGGGTTCATAGCCGTGGAAGGATGCTGCAGTTGTTTAGATGTCTTTTGTATAATGAAATGTAATATCAGTAGTTAGTATAGCAGTGTTTGTATTGATAAGAGGTTAGAGTTTGTTAGGAGGTTAGATGTCACTTTCATGGTGACGTCAGCTTAGATGCTCGGTGGTTTGCTAGTGCCTATAAATAGAACAGTGCTCTGTACTGTTCTATTAGCTCTTGCAACAATCGTCTTCTCTGCACGAACAAACATTGAGCTCTGGCTGAGGGGGAGTTTGTATTCAACATTGCATTGTAATCGTAATTGAAATAAATTCAATCTTTCGGTTCTTTGTGAAAAATGTTTAATCAAAGCAATACTCTCGTTTGATTGTATGCAAAGTTTGTTTCCATCTTAATTCCGCTGCACAACTCATCCATCTTCATTCTAATTCAAATGAAAAATACAATCAAAACCAAACTCAGATCCAACAATTGGTATCAGATCTTGGACAGTCAAATTTGATTTAACAATCATTTTGACATAAATAGTTCAGCTCATAATCGTTGATATCGATAGTTTGTTCGGTTTGTTGAAAAACAGAGTAAGGTTTAATCACCATTAAAGTTGATTAATCAGTGCCTGTAAAACAACCAGGATGACGTCACAATCACAAGATGATGAAGAAAATCATCAATGTGATTGTGCCATGATGGCTGCTGCCAAGGTATCACCTCAAGTTCTTGAAAAACTGTTATTACATTTCATTACATCAATGTGATTGTGCCATGATGGTAGAAAAATACCAAGTTTGCAAAAAGGAGTTGGAGTCCACCCAGATCACATGTGAAAAATGGGTGGAATCATGCAAAGGGTATGAGGTTATGCATGAGAAACAGATTAAAAGCAATGTAAAATTTGGTGTTGGTTATAGAAAACATGATGATGAAAACACTGCTTTTGAAACATCTGTTCAAACCACTGATGAAACAACTGAATACATTCCCACAAACAAGAATGGCCAAGAAGTGAAAATCACTGATACACTTGGTAACAAAATCACACTTGACAGACCAATGGGATGCTCTACTTTTGAGGAGATTGAGAAATATCAGTTTAAACCCACATGGTCTGATGAGTGTGATATTCTTGAAAATTTCAAGCCCATGGACTTTACAACCACTGATGGTGTTAAAGCTCCAAAAGCTAAAATCATTCCTCTTAAGGACATCCCAACAGAGGTTAAAAACTCTGTTGCAAAGGAGCCTGAAAAGAGAAAGAAGAGAGAAAAGATCAATAACATGTTTTGTGAATTTTGTGAGAAAAGGAATCATCTAATAAAAGATTGTTTCCATTTAAAAGCATATGATTTGAACAAAACAAGTGTCATTGTTTCTGCTGAGAGCTACATTGTTTGTGGTAAATCAAACCACAAAACTCAAGCATGTGTGTATCTCAAAAACTTTGATGTGAAAAAGAATGAATACACTGCTAAAACATCCTTGAATCCATCAACATCATCTGTCAAATTTACCAAAAAACAACCACTGTTTGTGCCAGTTCAAACAGCTGTCACAAAACAGCTGAACCAAACATCTGTCAAAAGAGATGTTCAGGTTACTGATGCACCCCCTGCCAACCAGTTCAGAAGAGGTAAGGGATAACCATCTTACCAAAGGATTCCACACGTTTATGAGACCTACAAAAGGCCCTCTAAACCTAAAGTGAATAGACATCCTTTTGGTTATCAACAGGTGATTGGTCAAGACCCCCAACAGTGGTTAGCAAGAAACAGTCCTAAAACTGTCCAAACCCCTAACTTAACCACTGTCCATCAATCTGCATCCATCCCAGACACTGTTGAGACCCCATCCAAAGCCTTATTGGCTTTGGAAACCCTAATGAACTAATCCTTTTACTTCATGTGCAGGGAGCTTTTGCCTGCTTAGATAGCCTCTGGTATGTTGATAGTGGAGGCTCCAGGCACATGACTGGATGTAAAGCCCTACTCAAAGATTTCAAAATTCATGGAGGGGGTGATATATCCTTTAGGAATAACAGTAAAGGGAAAGTTCTGGGGTCTGGTACAGTACAGTCTGGCAATGTAAAATTTGAAAATGTCAATCTGATAGACAGTCTGAAATTCAACCTCCTGAGTGTTTCACAAATGAGTGACAAGGGTTATGGGTCATTCTTCACAAAGGAGTGTTGTAGGATTGTTGGACCAGAAATTGTCAAAAAGATTGAAGCAATAATAAAAACTGGTCAAACAAAACTTGTTGCTTAAAGAAGTGGCAATGTTTATGTTGTTGACATGTCAAAAGAGTGTCTCAGAGCTGATGCCTGTCTGTTCTCAGCTGCCTCTAACAAAGAGACAGAACTTTGGCACAGAAGACTGGGGCACGCAAATCTTAAGACAATCATTTAAATTTCAAAAAATGGTTTGGTAAGAGGCCTACCACAAAAATTGTTTTCATGTCCTGAGCATTGTGTTTCCTGTTTAAAAGGAAAACAACATAAAAGCTCTTTTAAGTCCATTGAAGAGTCCAAAGCAACCCAGTGTTTGCAAATGCTACACATGGATTTGTTTGGCCCAGTTCAAGTCATGAGTCTCAAAAAGAAGAGATATTGTTTAGTTATTATTGATGACTTTTCTAGGTTTACATCGACTTTCTTTTTACACTCAAAAGATGAGATTGCAGGCATTTTGCAAGACTTTGTGACACAGGTTGAAAAGCAATTTGACCTTCCAGTAAAAGTCTTCAGGAGTAACAATGGCACAGAATTCAAAAATAAGGAGTTGGATGCCTTCTGTGTGAAGAAAGGGATTGTAAGGCAGTACAACATCCCTAGAACACCAGAGCAAAATGGGGTAGTTGAAAGAAAGAACAGAACTTTAATTGAGGCTGCCAGAACCATGCTTGCTGATTCGGGTTTGCCATTGACTTTTTGGGCAGATGCAGTAAACACTGCTTGCTATGTCCAAAACAGAGTTTTAATAAACCCCAGGCACAAAAAGACTGCCTATGAAATTCTGTATAAAATCAAACCACTGATCTCATACTTCAAGGTATTTGGCTGCCCATGCTTTATTTTGAACTTAAAAGATTCCATTTCAAAATTTGCAGCCAAAATTGACTGTGGTTATCATCTGGGATACTCAACCACTGCCAAGGCCTACAAAGTGTTTAATACACGGACAAGGCAGTGTAGGAGACCTTGAATGTAAAGTTCAATGAACTTTCATCAATGAAAATCCCAACAAATCCTGTAGATCTGTTTGATCTTGATAAATTCACTTTTGAAAATACTGCTGTCAAGACTAACAGTGCAGGTCCATCAGAGGATTCATCACCAGACTATGGGTATGAGATCATCATTCCTCAACAAAAGTCTGTCTCAATGGGTAGAGCAGCAGATGTTCAAAACAGCTGTCAAAGCTCAACCACTGCTACCTCAACAGTTGTTGACCAAAGTAGCCCATCAACCACTGCTTCCACATCAACAAACACTGCTGACAAAAGTCCCCAAACAATGGATAAAAGTCAGCATGTGTCCTCATCATTACCTCCTATTCCACCACCTTTTGAAGCCACTGCTTGGTCATCAAAGTCACCAGCAGTGGTTAGCTCAGATGATACACATTTGCAGCCCTCACCAACAAATGCCATCATTCCATACCAAGGAGATTTAATCTACTTGAGATCTCATCCACCTGATCAAATCATTGGCAACATCAATGAAGGGGTGCTCACAAGAAGCCAAACCCAAAACATTTGTCTTTTTGCTGGTTTTCTATCACTCCATCAGCCAGTCAAGTACCAAGAGGCACTGAAAGAAAACAGCTGGGTAGAAGCTATGCAAGAAGAGCTCCAACAGTTTAAAAGACAACAAGTATGGGAGCTTGTACCACTGCCAGAAGATGTAAGTCCTATTGGCACAAAGTGGGTCTTCAAAAACAAAACTGATGAAAGGGGTATTGTTGTCAAGAATAAAGCCAGGCTTGTGGTTCAAGGTTACAGACAGGAAGAGGAGATTGATTATGATGAAACATTTGCCCCAGTAGCAAGATTGGAAGCTATAAGACTGTTCCTGGCCTTTGCTGTCAACCACAACATGAAGGTGTTTCAAATGGATATCAAAAGTGCTTTCCTCTATGGTACAATTCAAGAAGAGGTGTATGTTTGTCAACCTCCAGGTTTTGAGGATCCATTTTATCCAGATCATGTCTACAGGCTAAACAAAGCCTTGTATGGCCTGAAACAAGCACCTAGAGCCTAGTATGAAACTCTTTCCACCTTTCTACTCTATAATGGTTTCAAAAGAGGTACCATTGATAAAACACTGTTTCTTAAATGTAGAGGGAAGGATTTAATGATTGTCCAAATCTATGTGGATGACATTATTTTTGGAAGCACATGTAACAAAATGTGTGAAGAGTTTAGGGAACTCATGACAGCTGAGTTTGAAATGAGTGCAATGGGTGAGTTGCAATGCTTTCTTGGTCTCCAAGTTCAGCAAATGCAAAATGGAACTGTCATTCATCAAAGCAAATATGCTAAAGAACTTTTAAACAAATTTGATATGAATGATTGCAAACCATGCAGCACACCCATGGCAACAAATAAGCTTGTCATGTCTGATGAAAAGGATGAGCTGATTGACCAAACACTTTATAGAAGCATGATTGGGTAGTTATTGTACCTAACTGCATCTAGACCAGACATCATGTTTGCAACATGTGTCTGTGCAAGAAGTCAATCAGCTCCCAGAAAATCAAATCTCATTGCTGTAAAAAGGAGATTCAGATACATAAAAGGTGCTCTCACACTTGGTATCTGGTATCCAGCTAATGGGAATATCAAGCTTTCAGGTTTTTCTGACAGTGACTTTGCTGGATGTCACACCACAAGGAAATCCACTTCAGGAGGGTGCCAGTTTCTAGGTGATTGCTTGGTTTCTTGGCAAAGCAAAAAACAAGCAGCTGTTTCAACATCCACTGCTGAAGCTGAATACATTGCTGCTGCAAGCTGTATAGCCCAACTCCTGTGGCTTCAAAATCAGTTGCTGGATTTTGGTATCACTACCTTAAAGACACCACTCATGTTGGATAGCCAGGAAGCAGAAAATATCATCAAAAATCCAGTTTCCCATTCAACCACCAAACACATCGACATCAGACATCACTTTGTGAGGGATTGCTATGAAAAAGGTTTGATTTCTCTGCATCATGTTCCAACTAAAGACCAGCTGGCAGATGTGCTCACAAAAGCATTAGACACAGCCACTTTTGAAAGTTTGGTCTCTAGGATTGGCATGCTAAACATGGAATAACAAGCAACATCTTGTTTTTCTATGAATAAAAGCATTAAAATGTTTTCAGAAAATCAAAAATCCATCCTTAAAAATAGCTAAAAATGAAGTTTTCATTAAAATCCTTAAAAGTCTGCCATAACCACTGCTTGTTCAAAAGTCTGCTGTACTTCAAAGTCTGTCCACTGCTGAAAGCCATCCTCTATCCTCTCATTTCCTTGATAAACTCTGTTGTTCAAAAGCAGTCATCTGCAAAATGACAAAATCGAAGTCATCTGCAAAACCCACTTCCATGTCAACATCCAAACAAGCCTCTCAAAAGGCAAAACCCACTGAAATTCCACACAAACCATCTCACAATCTTCTGGGTCTTCTCACAAAACCCGGCACCACAAATATCTTCAACTCCATCATTGATACCATATCTGCATCGAAGTACAAAACTTTGTTAACAGCAGATGCACCAATTTACTTGACAACCCAAAGAGAGTTTTGGAAGAATGCAACCCTTGAAAAACAAGGAGACACTGTAATAGCCATCAACTCTTCTCTAAAGGGTAAAGCCGTCACGATTACACCACAATCTATCTCAGAGGTCTTTCAACTCGACGATCAGGAAGGTAAAATTACTTTTCCCCAAAACGAGTTAAAAAAATGATTTTCTGGAACGAGGGTATAATGCAGAAGTGAAAAAGGACACCTTACAAAAATGTTACTTCCGTTCTGCAACAAGGTTTTTATTTCATACCCTTCTAATGTGTGTTTCAAACAAAACAACTGCTTTTAATGAAATACCATTAAAAATTCAAAATCTGGGATATGCTATTCTTCAAGAAGAAAATTTTAATTATTCCCGGGAAATTTTTAATGATATGGTTAAAAATGTTGAAACAAAATCATTCTTACTGTTTCCAAGATTTCTAAGTTATTATTTTGAAAAGAAATTCAGTAAGAATGATATTTCTGAAATAAACCAAGGTGACTCTTTACAAATGCACAGCTTAACTACTGAAACTTTTACAAGAATGTCAACACCTTAGAAAAAACAAGCAGAGGTGCCTGAGCAGAATTTAGCAGCTACCACTGCTCCTCAGGTATCTGCTGCTGAGCCCACTGCTCAAGGTGATCAAAGTAGAAACACAACTGCTTTGAAACCCACACCTACAATCACCAAAAAGCCAACAAAAAGAAAAACTCATAAACCCCCCAAACCCATCATAAAGGCAACTCTAGAGGATGAGATACCAGAGCAACTGCCTGTGATAAAAACAAAAGTCACAAGAAACCACTGCTGCTTCTTCCTCACAGCAGTTGGTATAAATATCTCAACCCATAATCGAAACTCCTCCTGTTTCTTCTAAAAAATAACAGGTTATACACATTGGGACACCACAATATGATGCTCTGGAATCACTCGTTCCCATCATCCACAGCCCAATGCCCGGGGCAAATTCTCTTTCTACACCAAACATCACATCCACAATTTGTTGGTGCACACATCTGTCGTCTTCGTCTTGTATCGAGTCTCGGGTTCGGTGCGGATATAATCAAGCATGATGTCATCATCTTTGATGATGACATCACACTAGTGACATCATTGATTGCATCATCCACACAAAAGGACAAAAGTGAAATGCATGAAGTTTACATCAGATTGTTATATTTCGCTTCAAGACAAGATCGCTTCAAGACAAATTGCATGGATTTCATGAATGATTTCGCTTCAAGATTAATATGTAGATTTCGCTTGAGAGCTTCAAGCGAAATCATGTTCCTTATAAATATGCATCGTGTCATTTCAGTTGTAACAGTTTTTTGGCCAAGTGTACCGAAGTGCTGCCGGTTTCTCTTCTGATTGTAAAGGTTGTAATATCAATATAAAAGAGGGTTAAAGTGTATATCAAGCTGTTTACATGTTCGTTTCTTAGTTTTCGCCTCTGAAACGGACTAGAACTCTTCCGAACGACTCGTTTAGGTCGCAATCCGATCCTACAATTGGTATCAGAGCCAGTGAAGAAGAGTTCTTGTTGATTCAGCCGTAAAATCTGTTTCTACACCATTCTTTTTGAAAACTTTAAACTTTTTACGGACAAATTCGGTTCAAACTTTCACAATACATGCGAAAACATGTTTTAACAAATCCTTGAGACTTTCAGATCTAAAATCAGATTAAAACTGGATTAATTGAACCAAAATCAGATCGAATTGGCTGACATCAGCAGGTTTCGCTTCAGAATACTTGTGGATTTCGCTTGAAATCATAAGTTGAGCATGATTTCGCTTCAAGTTGATGATAATCTGTTGATTTCGCTTCAAGTTGATGTATTTCTGTTGATTTCGCTTGAGAACATTATTTGATTTCGCTTGAATAGTTGAAGCGAAACTGATCTGTTTGCATTTCGCTTTGAAAATACGTTGTCATCTGTTTGAAACCTGTTGTTCATCAAAAACTGTTGTCTGCTACGTTGAAAAACTGTTCTGAGTTGTGTGAATGTATCAGTTTATATAGTACATGTGTTTGTGTCTAAGATAGTGGGTATATTGGTCAAATTGTATAAGTGTGTCTGCCATTAAAATTTCGATACATATGATGAATTGTGAAGGCTGCATGTCTTGATTTGTGTGTTGCATGTGAAGCTTTATATTTGGACAAATCTGTTTGTGATTAAACAATTAAAAGGATGTCTGCAAAGTGGGTTTGGTATTTGTGAGCATGTGAAATATATCGATATATGTTAAAGTGTGTGATGTGCCTCGACTGTGTAAATTCATATATTGAATTGTGTGATAAAGTGTCGGCTTAGAGTATAAATAGTCAAATAGGATTCATGAAAAGTTGTGTTGTTGACGGTTACATTCAGAGTTCTTGGACTATTAAAATTGTCGGTTATTAAACTTGAAAACATCAACGTCAAGTCAGAAACAATATAGGCATTATCAATATTGTTTTAAAATTCATTGTTACCTATATTAGATAAAGGGTGTCTTTGAAAGGTTTTGAATTGTTATTTGTTCGGACGACGTACCAAGGGTTCATTTTGCATTAAACAGTCAAGTAGTTTTGAGTGGTCAAGTCACGTATTAAAGTCATCGATTCGATTGAAAGTTCACAAGGTTTGGAGTTTAGTCAGTTCGCACGGATTGATCAGTACGTTTGTCAGTCAAGTCACACAGTGTGTACTCAGGTTGCGTGGTTTGAGTCGTGGTTTCTGTCAGTTCGTACAGTTTGGAGTTCGAAAGTTTCAAGGGTCAGGTCAATCGAATTTGATCCAGGTCACTCAGTTTGTACATTTGGTCAACATTCAGTCCGTCCAGAAAATCATCAGTTCGAGTATCAGTCTTATTCAATTAATTGATAAGCGTTTAAATTGATTGTTTGTTTGTTGATTGTAAAGGTACTTGTCGGTTTCTACAAGAGATTCAAGTTGCTAAAAAATGGATTCCGAGTTCTACAACGCGTTTGCTACACCCTCGACTACTCCAGCTTCAATTGCTCAAAACATGAAGGCAGAAAACGAAACTGGAACGATGCAAAAACCCCCGAAGCTTATGGGAATTGAAGATTACCACGGGTGGAAGAAACGGTTTGAGAATTGGGTTCAGGCAAATCATCTAAAAGCTTGGGAGAGCATTGAAACTGAGTATGAGAGACCAAATAATACAACGGGAGCTGATAAAATCATATCTGAATTTACTGAACAAGAGAGGGAAAGTTATAGAGGAGAGAAAATGATGATCAATTTGCTACAGCAAGCGATAAATGAAGATATATTTGTGTTACTTCAGCATGATGAAAACGCTTATTCTATTTGGGAAGCACTTGAAAAGAAATTTGAAGGAAGCACTGAAATGTTATAGAGTAAAGCAGCTTTGTTGAAAAAGGAGTTTGAACTGTTTACGTGCATGCCTGGTGAAACAACAAAGAGTCTTATTGAAAGATATTGTCATCTTGTACGTACCATGTCACAGTTGAAGATTAAGAAAAATGCAGCAGAATGGGTTGAAAAACTTGCTGATGCGTTACCGCAACAAGAATGGGGTACATATATGATGATATTGAAAAATTCAGGACAATATAAAAAGTTATCGATTGCACAGTTTATAGAGAAGTTGGAGGCACAGGATCTGGAGCAGCAGAAAATTGCTAGAATGAACAGTTCTACTCATCAACAAGATATCAAATTGTATTATAAAGGAAATGTTCAAACTGCTGAAGCAAGTCCAAAGATACAAACTGCATTTAGTGCTGGAAATCAATCTACACCAAGCAGTCAAGGATCAGTCAACACTAGTGGGTTTTCAACGGTGAATCCTCCAAGTGTTCAAAGTTCATCTACTGGAAATGGTCATCTACTTCAGTGCAATGTAGCTCTACATCTTCAAAATGGTCAAAATTATTCTGAAGAAGTTGTAAAGCATCATATGGGATTATTGGTCACTGCATTAGAGTCTTATGAAGGATTGATTGCCGGAAAAATTGGTAATCCGATGCTGACAAAGGAAGATTATGACCAAATCGATGCAGAGGAGCTAGAATTGATGGATATTAAATGGGCTTTAGCTAGCGTTTTGAGGAGAGCAGAAAAATTTAGATTGGTTACAGGAAGAACTGATTTCTTGGATGCAAATCTTTCTAATCTTGGATTTGATAAATCTAAAGTTGTTTGTTTTCGTTGCAGGGAGAAAGGCCACTTTAAAAGAGAGTGCAGGAATCAGGAGCCGAGAGGAGCAAAGGAGTCTGCTGGAAAAGATGATTATTATCGAAAGACCATTTATCAGCAAATCACTCATCAACCACATCAACAAAAGGAACCTCAAACGGCACATGGAAAAATGATCGAAGATGCAAACAAGAAAGCTTACTATGGCATCATGGATCAAGATGATGAGAAATTGGCTGAAGGATTTAGCTGGGACAAGTATATTCCAGCTGATTCAAATGTTGGAGCGTTTATTGCTCATATTATTCGAAAACCGGAAATGCTGAAGGAATGGATGGAAGTGTTATCTGATGAAGAGAAAAGTGAAGATGAAGGATCTGTTTCATCTGAAAACAGTTCGTCAGAGACAAGTGATAGTGATGAAGAAATTGAACAGATTAATATTGGAAAAACTCACTTATCTTCTGATAGTTTTGAATTTTATTTTGCAGAAAAATTGAAGAAACTGAAAGAGGAGAAAACTGCAAAAGATTTGAAAAAGGTCAAAGTGGTTGAGAAGATTGTGGAAGTTGAAAAGATAGTTGAAGTTGAGAAGATCGTTGAAATCACAAAACCTTGTCTTACATGCTTAGAGTCTTGTAAACAGTGTATAGAAAAAGATGAAAGGTTTAGTGAGTTAGAAAATTTGAAAGAAAAATTGTTGTTTGATGTAAAGAATTTGAAAAAGTCGTATGATGTATTGAACAGACATGTAAATGGTCTGGAGAAGACTAACTCTGAAAGAGAAAAAGCTTTGAAGATGCTGAATGCTACCATGATGACAAAGCAAAAAGAGATCAACATGTACATAGAAGAATGTGCAAAGAGAAAAAAAGAGTTGGATAGTGAAGCAGCTGAGAATGAAAGAATCAGAAGATTGCTGCAAAGTTACAAAGGTTGTGATTACATAATCGATAGAATTTATCCAACAGTTGAAGGATTTGAAGCTTTTAAAGATGAAGAAACAAAGCCAAAGAAGAAAAAGGATACTGGTAAGAAACAGGGTGTATGTTATAACAAGTGTCCACCTCCGATTTGGGAAGGTTATTCGCCTAGAAAACCTAACGAGGAAGAACTAAAACAGGCGGTCAATATTAAGCTAGAATCCGAGATAACCGATGTTTTACCGGACAATATTGATGTCACGTTCACAGCGTCCGACACAGATCATGAGTCAGAACTGATAAAACGAGTGGTCGATCAGGTGTTGGATAAGGATGAGGAGTCAGAGTCAAAGTCCGAGTCCGAAAGTTCGTGTCAGTCAGTCGGGAGTTCGAGTTCGTCCGAAAAGAGTTCAAAGTCGTCGGGAAAACGGGTTTATAGTAAAGAATTTTTGTTTTCAAAATCTAATTTGAATGACGAAACATTTGAAGTTGCATATACTTTGAATGATTCTGACAAATTATATTTTGATAAAGAATTCCCAATTAGAAGTGTTCGGTTTGACATGATTAAAAAGGTTTTCAAAATGACAGAAATTAATATTTCTGAAATTAAAGATTTATATTTTACTGGAAAACCTAAAAAATACACTTCAAGAGTTCAACAACGGTTAAACAAGAAAAAAGGTTACAATTCTGGTTCTGGTTTTCAAAAGAAACCAAACCACAATAGTAAGCTCAAAAAGAAAGGACTTGGTTTTATTCCACTTGAAAATTATAAAAATGAGAAAATTTCTAAAACAAATACAAAATATGTTGCAGGAACTAGCCATGAAGAAGAATCAAAAAGCTCATTCTGGAAACAATCAAACACAGAATTTCTGAGCACTGTGGTCAAAGAAAGGAGACAAGAACCTGTTATAGATGCAATGAAGTTGGTCATATTGCATGGAACTGTCCCCAAGCAACAAAAACAAAACAGGGAGTCTCACAAAAACTGAAAGAAGTTATTGTTGACAAAGCTGAACCACCAACTGAAAGATTCAAAGTATTCAAAAATTCAACATATGAAGTTGGAGAGTGTTCAAAAAGGTTTTACAAGAAGAAGGGAAATCTTGACAACCAAGCTTGGGTTGTTAAGAAATCAGAGGTAAAATCTGGCGATGAATCTGATTCCACAAAGTCAGAGGAGCCACAGGTTGAGCTAAAAAGTGAAAACTCAGTTCCTCCAATGGATGATGAGAACTTTCCATCATTGAGGACTGAATATTTTAAATCAAAAGTTGGGAAAGTTGAGATCTCAAATCAATTCTATTCTGAACAGAAAGAATTTGATGTTGAGAAAGCATTTAATGGAAATATTAAAAAGATGATTGGTAAAATGATTGATGGGAAGGTTATAGCCCAACTCCTAGTGAAGGAATTTTATGCTACAAAGAAGGCAACCTATAGCCCAACTCCTAGTGAAGTTGAGAAGGTTACACCCAAGGCTGGTCAGGCTTGGGTGGATATTTTCTTTCATTGAAAAACCTGACTTGCCGGAGCTCCCAGGTTGGTAAGAGTGGAGCAGGAATCGGCATCATTCTTTATATCAGATTTTGATTGTGTTTATTTACAAGTGGTTGAAAGAGGTTTTCAACGTCAAGTGGTAAATCAAGGACATTAAATTGTACTTGATTTTCTACAAATGATTGAGGAACAATATGACGAACCCCTAACTTTACAAGTGGTAAAATCAACAAAACTTATTTTCCGAAAAAATCATTTTGGTTAAAACAAACTTAAGTGTTTTGAAATCATAATGAGAAAATAGTTTTGTGATAGGGGGAGTTCTGATTGTTTATGCCTAGTGGATGGCGAATTGAGGTGATTTGATATCAGTTGTCACTTTCTGTATAGTTTGTTTTCAAATTTCCTTTCATGTGTTTGTATTTTAGGGGGAGTAGAAAATTTCAGAAAATCCAAAAACATTTGAAAAAGACAAAAACATGATAAAATTCAAAAATGAGTTTCGTTGTGAATAGAGGAAATGATAGTACATCAGTGGACGATCACAGCATGCTAAAGAAATGTAAAGTAAAAATGTGATAAACAATCTCACTGTGGATATGTCAGTAGGTTTTTGCACATTTAGTAAATTGTGACGAGATATAAACATAAAATTTACTTGCGTCTACGTGGGGAACACCTCCAGGATATATAGGTAACCCCTGAAATCTTGTTTGAAGGGTCCCGTATTCTGAGATACTAGGTCTTTATACTCAGTGATATCTGGGGTATTATCCCGGGACTTCTGATTTTGCGGAAGCAATGGCCTATTCCCCGGAGAATACTTTCTGCTTGCTTGAAATATAGCACCACCCTCAGCTAAAAAATGATGAAACATTGAAAAATGCTAATCATGGCTGTTGTAATACAAAAGATCCTCTAAAGGGGACACTCCTAAAAGTCAACTAGGCTCTCTGCTGAACGGAAGTTCTGACCTGAGCTATCACGGTTGCATAATTTATTCCCCTTACAGATATCATCTGTGGTATACTCACCTGTAAGACTGAATATTGGGGTCTGGATACGGGAGTATATACTGAGGTGGGACACATGTAGATGTTTAAGTCCTAAAACACTAATTCGTATCTCGAAATAGTTGAACTTTGTGTGAAAATTTAAGTGGATCAGTATACTGACAATCTAAGTGAATTGTTTAGAACTTAAAATGGTTAAAGCTTAACGGTGTTGGTGATTGGTCTCAAAAACTGATATGATCCTCTTGCACGAACTCACAAAAATATTGTCTGTAAATAGTTCATTTCTGCATTTCATTTCTGTTATGTCAAAAATCCAAAAAGATTTTCGGTGTGTTTTAGCATAAACTTTTGAAAAAATTCAAAAAGATTTTCGACAACTGATGTTTGAAAGCTGATTTTCAAAATTCCGAGTGCTAAACATGACGAACAGGTTTGGGAGAATTTGATTGAAAAGTTTTTTTTTTCAGAGATGAAAATTCTTTAAATGATCATTGTTAATATTTGATTGTATATTGATTGGAAAAGGCTCAGTGTTGGTGTTTGATATTTGACAAATTGTTAAATATTTTATTCTTGAGAATCTTATTTTTGGGTAGAGGATGTGCAGGATAGCAAATAGAGTGCCAGGTTCCGATACCTGAGGATTCTGATACTGTAAAAACCAGACTACGATCCCAGCATGTTTTGAGGGGGAGTCTGTTAGAGAGAGAGAGAATTGGAGATAGAATAGAGCCAGGTAGAGATTCTGAAGAAAGCTCAAAGGCTGATAAAGACTGAAGATTGAGAAGACTCGACACTTAAGACTCGTCAACATCTGAGGGGGAGTCTGTTGGTGCACACATCTGTCGTCTTCGTCTTGTATCGAGTCTCGGGTTCGGTGCGGATATAATCAAGCATGATGTCATCATCTTTGATGATGACATCACACTAGTGACATCATTGATTGCATCATCCACACAAAAGGACAAAAGTGAAATGCATGAAGTTTACATCAGATTGTTATATTTCGCTTCAAGATAAGATCGCTTCAAGACAAATTGCATGGATTTCATGAATGATTTCGCTTCAAGATTAATATGTAGATTTCGCTTGAGAGCTTCAAGCGAAATCATGTTCCTTATAAATATGCATCGTGTCATTTCAGTTGTAACAGTTTTTTGGCCAAGTGTACCGAAGTGCTGCCGGTTTCTCTTCTGATTGTAAAGGTTGTAATATCAATATAAAAGAGGGTTAAAGTGTATATCAAGCTGTTTACATGTTCGTTTCTTAGTTTTCGCCTCTGAAACGGACTAGAACTCTTCCGAACGACTCGTTTAGGTCGCAATCCGATCCTACACAATTCCCCCACCAACTAAACTTCTGTTGCATGCAATTGATTTGAACCAGACACTAACCAGTCCTTCTCACTCACCTATCAATGAGAACATGCCTCAACAAATGACTGGGTCTGATGTATCAATCTTTGCCAACCCACCAACACAACCTGAGGAGGTTACACCCCTTGAGTTACAAGTAACTCTTGGTGGTAATCCAAGTGAAGCAGCCACTACAACTGTTGAACCCACTGGTTTACAGTTGGACAGTGGTTACATTAATAAGACTTCATTGGAAGCAATTCCTTCCATAGCACCTCTGACATCTACCAGTGGATTCTTTTTGACCACTGGCAACATCAAAATATTGTCAAGTGTTGAAGGAAGAAGACCCCAGTACTAAGAAAAAGGGGCATCAGTGGTTAATGTTTGGAGTACACTCCCTACCTCAACCACTGATAAAACCACTGCTAGTGGGAAATCAGATGATCCCATTAAATTGGGCGATGGTTTAAAATATTTGGAATTGACGGAACGAGTTGATAAACTAGATACTTCAGTTGCAGATATCAAAGAAATGTTGCAACAGCTGTTGAAGGTACAAAAGATGTAATCCACTGTTGTTCCACCTCAAGCACCTACTCCACCACAAGCACCTGCTTCAAATGAGCTCTAGAATCTATTTCAACCTTTTCTCCAACAACAAAAACAAATGGCTGATCAGCAACATGCTAAACATGTACAAGAGCTGAGAAACATCATGGAGTCTAGGTTCAAGAACACACAAGCAGACATCAAGGCTCTCCAGACCCATTTACTGGAAACCACTGGCACTGCTCCTCCCACTGTGCTCTTCATCGATCAATTACCCCCAGATAATGCCATAAAGGGGGAGAAAATTAAAGAATGGAAGAAAAAGGGAGTAGATGATGGTCTCTACATAGAACCAGACATGGAGAATATGACCAAGCAGATACCTTTGCCAGATGGTAGCAAAAAGGTTGATGTTACCCAAAATGCACTTGATGAAGCTATAGCAAGTGTAAAAAAGGACAGAGAGGCAAAGGATAGGTCAAGGTGGAACGAGGAGAAAAGAGCTTACATGGAGCTGAATGCGCAGGGTTGTTCTGGGCTAAAAGATGTTCAAAATCTTGAGCTAAAAAGAAATCCCACTAGAAAAGTGAGGGAACCCAAGTCCACACCATCCAGACTCACAAAGCATACTTCTAAACCACCATCCAAAAGCCTCCGACATCAAACCTCCATCCAAACAGCTGTTGTAACTCCTGCTGTATCAACTACTGCTGGTACTTCAGAGGTTCCAACATCTGTTATCACTTCAACAGACACCACAACCACTGCTTTACCACCACCACCATCACCACCAAAAACTACATCACCACCATCGCTTCCTGCCAAAAAGCAGAAGACAGCAGATGTTACAACCTCTGCTGTAATGACAACAGTGGTTGAAGCACCAATTGTTTCAACAACTGTTAGTCAATCACAAACCATTGCCACTCAAACTACCACCACTGTTCCACCTAAAGCATCATCAGTGCCTCCTTAAACAAAAAGGAGAAGACTAATCCTGAAAGATGATGACACTTCACCACCACCAACATCTTCAAAATCTTTGTCACTTGTCACAATACCAAAGCCGGTTCCACTCTCATCAGCTCCTGCACAACAATCAATCCATGTTATTACTCCTGCAGGTGTCCAATTTCCTCTAGAACTTGAAGCAGTCAGAGAAGAAATCAAATCTTTCTACTATGAGGATGACCCTGCTAAAAGGAGATTGCCATCAGTTGAAGGATATCCAAGGCCAAACAATATTGAAGAATATTTGAAAGTCAAAGCTAAACAGGCAGAGGATATCTCAAAAAGAAATGCACAAGGAAAATCTGATAGAGAAATTCAGCAGAACTATCAATTCTTGCTCACACAAGTCAGATCCTTGGAGCAATTTTCAAAGAATGTATGTCAACAAATCTCAGAGAGAGCAGATGAAACTCTAAGAAAAGACTACATTGAAAGCATCATGGCAACAAAGAAATATAAGGGAGATAAGCACATGTACAAGGAGTGGACCATCCCTGAGCTCGAGCAAGAAGCAGGCAGGATTCAAGAAATGATAAAGAATAAGGTCAAACACACTCCTCTAGAATGGTCAAAATACAAAAAGAATGTGCCTGAAAAATCACTTGAGCTGAAGAGAAGGAAAGGGGAACTAGTTGCTGCTGATTATGAGTCTAAACATCAAGTGGCAAGATGGAAAGAAGATGTAGTCAGGGTCACCTACAAAAGGTTGGAAGAGCTAAGAAAGAAAGATCCATCAGTTCCACAAAAACCTGACTATCCTGAAACAGAGGTTTCAAAGAGACCATCAAAACTGCAAGTCAGGAAAGCCACTGCTCCAGCTGGTGCAGCCATCTTTAAAAGAAGGCCACAAAAACAACTGGTTACTGAAACAGTGGCAGACTTAAAGGCAGGAGATGAGTGTGTAAAGGAAGGCATTAAACAGATGATAGCTGATACTCTTGGCCTGAGTCAACCTGCAAGTACTATTCAGACAGCTCTAAATAGGCCAGCATCTCCAAACACCTCTTCCAATAAAAATCTCCCAAGAAACCCACCAGGCTCAAAAGTACAAAAGTGGGAAACTGACAAACAGACCCATGTATTGACTTTGTTCAGGTCTGGTGGAGAAGTGAAGAAAATATCAAGGGAACACTTGCCCTAAGTCTTGAAGATACGCAGGATCTCCTTGATCTTCCACTTGGTAGGGATGAAGATGACACAGATGCCCTAGACTTTGAGTTACAACTTAAAGGTCAGATAAGGGAGCTGTTGATGAGGCAATAAAGTTCCACAATAATGAAGAGTTTTGGCATTATCTGTTCCAGGGGAGATTGTTGGGATTGAACCCTACCAGAGGAACAGACAATTAAAGCCAAAACTGGATCAGCGCAGTGGATCCAGAATAAGCAGATGTTAGATACAAGTCTCTCCCCTTGAAACTGGTTTTCAACATCTGCTGACCTCCTATCTACTGATCGTGCAAACTGCTAACCCATAAACTGCTGATCAAGTAAAGACCTGATGGAAGACTAAAGCTCTGACTGTTCAATCTACTGCCTTGAGTCAAGCACTGCTGATCCGGACAAGTACTGCAGGGTTCATAGCAGTGGAAGGATGCAGCAGTTGTTTAGATGTCTTTTGTATAATGAAATGTAATAGCAGTAGTTAGTATAGCAGTGTTTGTATTGATCAGAGGTTAGAGTTTGTTAGGAGGTTAGATGTCACTTTCATGGTGACGTCAGCTTAGATGCTCGGTGGTTTGCTAGTGCCTATAAATAGAACAGTGCTCTGTACTGCTCTATTAGCTCTTGCAACAATCGTCTTCTCTGCACGAACAAACACTGAGCTCTGGCTGAGGGGGAGGTTGTATTCAACATTGCATTGTAATCGTAATTGAAATAAATTCAATCTTTCGGTTCTTTGTGAAAAATGTTTGATCAAAGCAATACTCTCGTTTGATTGTATGCAAAGTTTGTTTCCATCTTAATTCCGCTGCACAACTCATCCATCTTCATTCTAATTCAAACGAAAAAATACAATCAAAACCAAACTCAGATCCAATAGTTAAGCCTGTAGGATGTAAATGGGTGTGCAAAACAAAACTGGATCCGAATGGGAACGTTGAACGCTATAAAGCGAGATTGGTTGCAAAGGGCTACACTCAGAAAGAGGGAATTGATTATCAAGAGACGTTTTCACTTGTCTCTCGTAAAGATTCATTAAGGATCGTTATGGCCCTAGTAGCTCATTTTGATTTAGAGCTGCATCAGATGGATGTCAAAACTGCTTTCCTTAACAGAGACTTAGACGAAGAAATTCACATGAAACAACCTGAAGGCTTTAAACCTGAAGGTTAGGAGCATCTAGTCTGTAAGTTGAAGAAATTCATTTACGGGTTAAAACAAGCATCACGTCAATGGTACCTCAAGTTTGATGAGGTCATGAAGAGACAAGGTTTTATGAAGAATCAAGTGGATCAATGCACTTACCTCAAGATGAGTGGGAGTAACTTTACTATACATGTCCTTTACGTAGATGATATTCTATTGGCAAGTAATAGTTTAGACATGTTGCATGAGTCGAAGCGGTTACTCTCGCATAACTTCGACATGAAGGATCTCGGAGATGCTTCTTACATCATTGGCATCGAAATTCACTGAGATAGACACAAAGGGATCTTAGGATTATCTCAGAAGACTTACATAGATCGTGTCCTTACACGTTACAACATGCAACAGTGCAAACCCTCAGTCGCTCCAGTAGTTAAGGGAGATGTTTTCGGTTCATTCCAGTGTCCGACAACAGAGGTTGAAAAGGAGCAAATGAGCCAGATACCTTAGCGTCAGTAGTCGGGAGCCTGATGTATGCTCAAGTCTGTACTCGCCCAAATATCTCTTATATTGCTGGAATGCTAGGCCGTTATCAGACTAATCCTGGCCTAGATCACTGTAAAACAGCTAAGAAGGTCCTTAGATATCTGCAAGGGACGAAAGACTATAAACTGACTTATAGAAGAAGTGATCACTTAGAAGTGGTAGGTTATTCTGATTCTGACTTTGCCAAATGCAAAGATGACAAGAAATCCACTTCGGGCTACATCTTTATGTTAGCAGGCGGACCTATCTCATGGAAGAGTCATAAACAAAATTAACGACAACTTCCACAATGATGGCAGAATACATTGCTGTTTACAACGCAACCTGTCATGGAATGTTGCTTAGAAATTTGATCACTGGACTCAAAATCGTTAATTCCATTTTAGACCATTGAAGCTTTACTGTGATAACTCAGCTGCCGTTAGTTTCTCGAACAGTAACAGTTCGACTGGAGCTAGTTTATATCTCGATACAAAATATTTGTTCGTACTTGAACGAGTTGAGCAAAATAATCTTTGTATTGAGTATATTAGTACTAAAGATACGCTTGCGGATCCGATGACTAAAGGTCTCCCACCTAAAGTTTTCGAAGAACATGTATCGAATATGGGACTTACTAAAGACCTTATTTATGACATATTGTACTAGCTTATGTTTTAATTAATAAAATTTCCTCAGTTTGATTTCGTATGTCTCTAACATATGTTATGCCGGTGTAATGACATATAGACAACTATAAATACAAATCAAACGCTAAAGGGCTTATGCGTATTTTGATCGTAACTATTAGGTTTTAAATTGAGGCTATAGTATGACTAATGGGGGTCCTGAGTCGAATGATGACTCAACGGCTGTATTTCTCTACTATAGTTTTTGGTTTAAAGCTAAAATGAGTGTTAACTCCTGGCCAGGCTCATCTAATACTCATGATAAATGATTACTCGGCTAAGTGGAGAATGTGAGATTAAATATATTATTGTTATAATATTTAATCTTGTAGCCATTATAATCATTTATATTATATAGATCAAAATATATTAATAACCTATTAATAATTAGTTGGTAATTGTTGATGGACCATATTACCCTTATTAACTAATTAGGTTTCCTCTTGGGTGCACATATAAGGAGATTATTGGAGAGTTTAAGGGTTCGACAATTAGACAATTACACAATTCACACAACCCTAATAACATCAATTTCGGCTCTCTCTCCTAACCGAAACCAACCCTTGTTTCGGTTCATCACCATCATAACATTACACCCTAAGGAGGAACCAGATCATCCTGAAAACTATGTCAAACTCAATGGCTGCATCTCTGACTGAATTCTCTGCTGGCCTGTCTGCTGTAACAGGTATGTTATTCATGTTTTCCATTATGTTTAAACAGAACTGATCAACATTACAGTAACTATGTGATCAACAGAAACTTAAGTTACAGGTTGACATAAACCACCATTAGTGGTTGATAGATACCGATGATCATAATTAACCGCAAACTCTTTAACCAGCAAACATACATTCTTTCATGAAGTATTGTGTCGTTTTAACAAAACGACATCACAACCTACGTATAAAACGATTAATACATACTTGGTCTTGATATTTAAAATTATCTGGATTGTGGTTTCGAAACATCTATAGAAAGTACTTCAATCTAATCTGATAGTGATGGCAAGGTTCAGAATAGACGATCCAAAACATTACAAAGTATATAACCTACATTTAAAACTGAAATACATGCAATACGAGTCATATAACTCTCATGCACTTGACTTTTTTTTCTGTAATTCTTTTGTCGTTTCAATCAAAAGTTTCCATTTTCATTTTGCTATGAAATTCGAACTCAAAAGGCTCACAAATGTACATATTGATATGAACTCAACACATGATTAAGCCAAAAGCCAAAAGTTCTTGTGTCTCTTTGTTGTTATGAGATAACCACCATGTCGTTTGTTCTTTCTCCTCACTGCGATCGTCATACAATTAGCATTTTGAATACAATAATCCACCGCTCGGCTTTGGCTTCTCTTCCCTGCCCACATTGTTCGGATTCTCCTTATCATCGACTGCTTTCGCTGACCCAAAACCAACAATGAAGCTCTTTCTTGCTTCGCGACTTCCACTATCGTTGGACCCTTTTCCTTTCCTTGTCTTACTTCTATCTCAACTTTTACCTTTTGATGAAAATCGCAAAATTAAAACTTTGTAACTTGCACAACAACATACATTTTAAATGTCGAGTTCTTATATTATATACCTCGGGCCTCTTGACTTGAATATTTTTCTTCATGGAGTAGAGACGTTCGTACATTCTTTGGTTAACTCCCCCACTTGATTTACAACCTTCAAACGTAAAACCAACCAAAATGACTTTCATGATTCAAATTATTAAATTAGAGATGGCGGTTTTAACCTATTTACTACGCGTACACATTACTAACAGTCTTAAAAGACAAAGTCTGTGGAAACCCCACCGGCTTTGCCTCCCCCTCCCTCATACTTTCACGATTTTGCAATTTTAGCACCTTGATTTTGGTATCTTCAAAGTTTCATAAAATGGAAAATTTAGACGCTAAACTACTACTTCATTTTACAAATAGTTTGCTTTTAACGCCCCAACTTTGTGGTAGTTTCGTTCTCAGCCACGACTTTGTTATAGTTTTCTTCTTACCCCAAAACTTTATCAAATATTATCTTTACCCTTTCTTACCTCTTAAGTTCAGGAAATGCAATTTTTAATCACTTAACTTTTTATGAACTTTGTAAATGCCACTTTGACCCCCTCGAGAGTTTTTTTTCTTGACGATGTAAATTCGAGTTAGTCGGGTCACGTATAATACGTTGTGATTGTACGATATAAATTCGATTTACGTTACGTTTTGATCCAATCGCAATGCAACTATAGGATACATTGAGTTCAATCAGATACGTCAAACGTGTGTTTTCATATGGTTAACACATCACATAATGCCTGGACTAATCCGTTAGATATTTGCGAAGTACCCGCACCGCAACGCGTGGGGTTCTTATTACTAGTTTTTAACTAAAAGGTCACCATCAAGACTTTGGACTATCGGGACATATATTTCGTGAAATGGTCAATGCATGTTTGTTGTTAGGGATGACAACAGCGAGTTGGTAAGGATTAACATATTTTTTATTTGTTTCATTTTTACTATGATAAAAAGTGGTGTTTTGTGAAAAATACGGTTAAATCATAAAACTTGGTTTATTGAAAAAATATTAAATAGATGGAATGGATTTATTAGACTAAATATATTGTTTTAAAACTTATACTACTATTATATAATTAATCTATAATTTAACACATTTTTTTTTACCAGAAATATGAATTTACTAACACCCAACAAAAGAAAAATCAACCAAGTACCTAGTTTTGAAGCACCAGCAACATGAAGGAGAATTATGGTATCTTGATTTTGAACAGTATGATCAAGAGCCCACTGAAGTGCACCTTTTGATTCGTTACTCGAATCAACCACCACCATCACCTTATTCCCCAACCCGTCGTCACTCCTCGCGGTTTCTCCCTTGGACATCTCGCGGCTGATATCGAAATTCAGCTCCCCGCTGCTGTTTTCGCTGCCTGAAAAAGCAACTGTCTTGACACCATCATTCAACCGGCCCAAACTATAAGACTTCTTGTGGCGCAATGATGGCGAACGGTCTTGAACACGCATCCGCATCGAGTTGAACCCACCCAGTTTGCTCCTCACATTCATCATCTTCGATTCTCTTATGATTGATGGAAGATTCAAACACGTTTTTAGTGATTTATATATGTTAACTACCTCCTTTATTTCAATGGTGGGTCCTATGTTTATGATCGTGGGTAGCATAAAGAGCTGTAAGAAGGTTGTTTTTTTTGGTCTTTTTAATTTAATAATGAGTGTTGAATTTAGGATATAATCATTTGGTGGAGAAAATCCAGATCTACGTTGTATGTTGAAGTGTTTAGGCAGATTTGGAGACATAAAATACGTTTGGTCAACTCTTAATTAAGTGCTACATGTATAAGTAGACGTGCACAAGATTATCCAATTATTCGGATTCACCGAACAAGGTATATTTATAAATTTTTACATAAACCGTGTGGATTATTTTATGATTAACTTCTGGTTTTGCGTTTATGCGAATTTCAAAGAGATTTAAGATTATACTAAACTAATAGATCTGTTTTGATTTTAATTAATGAAAAATGAAATTATGATCGGCTAGAAACACCGGGTCGCACTTTCAAGCTTTTATTATTGTAATTTTATTTAAGGGAAATGTGTTATTTTGAGCCATACTGCTGTTAGCACATTAAAATTAGAGTAAAATTTATTTTGCTCCATGTGATTTGAGTGTTTTAACGGTTTTGTCTTAATCTTTTAAAAATACTTATTTTACTCCTTGAGGTTTCAGTTTTGTCGCCAGTTTGCTCCACGGTATTAACTCCATCCAAAATGTATGTTACAAGGGAGGGCATTTTAGTAATTTTATAGATTAATATTTATGAATACATCCTCACATTTCTTTCAGTCAATCTCTCTATTTCTTTTTTGAACGGACACTCTCTCTCTATGTATATACTAGTAGCCGCCACCAAGTAACACCACCACCTACCGAACACTACTTGCCGATTATAGCACCACCATCATCGTCGGTAGCATTTAACGACAACCCACCTCGCCACCATCTCGACAGCCAACCGGTAGCTCTAAACGAGAACCATATCGCCATCAGCTGGCTAGCGAATGACGGAAGCAACAACGAAAATGGCAATCACCTGCAACTTTGCCGGAGCAACCCTAAAGAGAGATGGGTTTAGGGGTTGTTATTTACACAGATCTATGACGGTTGTACTTGAAATTAGGGTTTCGACGTGGAAGGGTCTAGGTCAGTGGTTCAATATACTTCATAGTATCAGCGGTTTTGTATGAAGGGTTTTTCCGGCCACCGTTTCTTTGTTTTTTTGGGTTGTAGTGGTGGTGGTCGCTAGTGGCGGTTGGTGGTGGGCTAGGGTTCAGCTGACGAGGTGAGGTGGTGGTGACGGTCTAGCGGGTGGTCTTCAGATTAGTGGTGGTAGTGGTGGCTGATTGTGATTGGTGGTGATGGTATAGTTGATGGTGGTTGGTTGTGGTGATAGAGAAGAGTTGAGGGAGAAAGGGATGAGAATAAAAGATGATTTCATTGATTAATTATAAATAATTAAATCGTTATTTGTCAAATTACCAGAATACCCTTCTCATTATATGTGAAGATACCAAAATACCTTTACTTTTAACAATTATTTTGGATGGAGTTAAAGGCGGGGAGCAAATCAGAAAAAAAAAACATAGTAAACTGTTGGAGCAAAATGGTAGTTTTTAAAGGATTGGGGTAAAACAGTTAAAACTGTGACAACTGTCAAAATTTCAGGTATCCGTACAACTATTAAACAATGATTAGTGCTTAATGACTGTGTTGCATTACAATTAATGATTTGAACTTCCTTCTGATTACTACTTTACACTTACATATGCATCACATATTGCAAATGACATATCATTATTGCATGAGAACTTTATTGACTCAAATGATGCATGAAACACAGTTAGTACAATTATCAGACAAAATGCTGACGGAGTTCAGTACATAGACAGACAAGGTATTGAGACACATAATGGGCCAGAAAACAAGTATGACACTAGTATAGTGTGTAGGAAAGTAAGGATCACAAAACTGCCTTCCTAGAGATAGTTTAAGTGCCGGAAAGTGCATAAAACTCACATAAACTGCAAAATTCTGAAGAAAATCAGCATTTAAACACTCTTATATTATGCAGAAATATGCTTAAATGGTCCTGAATGCTTTCCTAAGTGTCGGGAATCAAAAGTGTCACAAAATGGTACATAAAGCACACTAAACTGCAAAGTTTAGCATCTTAACGAACCAGTAACCAACTGAACAACCGGACACTACCCGAAACACCAAATTTACACTAGAAGCACTGTTTTAACATTACCAAGCTAGTTATGGTCCTTGAACATCATAACACACTATATAAATATCAACTAACTAAACACCTAATTATATACTTACATTCTAACCTAGAAATTTAACTTGGTTACAACCTAGCCTACATACCCCCCACCTCTGTAATCGGCCAACATGGCCCCCACCTCAAGATTTTATAAGACTATTATATTTGATCTTGTC
Source organism: Helianthus tuberosus (assembly GCA_030545235.1). Taxonomy (NCBI): domain Eukaryota; kingdom Viridiplantae; phylum Streptophyta; class Magnoliopsida; order Asterales; family Asteraceae; genus Helianthus; species Helianthus tuberosus. Next base: position 126,228,195 of record CM060360.1, on the reverse strand, counting down.
TCTACTTTAAAGACATATTATACAATGTAAACTAGGTATTAGATGGATAAGTAAACACTTGTGAGTATAAGCTTCATAACTTTCACACATTCAACACACACTCTTCTTCCTCTCCCTTGCCTTGTTCTCGGCCGAAACCCAACAACAATACCACCACCATCATCACTCATTTCTCATACATTTCAAGCATATACAAAGGTGTTAGAGGTTGCATAAGGAAGCTAGGAGCTTTCGGAAGTTCAAGGACCTTCTCTATTTGCTATTATCCATCTCTTTTCTTCTCTTGATCATCCCTAGCCTTGAGCTAATGGTAAGAACATCATACACTCCATTTTACATCTCATATAAGTGGTTAAAAGATGATACATGATGATTAACTTGAAGAACACTAAGAATCAAGAGAATGAAACTTGAACATAAGCTTAAATCATGAAGAAACCATGTTGTTATTGTGTTAATTTACTTGTTGATTGTTGATTGCTTATGAAAATGATGTAGATCATCATATGATCTTGCTAGATCATGATTAAAAACATAATCTAGCAAGATGAGAGGATGAACATGTTAGAGTTTAATGAATCATCCTCATGAAAGACATGAACTTGAAAGAATATAATGTTTTCTTACAAAGTGATGATCAAAGTAAGATATAAGTCTTGTAGATATAAAATTTCATGGATGATTTTTCAAGAAACCAAGTTAAAAATACAAGTTTTACTAAATCTTGATTCTTAAATAAATAAACCTCATTTTTGGTGGTTAATAAGGTGTAGAAACACATGTGTAACAAGAAAAATCCATGAAGAAACATTTTTAGAAAATGTGATCACAAGTTGTAATGATCTACTTTCTTTAAAAATGATGTTTTTAAACAATCAACCACACTTTAAAGGGTAACAAGACTTATTAAATACACTAGTAAGTTACTACAAATTTTTATAAATTTTCAAGTTCATGAAGTGGTAGTTTATGCTTGTTTTTTTGGCAAAAATAGTAAGTGTAGATTGTTTATTGTTGATTGTGGATTGATTGTGTTGATTTACAAAAGAAAATGATATACCTTCAAGGTATGGAAACCTCCATTTTTAGGGGAAACTATGACAAAAATTTTCTAAAAATTTAACACTTAGAAAAATATTTCTAAACAGATATTTGTGAGTATATTTCAAACCATGAATTTTTATATAAACTTTGCCATAATTTTTGTTACAAAAATTACAAACATTGGAGGTTGGTTTTTATAAATAAAAGTGACTAAATACGTATTTAGGAAATATATATTTAGAGCGCACCATGTGTGTGATTATTTGTATATTATGTGTATTAGTTATATTATTTTAGGAGTTGAAATAATATAACTCATCACAATACCAAAAATTACAATCCAAAATATTATCAAAAATCCAAGAATATGAATGTACAAAGTTATACACAAAATATTGGTGAAACCGAACTAAGGAATATAACACTCAAAAATTATTCCGGAAATATTATTCATGAGTATATTTTGGTAATTATTATTTTGGACACCAAGTAACGAAAATATGATTTTTACAATTATTACAAATTTATATCATATTTTTGAAAAGAAGAAAATATATTATTTTTGGAAAAATATATATTTTCTCAAGTATACATGAAATCTATTATTTTTGGGAGAAAAATAAGTTTACATATATTTTCCAAGTTAGACTTGAAAATATATTATTTTTTGAACTTATATGAAAATACAAATATTTTTGCCAAGGGAAAAATTATAAATAATTTTTCTAAGTAATATTCTTAAAATATATATTTTGGAAATATATATTGATGAATCTCTATTAAAGATATTATTCTGGAAAATTTTATGCAAAATTAAGTATAAGGATACTTAATAATTACAAGAAATACGTATTTTCGTACGCATAAATACACACTGGAATACGACACCAATACATGGCAAAAATATACAAGTATAAGGATACTAATAGAAATACACCCATCCTTAGGAATGAAATACATGTATAAATACTTGAAAGGTATCAAGTTAAAATATATTATTTTAACTATTATTCCAAAATTTAATAAATATAATTTAAGTTAAAATATTTATTATTTTAACAAATAGTTATAACATGGAATAATATTGAAGGCACAAAGAGCGTAACTCAAAGACACTAATTAATACTAAATCAAGGCACGACCCGCTCGTCTAATAAACCTTAGTACGTTGTAGGTAGTCGTGTATATCCAAAGGAGCTTTGAGTTACCGTTGAAGAACACAAGACTGTGAGTTCATGTCCCCCTTTTCTTTTAACTGTTTTTGTTTTATAACTTCGGGGGTGAAGTACATGTTACAAAATGTTTACAAACGATTACAATTGGTATGGTTAGCTATGGAATGCACAGTAGATCATGTGAATGGGTAGGCGCACTCCTAAGACCATTAATCCTCATGTTAGGGCTGAGGGACATGAGTGATAGATCTATTTGGGTGTAGCGAGCCCACACCCATGTGTACCGGGGTTTGGACCATGAGGTGACTATGTCTTACAGCCGGAGGCCCGGTACAAAATTTGCTAGGTTTGAGCCTTCCTACGCCGTTGCACTCTTGTTAATGGCCTTGCAAACCATTAATTGATCTGTTTCCTTGTCTGCTTTCATACCGGGATTGACAAAAAAATACATACATACAATGATTACAAAGGTTTATTCGTACACACAAACAAACACATGAACTCGCTCAACTTTTGTTGATGTTTTCAAACTACATGTATTTCAGGGAATTAAAAGTGGATCTGGCGGGCGTTTGGATGTTTCAAGTGAGGTTGAGAATAAAAGGTGTCATCCGATGTCTGAGGATTTGGATTGTGTTTCTTATCCTAGATAAGACACATCTTCCAAAGCCTGGTTTTATTTAATGTCTTTTGTCGAGTCCTTGTGAACTCTAAAAACAAGTTGCATGGTTTGTACTCGAATAATTTAAGATAAAATGAATAAAACATCAAACTTTTATAAATAAAAAAAACCATTACATTAAAATCTAAGTTTAAAAAAAACTAAAAATTACAAGGCCATCCGTATTTTTTTGCGATCTCACGTTTTCTAGCGAGTGTGATTTCCAACATCGAAGGGTGAACATTGTCGTGAGGCCGATTAAACGTCTCCAAGTCCTTGTCATACATTGTTTGTCGCAACGCCTCTCGTTGCTCATCCGCCATGGTCAAGTATTTTTCTTCTCGTATACGTTTAATATCCATCAACTCTTTTTCCATGGCTTTGTATTCTTCGAATCTACTGGTTATATCTCTTGGATCTTCGTTTCTTGAAGACGGCCCTTTGTCCTTTTTCTCCTTTCTCTTTTGTCGTCTTGGCGAGGGATCCTCGTTTATGTCGGGAATACCGCTCGAGACTTCGACATTCAGTGTATCCGCTCTATAATTTCCCGAATCCGAAGACTTTCTTTTTTGACTCGAGCCGGAGCTTTCTTCACCCAACATGGGTACTGGCGACCACTTTTGATTTGTTCTAACAACCTCCCAAGCCGCAATATGAGCAAAGTCATATCTTTTTTTGCTTTTGTAATCCTTTAGCGCTTGCTTCATTACAAAAGAATCGTCACTCCCGCTAGGACGTAAACGATCCTAAAATAATAAATTATCAACAACTTAATCCAAATACTTCATTAAAAAATAAACTGTATATAAATAATAAAGTATACCGCTTGATAATATAAAACGTTGAATGTGTTCAATTTTGTTTGCATCGCGAGCTATTTTGATCGAACTTGGTGGTGTGTTCGGTTACTTCCTCCAACCGTTTGATTGAAGTGGTTTAGAACTTTCTTCCAAAAACCATCCGTCTTTTGTTGATTGCCTTTCTTTTTATTCAAAGTGCAATGAACATAAGACTTTGCGAACGCCTCTTCTTGTTTAGGCGTCCAATTTTCCCGTTTTGCTTTTCCTCTTCTTTCCGGTGCGGCTTCATTTTGGTTCACGGGATTTTCTTGAACCGCAACATCTTCATCCTCATCGTCATGTTGCTCTTGGGTATCCGGCACAAACTCTTCATCGGAGTCATCTTGTATGTCTCTCGGTGATTGTGAGTTTGGTGTTTGAAAAGCAAACGGGTCAAAAAGCATTTTGGGCGTCTAGGGGGTAATCATAAAAACCGGGTCGAACCATCGTCGGACCATGTTGCATCCAATTTTGGAAGGGTTGGCTATCAAAACCGAAATTTGGATGCATGAGTTGGTTAAAAAATGGAGGTTGGGTTTGATTCGCAAAGCTAAGTTGGGGATGAAACGGCACACTAGAACCACCCGAACCACCGCGTTTATCTTGAACCCTCGCCTTCGAACCGGACTCTACATTTTTTTCTTGCCTTCACCTTTGTTTGAGCCTTCCATTTCTTTGAAAAGATTTGAAAAAATGAGTGAGAATTGTAGTGAATATGGAGATTGAGTTTGTTTGGTGAAAATGGAAATGGATTTGTTTTAATTTATAAAGTTTAAAATTGATTTTTTATTAATGTTAACGACTATATAGCCGTTTGAAACAACCTTTCCCGAGCGGCGTTCTGTCCCCGATCGTTAATCACCCTGCGCGGCAAAGAAGGTTGACGGTCGTGTGCCCGATCGGCAAACACACTTTGCCGAACCTCTTTGCCGCCCACTCCACATAGCCTTAAAAACTATGAGAAGCATATAATGCAAATGGAGATAAAACAAACAAGCAAAAATACTTGAAGCTTATCTAGTTCACATAATATTTTTAATGAAATTTCAATTTGTTAAATGAATTGAAATCTGAAGGAGTTGGAATGAATTTCTAAAACACATTTAACTGACAGACTAGACTGTAATTGAATACTTTGATACAATCTAGTTTGGTTAGTAAGTTTGTAAAAGGAAACAGAATGTAAAATAATATGGCAAATGACACAATTACCTTTTTATTCTATTTTTGTAAGTTATTGTCTATTTATAATTATATCTTTGAAAATAAGAACAAACTAGAATTTAACCCGTGTCACGTGATGCAGTGGCAAACTCACGTTTGTGGCTTCGTTACGTGCGTAACAATAATGACATTAACGTGTGGTACGCGCACGTACCATTACCGTAGCAGTTACCATTCTCGGACGTTGCGGTGTAAAGTCGTAAAAGTAATTTAGAAACTAACGGGTTAGACATAGATAAAAAAGTATAATAACGTGTCACACGTTGTGGTGTAAAGTTATAAAAGTAACTTAAACAAAATGAGGTGTAATGTTATTAAATAAAAAAGTAGGGTCAAAATTTATAATTAGCAAAAGTTAGAAGTGAAGAGAGTCAAAGTAGTTAAACAAAAAGAAGTGTCATGTTATTCAGTAGAAAATGTTGGAAAATCAAAGTTGTCAATTAACAAAAGTTAGAAGTGAAAGTTTAACTTACTTAAAGATAAGAGTTAATAATGTTTTATGTCAAAATTTAAGGGTTAATAGTGAATTCTGCCAAAGTTTAAAGGTTAATAGTGAATCTCATCAAAAGTTTGAGTGTAAATAGTGAATGTTGTCAAAAGTTTTAGGGTTAATACAAAAATGTCCACTTACATTTCTCTTTAGGATACAATAAATATTTGTAAAATTTATAGAGTGTCGTTCAGTAATTATTAAAATTAAACATAAGTTAAAAGTATTTCAAAAACATAAACATTAAAATATTTTCACGTTACTCTCAAAACATATATTAAAAATTTTAAATTCTTAAATTGTTAAATTGTCAAATTTGAAGTCTCAAATAAGTTTCAACGTAAATCAAGATAATACATTACATTACAAAACTATAAATTATCAACATATTTATTCATAAGTTTCTTGGGATTGATCCCTACCAAAGGAACAGTTGATTAAAGCCAAAACTGGATCAGAGCAGTGGATCCAGAATAAGCAGATGTTGTATTCAATACTCTCCCCTTGAAAGTGGTTCTAACAACTGATGGCCTTCATCCACTGATTATATACAACTGCTGTTCTACAAACAATTGATCATGTCACACCCCAAAAAATACTCCAAGCGGAAACCCCTGCGAGGCGTATAACGTACCAGGATCTAGCCACCAATCACATTGAACTCATACAAGATTTTAAATAAAACTTTCATTCATTAAAGTAAAGTGTTACAAAACAGTAAATACAAACCATCGTATTCAGCGGAAGCATAAATCATTAATTAAGTGTTTCATAAACCATATGTATGATAATCATTAGACTCGTTTGGCGATTCCATGTATCTCGACCCATGACCACTCCAGCATTCCAGACAGCAAGTTCCACTACCCTCATAATCTATATCCTGCGAGCACGCACACAAGTGTATCAGACAAAGCTGGCGAGTTCATAGTTTTGTGAAAATGTTAGTACCAAGTGTTTAGTTGAGTTCATAGATAATAATGTTGATAATACCTTGAATACAAGACGGCTCCTGATTTATTTTGCCCTTTCCCCAATGCTCCTATCAAAGCATTGGGCATGACTGAGTCATTAGTTCACACCCGTCCCCTCGGGTACGGGGTGAGGGTGCCAAACCTAGTTAGCGCTACCAACTAATACTCCATTACCTCTCAGGTAACAAACAAGATGGGACTTAAAGGTGATAGGATGAGTATATTATCCAACATTCCAAATTTTACCCACAAGACGTATTCCTCTCAGGAATACCCAATTGATTTACCCGAAAACCCACCCCTCTCAGGGATACCCAATGACTGTCCCAACCACCGGGGCGCATGCTCAAGAGAAATGAACTCACCTTCGGTTGCTCGGTAAGATTACCTACGTGTTCAAGTGATTCAACCAAGTCCTAATACGGTACATGTGCAATTAGTTCACAAGCACTTACATTTCATGATTACATAACTAACATCTTGCACATCATGCATAATATCTCATGTCACACCTTAGATACTTAGTACACATACTGAATCCATTATGGCATGTCACAATTTTCACAAAGATTCTCACTAACTGTTAGATTATGCAAATCACATACACACATACAATGCCTAATATTTAACAACCCGTGTACAGCCCAGTTGGGTAATGGCCCAAACGAAATCAAGTCTAGTCCAATGTGTTGGATATGTTCATCTTATAACTGAGTGTGGCCCAATGTTATCCTCGGCACAATATGCAATAACAACTCATATACTACCAAAGCCCAAGAAAACGTGTACTTTAGTGTTGTGCTTTAATCAAGGAGTGCATCCCAAACTAGTAGGCCGGTAACATTATGTGATCCATTAATCCGAGGCCCAATATTTTGAATAATTCCATCTAATGTTATGGCAACAGTTTATAATTCCTAATCCACAATTTAAAGCAACTTCCAAGATTTCACATGACTTATAACATGATTCTAGCACATAATCAAATCGCCACATAACTCATTCAGATCTGTTACTCATCTTGGTTTACCAGTTCATTGTTTCATCAATTTCATCACCATTTATCATGCATATAGATACGTATATGACCCTTAAATTTTGCATAATTACCTTGCAAATTTATAATGACAGTTGATGATCACAACACACATGCTCAAGATGATTACCAATTAACAATTAGATGTCAAATAGTTCAAGGGTTAACATATTGTTGCATATCCTCCCTTATCTAATCATGATTTCACACCCTAATTCTTATTTCCTCATATGATCGTTCTATTAATTTGCGAATATCAATCATAATCTAAGCATGAAATTCAGTTTTGCATGCATGAACACAACACAAACAAGCATTCAAGAAACTCTAACTAATGAGTTATCATACTAACCGGAATAGAGGGTGTGCGAATGGAAGACTTCGAAGATGAAGGGGCTGCCGTCGCGATTCAAGGGAGGGATGAAGTTGTTTAGGGTTTGCTACTAGATTTCCAAATAATACGTAACATTACACCTCCCTATCATGTATGCGCATACACATGGGCTGGGGGTTTTGGGTTCGGCCTAATTTAGTGAGTGGGCCAAGACGAGAGGAGCCTAAATAGCTACGAAGTGTGTATGTGTCTCGAGCAGGTTTGCGGCCCAGTTTAATTGACTAACCAATAAGCATATAAATGGTTTCATATATAAATGGTTTCATGTATAATTACCCAACACACACACATAAACATTTAATCAATAACATTTTACTCTAACATGTCACATATGTCATTACACATTTAATCACTAACATATACTTTAATCATTCAATTAAGCTACAGATTACCCTACGCAAAACAAATTGTAAAAACAAGATTGCAACATAACTGATGCGTGTAGGAAAGATCTTGGAATCTCGGGTTGTCACATCATCCCCAACTTGAAAGAAATTCCGTCCCAAAATTGGATAAGTAATCCAAAACAGCACGGTGTTAGATCAGGATGACTGTGGATTTTTCCCAGGTGCCACATCATCCCCAAATTGAAAGGGAATTTCGTCCAGAAATTCACCAATGATATCAGAGGTTGATACAACCGTTTGAACAACTTAGGATACTAGAGCTTACTCATATCATTGCGTTCCCACGTGAACTCCGGTCCACGTCTTGAGTTCCAACGAACTCTCACAATTGCAATTCGACTATGCTAAAGAATCCTGATGTCCAGGTCCATGATTTCAGTAGATTCCTCAACAACGGCAACTTGTCATTAACCTCATACTCCAATAAGGGTATCACAAGTGTTTCATCGGACAAACAATGCCTTAGATTCGAGACATAAATGATATCATGCACGTTACCCAATTCGTCGGGTAACTCGATTTGTAGGCGGCGTGACCAATTCTTTCCAGAATTATGAATAACTCCATGTAACGTAAATTAAGCTTGCCACGCTTCCCAAGCGTACCACACCCTCCCAGGGTGAGATTTTCAACATGATACAACCGCCTACAACGAACTCCTAGTGTTTCCTAAGCTTATCTTCTTTCCTGACGGTCACGCGTTGCCGCCAAACGATTTCCGACCCAGGCAATCTTCCCAAGAGTTTCGAGTACAAGTCCTAGACTTGTGATTAGGTTGTCACCCTCCCTAATCTAACAAGGTGATCAACGTTACTGCTCATGCAATGCCTCAAACAGAGCTGTCTGAATACTAGAATGGTAACTGCTACGGTAGAACTCAGCCAAAGGTATGCGTCCTTCCAATTTTCACTAAGTCAATCACACACATGCTCGCAGCATGCCTTCGAGTGTCAGGGGGGGGGGGGGTTCGCTGACTCTGATCATTTGTCCTATGGTGATAAGTAATGGTTATGTCTAGACGTGAGCCAAGGGTGTCGTGTATTGCCTGACATAAATCAGGTATGGTTCAAAATCGGAGGTAACAGGAGTTGGCACCTCGTGCCTAAAAGCCGCCTCTCTCAGAGGAATATTCACAAGCTGTGACGACTCGTCAGTGTCCTTGATTGCAATAAAGTGTGCTGGTTACATGAGACAATCAACGATCACCCAGGTGACATTGTTTTCGTTTCGATGTTTCTGGTCGCTGATCTCCACCTTGACTTTCCCACAAGTCAAACATCATTCACATACATTGCCAGGTGGGCCTTCATACCCGACCACCAGTACAAGATTTATAGATCCTAATATCTCACATCAAGACCCAGACGACTAGAATATCGATGTCGGTGTGCTTTGTTCAACACAAATTCCTTACAGTTGCCGTATAATGAGATCCGCATTCGTTCCATGAGGTAGCGAATATCGTCCGACCTGCCAAAGGTTGCTTCACCATGCCCCACATGGGTTCAACTTGAAAATTCTCTTCCTTCAGTTCTCCAGTTTGAACAGAGCGAGTCTAATCAGGTAGGTTAGAGTCGATAGTGAGTTACAAAGCTCGTAACGTTCAGGTTTCATACTCGTAATCGTTCAAAAGTTCCATCCAGCGATGCCATTACATGTTTAGCTCCTTCGAAACAAGGGTACACGGGAGGCCCTTGGAATCGGTCTAAGTAGTGCATTTGGTACCGTCCAAGTAATGCCCCCAATTAAATCCAAGGCCATGGTTTCCACCCCCAGGTTGTGAGTCGTGCAATTCGTCTTGTTAATCCACCACATAAGCCATCACCTACTCGTGTTGCATTGGCGTGTAACTGGGACTCTGATTCAAACCATTATGGTATACCACTATATCACCCGTACTCTCGGGTAAAGATGGTGCTTAGTGCATTGTAGCGTTGGGTTTCAAAAGCTGAAAAGACGTCCTCCTGTTTTGTCTCTCACGAATACACAGCACCCTGCTGTGCTGAAGAGGTTAAAGCTGCGCGATCTTCGAAAATCCCCCAATGAATCTGTGATAGTATCTAGCGAAACCAAGGAATTTCTGTATCCCCGATGGAATCTTTGGTGTCAAAATGGATCTTAGAGAGGTCCACATGTATTCCCACTTCGTTCATTACATAACCAAAAATGTATCTCGCGTATCCAGAAGTTACTTTCAACAAGACTTTGCGCGGAGTGGCTCCTCCCTTAGGAGCTCTAAAAGGAGATAAAAATGCCGCCCATGCTGCTCCTTCTTCTTGGAAATGATCAAAAACGTCATCAAATAACACAGTCGATTCATGTGATCCATAGAGCTGCTGGTGTGTTGATTAACCCAAAGGTCATCGAATATAAAGTTGCAATGGCCGCATGGCGTTCGAATGCCATTTTTAAGAACCTTCTACCCTTGGACTTCCATCTGATAATAGTTCGTTCATTAGTCAATCCTCGAATGGGAGCTTGACCCTCGTAACTGGTCGACAGGTTGTCAATACATGATCGAGGCAAACGGTTCTTGACAGTCACTTTGTTGGGTTCTCGATAATCAGTACACATACGAAAAGGCTTATCTTCACGGATATAACCGGGGCTCCCCAAAGCGAAAACTAGGTTCGACAAAACTCCTGTCCAACAGTTCCTGTAGTTGATTAGACAATTCTTGCAACCCTCCTAGTGCGAGATGGTAAGGAGTACGAGTAATCAGGGCTGCTTCTAGCGCGAGCCCAAACTGTGATTCTTCCCTACAATTGTAGGAGTAAACCTGAATGTTCCTCGGATAGCGCACCGAGAGGAATCACAAACAACTGGTGGATCCTCGATCCTCTTTTCCTTCGCATCAGTGATGTGTGCTAACATAGCGGGGTAATCCTTCCATAGACATACGACGATGTTAACCTTTCATTGTTGAAATGATGCTAACCTTTACACCACTCTGACACTTAGGTCAGATGACGATTCTCCACTAGGGAGAGGGATACGTAAAATTTTCTGCTCGCAGGGTATATTCGCGCGATATCTGGATAACCAATCCACACTTACTACAGCATTTAAACTACCAAGGATAGCAGAAGGAGGGTTGATGTCGAACACTTGTCCCACAAGGTCGAGTTTGCACCCCACAAACATACGAGGCTTCAATTGGCTTGCCATCAGCCGATTCCACGACACGTTCGGCTTCGAGAAGCATTAGGGTTAAACAGAACAGAGAGGAAGCGATTAGTTACCAGGAACGTGTAGGCCACCGTGTTGCTATAATCCTGGCGTCGCCCATGCCAATCCTAAATGCCCTTCCATTAACATCATTTCCAGTGTTGTTGTTTTCGTTACAAGGATTTCCAGTTCTGTCGTCATTCCCTTGGATATTGTCGTCCTGAATTATCAACGGCCAATCCATGCAGTAGGCACCTTCACTTCCATATTGTAGGCTACGATTACAAGTACCTTGATGTTGCCATGACTGTTGCCTCTAATTTCGTTGCTTGAAATGGAGCCCTACGATCTTTCACCAACAGGGTCCATCTTTTCTCATTCTGTGTCACGTCCTAAGGAACTACCCATCGTGCTGGCAGTTACACATTCCACTCTATAGTCAATTGTCATCGTTCAAGTCCCGACTGATTCGTAAGATTTGACTCCCATAAGTCGTTGCCTAGGGTTAAGGGTTCGATTGAAGTCGGTTTGTTGGTGTTCGTCACCGGTAGCCAGGGTTGTTCTAATACTGAGGTCGTTAAAGCACTATGCTCATCCTCTTGTCCATCGTTCTTGCAAGTTGATTGAGTAGTACACGGTATGTTGCGAGAGTGTTGCAGAAGTGATCACACCTCAGGATCTAGGGCGTCAATATGTTGAGTTCCACCAAACGAAGATAAGTGAGAAAGGTATCGACCAATCATTCGTCGCTGCGACGTCCAACTGAGGGACGTTCGTACCAGCACCTAACATTCTATCCAGTTTGCTAGGCGCTCAGATGAGTGTTCAGGTGATACTCGATAGCATCGAGATTCGTAAGGATTCAGAGAGGAGTGAAAAATCACGTTCGAGTAGGAGACAATCACTGCTACGACCCCTATAAGTTTGTTATGTCTCTCACTGATCTAATAACGGAACATAACCCCTTTATCACTTGTAAAGCCTCACTGCACATGCACCCCACATTATTATTATTAGGTGTTCACCCACAATAATATTGTGATTTGCATGCTCATCTCAGTTCCTCCTAACTCGTGTTAAATGGTTCTTCAACTCAGATGTCAAACGGAGGTTGTCAAAGTAATAAGATCACAAAAATCCAAGGACTATGGCAGACTATCAACGCATCATAAAGTAAGCAGGCAATCCATGCCATCATGCTATAGTGATGAGTGTGTGTTCGTATTGTTACGTCATAAACAAATGTGTACTAGTCATGTAATGTATGCAACAAGTGAGAAAGAAGAACCTTGCAATCTGGAGCTGAGTGTCATGGTCGTATTCACGTATTCAGAATTGTTTGGTTATAGTCTGGTTTTACAGAAATGTTTTAAAACCAAGTTCACTATAACCAATGGCTCTGATACCAAACTGTCACACCCCTAAAAATACTCCAAGCGGAAACCCCCGCGAGGCGTTTGACGTACCAGGATCTAGCCACCAATCCCATTGAACTCATACAAGATTTTAAATAAAACTCTCATTCATTAACGTAAAGTGTTACAAAATGGTAAATACAAACGATCGTATTCAGCGGAAGCATAAATCATTAATTAAGTGTTTCATAAACCATATGTATGATAATCAATAGACTCGTCTGGCGATTCCATGTATCTCGACCCATGACCACTCCAGCATCCCAGACAGCAAGTTCCATGACCCTCATAATCTATAACCTACAAGCACGCACACAAGTGTATCAGACAAAGCTAGCGAGTTCATAGTTTTGTGAAAATGTTAGTACCAAGTGTTTAGTTCAGTTCATAGATAATAATGTTTATAATACCCCGAATACAAGACGGCTCCTGATTTATTTTGCCCTTTCCTCAATGCTCCTATCAAAGCATTGGGCATGACTGAGTCATTAGTTCACACCCGTCCTCTCAGGTACGGGGCGAGGGTGCCAAACCTAGATAGCACTACCAACTAATACTTTGTTACCTCTCAGGTAACAAACAAGATGGGACTTAAAGGTGATAGGATGAGTATATTATCCAACATTTCAGATTTTACCCACAAGACGTATTCCTCTCTGGAATACTTAATTGATTTACCCCAAAACCCATCCTTCTCAGGGATACCCAATGACTGTCCCAATCACCGGGACGCATGCTCAAGAGAAATGAACTCACCTTCGGTTGCTCGGTAAGATTCGCTACGTATTCAGGTGATTCAACCAAGTCCTAATACGGTACATTTGCAATTAGTTCACAAGCACTTACATTTCATGATTACATAACTAACATCTTGCACATCATGCATAATATCTCATGTCACACCTTAGATACTTAGGACACATATTGAATCCATTATGGCATGTCAAAATTTTCACAAAGATTCTCACTAACTATTAGATTATGCAAATCACATACACACATACCATGCCTAATATTTAACAACCCGTGTACAGCCCAGTTGGGTAACGGCCCAAACGAAATCAAGTCTAGTCCAATGTGTTGGATATGTGCATCTTACAACTGAGTGTGGCCCAATGTTATCCTCGGCCCAATATGCAATAACAACCCATATACTACCAAAGCCCAAGAAAACGTGTACTTTAGTGTTGTGCTTTAATCAAGGAGTGCAGCCAAAACTAGTAGGCCGGTAACATTATGCGATCCATTAATCCGAGGCCCAATATTTTGAATAATTCCATCTAATGTTATGGCAACAGTTTATAATTCCTAATCCACAATTTAAAGCAACTTCCAAGATTTCACATGACTTATAACATGATTCTTGCACATAATCAAATCGCCACATAACTCATTCAGATCTGTTACTCATCTTGGTTTACCAGTTCATTGTTTCATCAATTTCATCACCATTTATCATGCATATAGATACGTATAAGACCCTTAAATTTTGCACAATCATCTTGCAAATTTATAATGACAGTTGATGATCACAACACACATGCTCAAGATGATTACCAATTAACAATTAGATGTCAAATAGTTCAAGGGTTAACATATTGTTGCATATCCTCCCTTATCTAATCATGATTTCACACCCTAATTCTTATTTCCTCATATGATCGTTCTATTAATTTGCGAATATCAATCATAATCTAAGCATGAAATTCAGTTTTGCATGGATGAACACAACACAAACAAGCATTCAAGAAACTCTAACTAATGAGTTATCATACTAACCGAAATAGAGGGTGTGCGAATGCAAGACTTCGAAGATGAAGGGGCTGCCGTCGCGATTCAAGGGAGGGATGAAGTTGTTTAGGGTTTGCTACTAGATTTCCAAATAATACGTAACATTACACCTCCCTATCATGTATGCGCATACACATGGGCTGGGGGTTTTGGGTTCTGCCTGATTTAGTGAGTGGGCCAAGACGAGAGGAGCCCAAATAGCTATGAAGTGTGTGTGTGTCTCGAGCAGATTTACGGCCCTGTTTAATTGACTAACCAATAAGCATATAAATGGTTTCAGGTATAATTACCCAACACACACACATAAACATTTAATCACTAACATTTTACACTAACATGTCACATAGGTCATTACATATTTAATCACTAACATATACTTTAATCGTTCAATTAAGCTACAGATTACCCTACGCAAAACAAATTGTAAAAACAAGATTGCAACAAAACTGATGCTTGTAGGAAAGATCTTGGAATCTCGGGTTGTCACAGATCAAGTATAAAGGCTGATGAAGACTAAAGCCCTGATGATCAATCTACGGTTATGGGTCAAGCGCTGCTGAAGACATAAAGTACTACTTGAGTCACAATAGTGGAATGAGAAAGCAGTAGTTTAGTCTATTTCTTTGTATAGTAATGTAATCAATAGTTAGCAAGCAGTTGTTGTATTAGATCAGTAGTTACAGGTTGTTAGGAGGTTAGATGTCACTTTCATGGTGACGTCAGCCAAGATGCTTCAGTGGTTTACTCGTGCCTATAAATAGAACAGTGCCCTGTACTGTTCTATTAGCTCTTTCATCACTTGTCTTTCTGCACGAACAATTCATTGTGAGCTCAGGCTGAAGGGGAGTTTTTGATATATGCATGCAATTGTAATAGATGTTTGAAATAAATTCAATCATTCGGTTCAATGATAAACTTGTGTGTTGAAAACAATTCTCCTGTTTGATTGTGTATGAAAGTTTGTTTCCATATTTAGTTTCCGCTGCAATTTCTTGTTCATCTTCATTAATTCTCATACAAAAACACAATCAATAGAAACTCAGATCCTAACAAAGTTAGTTGTATTGTTGGCCTTGGTAGTTTTCCAAAAAAAAATAACATTTTCATTTTTACCCTTAAAGTTTGAATCCTTGACAATTTAAGTCTAAACTTTCAATCTTTAGTAATTTAAACCGTTTGATTAATTTGATGTTTTCACTTCTAATTCAAAAGTTTTCACCTTTTTCAATTTAACCCCTTGATTATTTTACTTTTAACTAAATTTTTTTCATATTTTACAATTTAACACCAACACTTTTTTACTTTCAATTTTGATCCCTTGTACTTTTCATCTTTCGCAAATTTTCTGTTTGATGTTTCGTTCTAAATTTTCCAAGTTAACACGTTGTAACGTGCGTGTGGGGTTCAACATTTTTTCATCTACTTTTTCCCGTTTGAAAAGGCCCATTGCAGCGCGGCTACTCTTTCCCATTTGATAGGTCTGTCACAACGCGCGGGTCAGGGATCGATTTAGTTATTCTTTTCTATGTTTTACACACAGGCTCGCGGTCATGTAAAAAACATTTGCATTTCATCTAATATGATATATAACTAATGAATCCCCCGCTCTAGTTCTAATTAATTGGTAACATTTGAAGACTTAAACATGCTATGTGCAAGATTATTTATAAATGTAGTCCACTCATTTGAAGTCCCAATAGAAGTTATATTATCCTCATCGACATCTTCAATGTTGTTTGCTTCCTCATCCGCTACATTTTCTATCTAAAACAGATCGATTGACATTTCTTATCTTATAAAATTATGGAGAAGACAAAGTGCCGTCATGATTTTATTTTTTTAAGTCATTGGAATAATACAAGTTATCCCTCCGAATTCTCCACCTTGCCCAAAAAATACCAAAACATCTTTCAATAACATTTATTGCGGATGGCAATTTCATATTATATAATTCTTTTGGCGGTGGGTTGATGCCCATAACGCAATACTTCGAATGACAACTTTGACCTTTATAAGGAGCGAGAAAACCTTGTTGTTAGGTCGGCGAAACCTCTTGGATCGATGACTAACACAAAAACATTTCACTTGATTGAAGACGTAGATGTAAAATATAGAAGAAAGTGTAGAAGTGTCTCTTTCATTAATCAATAGTCATCAAAGAATTACAATAACTGAAAGAGTACACATCTTCGACAATCTGGACACTTTCTCTCTCTAAGATCTCTCTCTCTCACTCTCTCTCTAAACTGATCTCTCACACAAACTCTCCAAAAGTCTATCCCAGTCAGTTATACCATACCCGTATATATAGGGAATTCATCAAATCCAGAACTTATCATAAGTTCCGGACTATTCCCTATAATATGGAACTATCTTGTTCAAGGAAACATTACTTTCCCTGAACACACACACACACACACAATCTAATATTCCGGACTATCCCGAATACTTAAACTCCAGAATACCAGTAATCTGGAATTCTCAATAGTTTATAACACTCAATATTCCGGAACTCCAGAGTTTTCCTGCTTTATCTTTGACTTTAACTTCTGCTTTGGACTTGGTTTTTCATAGAATTGATAAAGCCATTATTACCCGACAGGTTATTGCACTTACAGACTCCTCCTTAGCTGTTGCTATCAATTCTGTATGACACTGATAATCTTCAGTCACCAGCTAATACACTTACAGACTCTCCCTTAACTGATGAGAACATGTCTGCTTTTCACTTTGGCAAAGACTTGATCTTCCTGGTTGAGTATAATAATCTTTAACCTTTCTAATTAAATACTTTTTGTCGATTACTCAAACGGCGGCTCTAAGAAACTCGAAGAATCCAATATCAAACACGAAAGCTCTCCCCCTCAACCATAACCACCGCCAAGTTAAACAAATTTAACCGGCAAATGACAGAGAAGTTGAAATTCCAATGTCCAACATCAAAGACTTCAACTTCCATAAAGGCAGGATATTCAGTTTGATAAGTGAATAACAAACTAAAATCTGAAAACATACAACTACCATCTTGACCAACGTTTTCAACAGAATCTCTGATATCATTTCATCTCATGTCTTCATGAATTAAACTCGTTTCTTCACAAATTCACAAATTACCCGATGCCTTTCATCTCCGATCTCCCCCTCAATTTAAGACCCTCCAAATTATTTCGACAACTCGACTAGCATCCAATCTTTAAAAGGGACCAAGAAAAGTAATCTTCTCTCCTCTAACCGACATATGATAAGGATCTGTTGGTGCATGCGTCTGTCGACTTCGTCTTGTATCGAGTCTTGTACGTAGAATGTTAGATCAGGGCACGTAGTTCGAGAAAAACATGAGATTTCGCTTGACATGTTGTTTCGCTTGAAATCCTTTCAAGCGAAATCAGAACACTATATATATATATGTGTGTTCGAGCGAAATCATGTAGAACTATTCCGGTTAGAGCAACGAAGTGCTACCGAAGTGTCGTCTCGCTGTAAAACGTCTTTATATCAATACTACGACAGTTTAAAGTGTATATTGTGCTGAATTGACCTCAGAATGTCTGTTTCCGCCTTTCGTTCTGAGTAAAACTCTTCTGATCGACTCGTTCGGGTCTGAAAACGATCCTACAAGTGGTATCAGAGCTCAGGAAGAAGAGTTCTTATCAATTCAACTGCAAATTCTGATTTCTACACCTTCTTTTTCAAATTGAACTTGATTTTACGGTCAAAATGTCTTGATTTTCACACATCTTGTACGTTATACTGTTTTAACAAAGCCTTGAGAGTATCAGGCCTAAAATCGATCTAAAACAGGTAAAAATTGGTATTCCGCTTGAAAAACAGCTTGAGAATATGACATCAGCAGTATTTCGCTTGAACTGACCTGTTGATTTCGCTTGAAATCACACTTTGGATCTGTTTTCGCTTGAAAATACTGGTTGTTTCCGCTTGAACTGTTATTTCGCTTGGAACTTGTTATTTCGCTTCAAATTCGTGATTCCGCTTCAGGGTGTTTTCACTTGAAAAGATATTTCGCTTCAAAACTGATTTCGCCTGAGTTTGTGATTCCGCTTGAAAACACTGTTTGAATTTTTTTTGAAAACCGAAACATGGAAGAGGAATTTTTCAACGCATTCGCTACCCCGGTTACCCCGATTACTATTGTACAAAATACGATGTTGGAAAATGAAACGGGGACTATGCAAAAACCGCCTAAACTCATGAACATCGAGGAGTATAAGGGTTGGGAAGGACGGTTTGAGAACTGGGTACAAGCAAATTATCTAGATGCTTGGGAATGTGTCGAGACGAAATACGTTAGACCGATGAATGATAACGAAGATATTATTGCAATAAAAGATCTAAGTGCCGATAATAGAAAGAAATACAAAGATGAGAAAATGATGCTAAGTCTACTACAACAAGCAGTAAAAGAAGATATCTTGGTTCTATTGCAACACAATGGAACTTCGTATTCAATCTGGAAAGCATTAAAATCGAAGTTTCATGGAAGTCAAGAGATGGTCAAGAACAAGAAGTCACTTTTAAAGAAAGAATTCGATCTATTCCGAGGTTTGAAAAATGAAAGCATAAAGCAAATTATTGAAAGATACTGTAATTTGTTAGCCAACATGAGAAGATTGAGTATCGAGAAAGATAATGAGGAGTTGATTGAGAAACTAGCTGATGCATTTCCATATGAGACTTGGGGCAATTATCTCATGATGTTAAGGAACAAGAAAGGATTTAGAAATCTGACACTGAGCAAGTTCATTGAAAAGATTGAGGCTCAGGAAATGGAACAAAGAAAAGCTCTAAGAATGAGAGATTTTGATGGTGAACAAGACATCGGACTTTATTACAAAGGTGGGGTCAGTGATAAAACCACCAACTTGTCACCGAAGATTGAGACAACATTCAATGCCAAGAATTCATCAGGAAGTTCTTCAAAAGGATCAAACAGCAACACAATTTTTTCATCATATCCTTCATTTGATTCGAACATTTCAACAACCAAGAATGGCAAAAAGCTACAATGCAACATTGTTTTAAATATGGAGAATGATGAGGATTATTCAGCAGATATTGCTAAGAGTCACATGTCTCTGTTGAGAACCGTGTTGGAATCCTATGGTACTTTTGTTGCAGGTCGGATCGGGAATCCAATGTTGACAAAAGAGGATTACGATCAGATTGACGCTGAGGAAATGGAATTGATGGATATTAAATGGTGTTTGGCAAGTGTATTGAGACGAGCTGAGAAATTTAAGCAGATCACAGGAAGAGATGATTTACGTGAAGCTAATATTTCTACTTTAGGATTTGATAAATCTAAAGTCACTTGTTTTCATTGCAGGGAAAAAGGACACCTCAAGAGGGAGTGCAAAAACCGCGAAGTAAGTGGAGCTCAAAATCCGTTCAACAACAACAATGATTACTATCGGAAGGCCATTTATCATCAAGTTGCACAACAACAACAAGAACCACAAGTGGCACATGGAAGAAAAGTGATTGAAGAATCTTCAAAAAGAGCTTGTATGGTGAATCAGGATGATCAAAAGCCAACAGAAGGTTTCAATTGGTACAAATATATCTCAGCTGACCACAAAGCATGCCTAATCAATCAAGATGATGAAAAATTGCCTGAAGGTTTTAGCTGGGCAAATTTTAATTGGGATGATTATGATCCAAACAAAGATTCAAATCACAAAGCGTATGTTGCTCGTGTTGAAGAAGATAGTGATGATGATCGTGAGTATTATGCAAGAAGATTGGCAGCTGATTTGAAATTAATAGCAGAAAGTGATAGTGAAGATGAAAAAGTCAAAAAGAAAAAGAAAAAGGTCAAAACACCAGTGAGCAGTGATGATGAAGCTGTTCCAGTGATAAGGAAAAAGGTGGATATTCCAAAGTTCAAGGTTGATGAAGAAGTTAACGCTAAAAAGATTCCGGTGATTTGTGAGAATTGTGAGATTATCAAGAAGAAAAACAGTGAACTGATTAACAACATAAATCAGTTGAAGGAATCTTACGATGTTCTGAACAAAGCCATGAATCATTATAATCAATCAAGTGAAGAACAAGCAATAGCCATGAAAACACTTCAGGGAGCTTTCATGATAAAGCAGAAAGTTGTGAACAATTACATCGAGAAGTGTGCTGTGCTAGAACAGAAACTTGAAACTCAAAGAATTGAAACAGAAAGAGTAAATCGTTTGTTGAAAAGTTACTCATGTACTTCTTATGTCATTGACAGGATTTATCCAACTGTTGAAGGCATGAAGGCATTTGAAGATGATGAAGTGACTGAAAAACAGAAGGTTTCTGAAGAAAAGATTTCTGACAAAAAGAAAGAAAAGAAGAAGGATTCTAAAGAAAAGACATCTGGTAAGAAACAATGTTTCAGTTACAACAAGTGTCCACCCCTGCTTGAAAATGGATATTCTCCGAGAAATCCAAATTCAGAAAGAGTAAAAAAAGCAACAAATTTACAGTGGGAGTCGGAGTCTTTGGTTAACTTGCCAGAAAATATTGATGTCACGTTTACATCATCTGACACTGATCATGAGTCCGAGTTAATAAAGAAAGTGGTCGATCAGGTGTTGGATAAAGATGAATCCGAGGAGTCAAAGTCGGAATATATGTCAGAGTCAAAGTCTGAGTTCAGCATTCCTAGTCAAACCGACAAACAGGGCAAAAGGGTTTACAATAAAGAATTCCTGTTATCAAAATCTAATTTGGATGAAGAAATGTTTAAAGTTGCATATACTTTGAATGATTCTGACAAATTATATTTTGATGAGGAATTTTTCCAATAAGAGGTGTTAAACCAGAATTGATCAAAAAGGTTTTCAAACTAACAGAAATTAATATTTCTAAAATAAAAGATGTAAATCTTAATGATAAACCTAAAAAGTACACCTCAAGAGTTCAACATAGAGAAAACAAGAAAAAGGGTTACAGTTCTGGTTCTGGTTATCGAAAGAAACCAAACCATAACGGTAATTTCAAAAAGAATGGTCTTGGATTTATTCCATCAGAAAAACAGAAAAATGAAAAATATGTTCGAGATTTTAAATAAAAAATGATATTTGTTTCAGGTATAACTACTGAAGAAGAAAAAGAAAATCTATTCAGAAAGCAATCAAACAGAGAATTCCTTACGAAGAAGCAAGAAGAGATGAAGACTGTTGATAAGATGATAGAAACGAGAACTTGTTTCCAATGCAACAATGTTGGACATATTGCCAAAGATTGTTCAAAGGCAATAAAATCAAAACAGGGAGTTTCTCGTAAACTAAAAGATAAAGAAGTTGTGTTTGAACCACCAATTGATAGAACAAAACTTTTCAAAAATTCAACTTTTGAGATTGGTGAATGTTCAAACAGATTTTACAAGAAAAAGGGAAATCTTGACAACCAGAAATGGGTTGTTAAGAAATCAGCTGATAATTCTAGCAATGATTCTGATTCGTTAAAATCAGTGGAGCTATCTTCTGGCGATGAATCTGATTCCACAAAATCAGAGGAGCCACAGGTTGAAATTAAATGTGATAATTCAGTTTCTCCAATGGATGATGACAATTTTCCACCATTGAGGGCAGAAAATTTTAAACAAAAAGTTGGAAAAGTTGAGATTTCAAGTCAATTTTTTTCTAAAAAGAAAGATTTTGATGTTGAAAAAGCGTTTAATTCTACTGTTCATAACATTTATGGAAAAATGGTTGACAGGAAGGTAAAAGGGGTCAAGGAATTTTACGAGAAGAAAACAAAGAAAGGTAAAGTTGAACCATCCCTGGTTTGTGACTGGATGGTACATACTACGAACAGTAAATTCCTGGACTTGCCGGAGCTTCCAAGTTGGTAATCGCGGAGTATGAATCGGCATCATTATTATATTGTTTTTGGTAAATTGAAAATTGGTCACTAGTATGACTTGCCGGAACTCCCAGGTTGGTAAGTGAGGAGTAGGTATCGGCATCTTGAGAATTCAACCTACATGTGGTATTGGTTGGTAAGTCATGTGGTTGTAAAAGGTTTTTATCTGCAAGTGGTAAATCAAGGACATTAAGTTGTACTTGCATTTTCCTACAAGTATTTTGAAAAACAATGTGATGAATCAAACCCCTAATCTACAAATGGTAAATTCAATCAACAAAACTTATTTTTCCGGAAAAACCATTTGGTTAAAACAAACTTAAGTGTTTTGAGATCACAATGGGAAAATAGTTTGTTGTAAGGGGAAGTTCTGATTGTTTATGCCAAGTGGATGGCGAAGTGAAGCAATTCGATACTAGTTGTCACGTTGTTTGTATAGTTTGTTTTCAAATTTTTTTAAATGTGTTTGCATTTTAGGGGGAGTAAGGAACATTTCAGAAAATCCAAAAACATTTGAAAATTTGAAAAAGACAAAAACATGATAAAATTTCAAAATGAATTTTGTGTCAAACAAGAGGAAATGATAGTACACCAGTAGACGATCACAACATGCTAAAGAAATGGAAAGTAAAAAAGTGATAAACGGTCTCACTGATGATATGCCAGTAGGTTTTTACACATTTAGTAGATTGTGATGAGATACAAACCTAAATTCAAACTTGCTTTTATCGTGGGGAACATCTCTTGGATATATGGGTAACCCCCGAAATCTTGTTTGAAAGGTCCCTCTTTCTGAGATACTAGGTCTTTATGCTCAGTGATATCTGGGGTATTATCCCGGGACTTCTGATAATGCGGAAGCAATGGCCTAGTCCCCGGAGAATACTTTATTGCTTGCTTGAAATATAGCGTCGCCCTCAGCATAAAATGATGAAACAATAAAATTGCTAATCAATGTTGTTGTAAAAAAAGATCCTCTAAAGGGGACACACCTAAAGTCGAAGCCATCATCTCTCTGCTGAACGGAAGTTCTGACCTGAGCTCTCACGGTTTTCGCAATTCAACCCCTTACAGATATCATCTGTGGTATACTCACCTGTAAGACTGAATATTGGGATCTGGATACGGGAGTATATTCTGAGGTGGGACACGCGATTAAGTTTAAATATCTAAAACATTAATCTCATATCTCGGATCAGTTGAACTTAGTGTGAGAATTTAAGTGGATCAGTATACTGACAATCTAAGTGAAACGTTTAGAACTTAAAATGATTAAAGCTTAACGGTGTTGGTGATTTGTCTCATAAACTGATATGATCCTCTTTCACGAACTCACAAAAATATTGTATGTAAATATTTCTTCTCTATATTGCACTTCATTACATTAAAAAAATCCAAAAAGATTTTAAGTGTGTTTTAGCATAAATTTTGACAAATATCAAAAAGATTTTCGACAACTGGTGTTGGAGAACTAATTTTCAAAATTCCAAGTGCTAAACATGATGAACAAATGGTTTGGGTGAAATTGTTTAAGATATTTTTGAAATGAAATGAGAAAAGGTTTTGTAATAAAAATGTTATTCCTACAAGTGGTTCATCAAAGATTAACATTGTAAAATCATTCTTTGATTGTATAATTCCTGCAAGTGTTCATTAGATGGTGAGATTGTTTTACATGTGATTGTAAGTCCCGAAAATCCAGATCAAACAACGATATCAAACGATCAACAAGGATGGGCGGAATCCAAACTTGATGATCTTCAAGAAATCAAGAACACGAAGATGAAGATTCGAAGATTCAAATGTTTATTGATTCAATGCTTAAACTTGCATACAAGGAGCTTGTCTAATACAAGTTTCTAAAACAATTGAACCAACCTAACTCCTAATTTCCATTAACTATTTATAGGGAGGGTTTCCCCCTAAACCCTAGGCCCATAATTACCCCAAAACCCACTCTAATACCCCCACTTCTAGAACTTGATCCATTAAGCAATTAATCTACTAATCCATAAACCTATAGGGCCTAACAATCTCCCCCTAGGTTTACTGGATTAGTTGCTGAATCCGTTAGGAGGACCACCAGGCAACGAAGCTGGATCAGCAAACACCTGATTCTTGATTACGATCTTGAACTTCTTTTCCAGCTTAACTTTCAACAGACAACAGTATACCCGCATCGCTTTGTAGTTACTCGATCGTCTGATCTTTGCTTGATTTTTGAGCTTGCAAAGATGAGATCTAAGCTTCTTTCAGGGCAGCATCTTGTTTCAACACAATCACTTTTCGCTACAACTTCACTACATCAACAGCCGTATCATCATCACTATCTCTTTCTTCAATAAATTTCAATTTGTTGGCTGCAAAGTGCATGGCTGCTTTATCATGCTCAGAGAAATCGACACCACTGGAACTTCCTACATTGAACCTGATGCTGCTTGAGCTTTCTGGTTGCAAATGAATTGTTTCAGGCAGATCGAGATCGAAATCGAATTTTAAATCAAAATCGAGATCTTGCGTGCTTGTTTCTTGAGTAGCAGCAGTGACTTGTGGATCGGTGGGCATAGTAGGCTGAGTTTCTGAGCTTGGGCCAGTAGAATGATTATTAGGAGCTGTTTCGGTTCTTCGTTTCTTGCTAGCTGCTTGTTCAGCATCATTTGTTGAATCATCTTCACAGTGAACTTCTGTTTTCAGGAATAGGTACGGAAGGAGGGTTTCCGACACTATTCTTCAAAGACTCGATCGGGGCTTGAAAGTTTTCAGTTGTCATTTACGTTAATTTTCAAACGGGTTCTTCAGCTTTCTCAGAGACAATCACTTCCACATCACTGATGTCGTCAGATTCTTTTTCCTTCGTCTCTAACACTTCAGCTTCTATCTCAGCTTTAGCAGCAGCACTCGTGAGTTGCTCGTCATGTTCTTTGGCAACTATGGCATTCAAAGGCTTTGGTTTGAAAAGTATACGGACCTACAAACCTCTTAATTCGAATAAGTGGTCCGAGAAGATAATGAAAGGTTCCGAAATGATTAGGAGATGAGATTAGTCTGAAACGTGACTCGAAAGAGAAAATGATTGCCAATTAATAGTGTTTTGGATTGGGCCTGAGATCAAACGGCCAAGCCCCAACTCGGTACAATGGGCCGGATCTGATTCGTGTTATCCACGACAGTGGGCCCTAATCCGAAACAGTGTGTCAGACTATTACTTTAATGATTTGCTTTTTCATGACAAAAAAACATCTTTCTCAAAATCAACGATCCAACCAACCGAGCAACCTTTTTTAGCAAAGAGATAATCAAAACAAAACAAATTAATAATAGAAAACAAATAGAGGAGTAATATAGGGAGAACCTGCCATGGGATCAAAATCGTTTTCGAACTGATTAAGGGACACTTTTCAGCTCTTCGTTTACTTAGGCTGGTCCACGCAATTGTTGATATGTTTGTCCTCTTAAATCCACCGCTCAAACTTCAACTTTTTGCTTTGTGATACGCTTTTAGGTGGTTTTATACTGTGACATCTGTGTGTCCCATTCCAAGGCATACCCCCACGATCAAGGTAAGCACAACGGTTCATCGTAGTAGGTGAGTATACTGAGATCATCCTTTTATTCTCTTTTTTTTTCAACGCCAGACTTCCTGGTGAACAGGTCAGTACTTCCGTACAACAGAGAGACCAAGGAAGGTCTGACGAGGGGGTCCTTTTATTCTATTTTTTTATTTTTTTTAACGTCAGACTTCTTGGTGAACAGGTCAGTACTTCCGTACAGCAGAGAGACCAAGGAAGACCTGACGAGGGCGAGACAGGTTTTGGCCCTTTTTGTGGCTCTTTTAGCAAGATATCCTAACTGTGTCCAGGTCTGCATATAATCTGGATGCAACAGAGGGACAGCCCTGGTATCCCGGATGAATCATCAGTATAAAGACCCAAAACCTCAGATGTTGGCTATCTATCAACGCAGGATTTAAGACCATGAAATCATACACCGTTGGTCTGTTACCCACGAGATGTCCAGTCCATTATGTTTGTATCACTTTTGCTTCTTTTGCTTTTCGAGCGGCAGACCTATCAACACATCGCAGTGGAGCCTAACCTGTTTAACATTGAAACCTTACGTGTGTTAATCAAGTTCTTTAAAACGAAAGCTCATTTCATTTCCCAAGCAACTATTTCTCCCCTTCAAACAATGCGTATGTACATATATGTTTTTTTCCCCCTCAAACAAAGCATATGTACATATTTGTCCCTCTCCCCCCTAAATTTGTGCATCACACTTTATGCGCAAATTTACTTATTTATTTACATAAGTATGGAAACCCGAGTTTTTTTTTTTTTTTTTTGTCGTTGCTCAGTCGGTGATACGTATCATTTTCAAAAGATACACAAGCACATTGAATCACGAGATGCTGACAGGTTTTGTAAAAAGATCGGCTGAATTAGTATCAGTGTGGATCTGTTTAAGTTTAAACAATCCTCTGTCAAAGCAATCTCGAATAAAACGCACCTTGATATCAATGTGCTTGGTTTTAGAGTAAAAGACAGGGTTTTTGATAATCTGGATAACGGCATCATTATCAAAATAAGTAGTAGAGTTTAGATAAGTCAAACCGTAATCCTTGAGCTGGTGTTGCATCCAAAGAATCTGAGAGCAGCAGGCAGCAGATGCTGCAACGCACTTTGCTTCCGCTGCAAAAGTGAGCTGTTGCTTCTTGCACTGCCATGAGATGAGACTGACCCCCAAGAATTGGCATCCAGCTGATGTAGACTTGATATCCCTATCTGTCTTTGAATCTGTCATATCGAATTTGGCAAAAACGTCGTGAACATATTTGCTTTGACAAATCAAGATTCCTTGACTGTTTGACGAACTTGCAAGCCCAGAAACATTTTCACTTCTCCCAACGAGCGCATTTCTGTAACACCCGTTCTTGTAATACAGGGTTTAACGTATATTTTACGAAAACAATCAAGTAATTACCAACAATTAGATGTGTAGTTAAGACTACGCATGCTATAAAAATGCGGGTTTATTAAAACTTTTACAAATCATAAGTTATTCTACATAATGTGATCGAATTTGTTGTTTAAAAATCTACAACGTGACAAAGTGCGGAAGCGTGTATCTTTATCGTGTTCGGTTCTTCCTTGAGCTTGATCGTCTTCCGGCATCCCAGAAAGTACCTACATTTCATAAACATGAAATGCTTTAGTCGAACGGGGTTTAAAACATATTTAAACGAGTCCGGAAAACAAAATTAATTAAAAATGCATTTTTGGACAAGGTCCACCGTAAATTACGGTGGGTACCGTAATTTACGGTAGCCCATGTTTTTATATGTTGTCACCGTAAATCAGAAATAAACTGGCGTAACACTTTCAGGCTCCACCGTAAATTACGGTGGCACCGTAATTTACAGTGGTCCCTGCATTCAGCCTTTCCATTTTGCCGTTTTTGTTACGAAAACATTCGTATCTTTCAATCCGCTTATCCGTTTGACCTACCGTTTCTTCCTACATGTTTGTAATTTGATTCCCCATCATATGGAGTTAAAGTCCGACATCCGGCTTAATAAATTTTGAGACTTTTATGCATTCGGCTTAAACTAGAATTTACCCATTTTAACCCATTCATGTATTTATCAAACAAACTTATTTGTTCGATTCCAATTTCTCGTGAATCTTCTAATTTCTATATCGTCTATTTTATTTGGCTCAAACCACGGGTTTCCTACACATTTCAAACCCGCTTATACTCAAGTGCTTATTTTGACCCGTTAAGGACATTTAAGCACTTTTACGCATAACTCCCACCCAATTTCTTTCTAGCATTTTACTTCCACATTAATTATCAAATGACCTTCCATCACGTCTATAATTGTGATGGTTTTAAAGTGACGATCTATCTATTCCGAGTTTTACCCTTCGGATTATCAATTTACGGCAAAGACTCGTATAGAGTCTTCTGACCAAGGATTTACATCTTACGCTAATATACTTATTCTAAGTATTAACTTGATTATAAAACTCGTTTTCTAGCGACTTCTAAGGGTTGTTTGCTAAATTTTGCTTACAAGGGCGTTTTGGTCATTTTTAACCCTTCTTTTACAACGAAGGACTTGCTTAATCCATGTACGCCCAAAAATCTAAATTTTTACCCAATCTTGTTTTCAAAACACTCTGTCTATAATTTAATCCTTCGGTTTACCCTTTAAGGTAACCGAATGTCCCTTTTTACCTTGCCTAAATCTCATAGATCTCCAAGTTCTAAATGAGGAGTTGATCTATTATACATACCTGGCCCGGATCAACTTATTAACCCGGTTTTAATACCTTGTTTTATATTTGCTAATTTAGAACGATGCGAATATCCATTGGATATCTATTCCTGTAAGCATATAACTCGACAAAGAATCATTAGTCTATATAGTCAAAAGATGTTGTCTACACCTTTTGACCCGTTTGGCCGAATTGACCATTTATCTTTATGAGATGATATTTATTATTATCTCCTCTACATGACTCGTTCCGTTTCACACCGTACGGTCATTTTAACATATAAACCGTTTATTACTTTCGACATAATATGACCGAATTATCGATTTACTTCTTTTTAAACATTATTACGGTTTCTTTCATCTTTGATTGTCTTGTTCCGTTCAGCTACACGACGGAACATCACATTTCAATTGTTTAGATATCTCATTCGTAATTTATATGATGAGAAAATATTCCACAATTTAAGACTAGTGTAAGCTATACTTACCTTGCATCCGAATTATGCTTTTCCATCATTCTTGCTTCGTTTGACCCGCTTCCTTCCCCAAGCCTTCACCTAACTTGCCAAGCGTCAAACTATCATTGTAATTGTAAGATGGTTAGGTTAGTCATTATCAATAATGACTACTCCATCTAACGGGTCTTATGTCGACTTTATCACTTGATTAAATCATTGGTTAGTTTGACTTCCTAGAAGTCAATTAATCTATCAACTTACTAAAATGCACACTTCACATGGAATTTCACATTTTAGCTTCGTTTAGGCATTTTAACAAACACCTAGCGGCCACAATTTTACATATTTACTAACTAGTTCATAACTAGTTATTTTTACCAAGATTTACACCACAATTCAAACCTTCATGTCTAGTGTTCATGAACTACACATCATATTTTCAAAAATCAATTTCTATTCATCAATTTACACCAGATTAGCATTCTACATCTTAGGGTTCATCATTTTCTCACAAAACCCATGAATCACCTTCAATGTGTTCATGAATTTTTTTTTTCAGAATTTAGCCATGATTTCACATGTTATTGTCTAGGTTTTACTCCTAGTCACCATATCAACCCTAATCTACCCAAATAGCAAACATGCAACTAGAATTTCAGATTATTCCCAATTCATGAGAATTTCAAGTTGAAAGATTTCTCAAAATTTTACATACCTTGTAATCCCCTTGCGATGAGGATCAGTAATCTATGTTTAGAATTCGATTTGAACTTGGATTGAACCTTCAATTTGCAAGATTACTGAAGTTTTAGGGTTTTGAAGGAGTGGGGATCGCCCCCTGTTCTTCTTGTACGACCAGACACCTCCTTGTGGGGTGTTTGGTGTGTTTTATTTACTTAATTAAAATTAAGTTTCAGTTTTTACAACTTAGGTCCCTCCATTTTGATCAACATTTAATTTAGTTCTTTTAACCCTACTATGGGTTATTTCTAAACTATTAGCTAACTAGGTTGAAATTCCTAGTTAGTAAATTCTTGTTTATTTAAGAATTCTAATATTCACCGGGTTACTTTTACCACTAAAGGTAAATTACCTGTCTTTTAGTATAAACGTGGTTTGATTACCAAACCCGTTTTCGGGGTGTTACAATTTCGAATTTCTTTCTCATCATACGGATATACAAATGGCCTCCAGACGTGCCACTGGTGTGTGCACCTTATCATAATCCGGACCTTTTAACTTGCTCAAAGCCAATTGTGCCTCGTACCTCACAATCCCGCCGGGGTCATCTTGTTTGTTTCTGAATAGGCATGAGTTGAATAGCCAATTGTGCACCAGCAACTTCCTTATGCTATACCAGATTGCTCCCCCTCATTTGATGCAGCAACGATGTTGATCACCAGTGGATCTACAGTGCAATCTGAGGTAATTGCTCCTGAAAACAGAGAAGTTCCTTGAACGTTTGAGAGTCCTGAGGAGACTTCAGTGTTATGGACTGCACCATCCGGGATAGCTATAGCAGGTTCAGAAATCGGCTTCTGAACAGTCGAAGAAGTAAAGTTGCGAGCCACTCTTGGTGAAGAGAACCTCAATTCCTTTGACGCACATCTGAGATACACTTAAAAGGCTGTGCTACAGATCAGGGACATAATTAACGTCTGAGAAGGTGAGAACCCCGTATCTGATAGTGCCCTTCATGGTTATTATTCCAGTTTCCCCTCCCGCGAAGTTGACAAATCCACTGTCGAATACCCCCTTTTTTTGTTATTCAACTGGGATAAGTCTTCTGTCACGTGTCTGGAACAACTACAATCGATAAACCAAGGTCTAACGATCGCCCTCCATAGCCGTTCCTGCACACTTAGCGGGATTAATTAGAAACTGGAACCCAGGCCATTGTTGACCTGAGTTGACCATTGCTATCTGTATATGAAACCTCACGAAAGATCATCTGGTTCATAACATCGCTTGCGGTTTTTGGCGATGAAGTGGATGTCGATGGTTGTGA
This sequence comes from Helianthus tuberosus, assembly GCA_030545235.1. Classification (NCBI taxonomy): domain Eukaryota; kingdom Viridiplantae; phylum Streptophyta; class Magnoliopsida; order Asterales; family Asteraceae; genus Helianthus; species Helianthus tuberosus. The sequence goes on along the minus strand of CM060360.1, from coordinate 126,196,968 downwards.
ACACGGAGACTGGCATCCAACATGAGTTTTAGGTTTCCAATTCTTAGTGTCTGAAGCACCTTCATTTGATGGAAAAACTTTTGTTTTTCTTTGAAACCTGTTAATGTTTGAAAATTTTAGATTCTCCTGTTTCGCAAGATTCCAGTCTCTGTCAGAAGGCCTTGCTTTGGGAGGACCATTAACGATAAAGTGAGAGTGCATAGCCTTCTTATGGTACATGTTCCTGGAGTAGTAGGGACGATGAATACAATTTCTTGCAATGTGTCCTGGAATTCCATAATTAAAACATGTCTGCCTTTTTGAGAAAACGACATCTAGTTCGGCTTGCGTTATTCTCGAGAACTGATCACGTCTTTTCCATTCATTTGACACTGAGTGCTTTTGATTGTGCTTGTTCTTGGAGGAACCCGGGTCACAACTGTCAACACAAGAGTAAGTATCCGCGACCTTACCCTTGAGCTTGGGTTCTGTTTCCTTGAGATTTGAGTTTTCCCTTTTTGCATTCTTTCTTTTCAGCCTTCTGTTTCTACGTGATCGCTTTCTTTTAGGGGGAACAGATTCAGTTGACTCTGTTTTGTTAAGGTTACTTTTGGGATCGATAGCTGAACTGTCTGTGGAAGTGACTTTCACATCTTCCTTTTCTTTAGAGACCATGTTCTCAAAAGAATCTGCAGAGAAGGTTTCCACAATAATTCTTCTACAGTTTCATCATCTGATTCGACTGTGGAATTGATTTCTATGGATTCCTTCTCCATAGTTTCCATGTTTCCATGGGTTTCTGCAGAATTGGACTCTATGGATGTCTTTTCTTCAGTCAGATAAGCTTCTGAGCTCTCGACATTAGATGATTCTGGTAACTCAGATGATGAGCAGTCTGTGTCTAAGACAGTTTGACTGTCTTCTTTCGCAATGATGCTAGATTCTGATTGATCATCACAATTGGAAATGCTCGAAGATTTGAGCTCATTTTCTGAGATACCTGAATCCTCTGTTTGATTGCCAAGATCGTCAGATGATCCCTGCTCAACAATAAATTCTTCATTATCACAATCAGTCACATAAAAAACATCGTTACTGCAGGGAGCATCTGATGTGTCATTCGATGCTTCAGACATACAGGTGCGGTATTCCGAATTATCAGAATTGTTTTCTGAGTTATTTGAAGAAGGTGTCTCAAATTCCTCAAATGACACATCAGGCTCTCCTGCCACATCATTCTCAACATTTTCAACACAATCATTTTTATCACATGCATAATCTAAAATAATAGCACCAGATTCATCAGTCTTAGTAGGAACACCCCAAGTCTCAGCAAACCAAGAAAAAACAGTGTTCCAAGCATAAATGCCATTTTTATCAGAAACAACATTATTAGCAGCACTTTGATGTGATTCATCATCCTCCTTAGACTCTTCTTCAATTCTTACTGACTCTGCACACAAACTAGAAAAGTTAGTATTTTCAACAGAATCAGAATTTGATGAACTTTCCTTCATCTCCTCTGCGATTTTGTTAACCGGTTCCGTTTTTGGTTCAGTTTTGGTTTCAGCATTTATCATGGTTTCATTTTTCTGATCGGACTCATTGCCTGCTGGTTTATTTTGAACAATTTCATCTTTAACAAAACTCATTGGTTTCTTGAAATCAGTATATCGACTCCTTTTAGACTTAGATGGATCATAATCAACATAGTCACTAGGTTTGCCATACATCATAGTATCATAATTTTCCATTTCTTGCTCAGTGACTGGCAGTCTGGAATAATTATGATTATATGGTGGCGGGACCTTTTTATACCCCAAACCCTTTCCCTTGTTTTCTTGATATGCAAGTTGCACATTACACAGATTCTGAACTGTGGCACTGGAAGTATCAAACTTCTTGATGTTTAACTCGTTCTGTTTGTACTTTCCAGTGAGGAGCTCGAGCTCACCCTTCACAGAGTCACATTCAAGAGTTTTGACTGTGAGCCTATGTTTATAGTCATGAACCCAACATTGCTGCTGGTTCACGTCTCTGTGAAGTTGAGCTATGTCCTTTTTAAGTGCTTCAATCTTCTCATAGAGAATTTTGTTATTCTCTCGAAGACTGATGTACTCTCCCATCACAGTATTATAATCAGTAATTAATGTTGAATTTTGAGATCTCAGCAAAGCAACTTTCTTCCTACAGTGCTCGGAACATAAAAGAGAGTTTAGCGTTTCAGAAAGTGATCTCGGTTCTTCATTATGGGCCACTTTATCGGGATGAGAGCCTATTGAGTGTGGGGCCTTCACATCAGATGATGCAACAACCACATCTGAATGTGAGGGAATCTGAGCAGCATCGGGATCAGTAGCAAGTGGTGAAGTAGCAAAAGCCTTCTGACAGTTAGACATAGACGACGATGTGTTTGCGTGATTCTGACTCCTCTGTTTGTCTTCCTGGACATATTCATTGACTAAGGATATCACATCTTATGTTTCCATTGTAGAATAATTGTATGTCCCCATGATAACTGCCACACGATTGTCCCATGTCTTGCTACGTGGCAAACCGTACAGAAAAGCCCTGTTAATCCTACCAAGTGTTACTTTTAATCCGCTCTTCTCGATTTCAGAAAGCAGCTGGGTAAACCTATTGATCACGTCTTCTACGCTTTCACCCTAAATGTATCCGAACTTATCGAGTTTTTTCCAGACCAACTCACGTTGAGAAACACTGCTTGGAGAATTCATCGTTGAACCAAGCAACAACCCGTAAACTTGCTAACTCAAGCACGTCGCAAACATACGAACTGGTTTCCGCACCCCAAAAGCTTATCAAAACTTATACCCCAAAATGAACAAACCCCCCTTTTTTAATTTTAAAAACCTTTTTTTTAAAGTATATTTTTTTAATAAAACCTTTTAATTAATATTAAAATAAACTATTTATGATATTATAATTATATATTTTTAATAAAAAAAACTATTTTACTAATAATAAGGTAATGATTACCTAATAATTAAGTAATTATTATTATTAATATTATATTATTATTTACATAAAATCCTAAACGACAAAAGAAACGTCGTTTATGTCTTCTTCACAAAACAACCTCCCGAAACCCTAATTTGAAATCACAGCCGTCACGCTGATCGGAGATGAGATTGTATAATCGGCGGCGAAGAAGAAAGATGATCGGAGAATGACGGTGGTGGACGGCAGGCACGAAGAAGATGAACTGAAATGGTGATTATCAAAGTTGCAGGTGAAGATGAATGGTTGCAGGTTGGTCTCGCGAAGGTGATGGTGGCCGGAGGAGGTAGATGGTCGCCGGAGAGGCAGTTGCAGGTCGATGGTGTGTCGGAGACGGAGATGGCAGTGTCGGAGAAGGGAGGTGATTAACAGCGGTTGCCTGAGTTGAGTTGCAGGATAACGGAGAAGACGGCGATGATCGAAAATGATCAGTGTTCGGAGTCGATGATACGGCGGTGACAAAGAGTGTCGGAGACGAAGCAGAGGGTTGTCGGAAGATGACGACGGTGATGATTTCGGATGAAGGATGAAACAAATTAGAACAATGTCGGATGAATAAGTTTGATCTCGGATGAGTACGTTAATCACGGATTGAATGTGTTGTCTGATTGCGGATGAATGTTGTTGACGATTCCGGATGAATGTTTTTGACTACGGATTGATTACGGATTGAAGACAGGATGAAGATGATGATTTCGGATGAATTTGATGATGAAGATGTTGGTCCGAGATAGATGATTACGGATGATGATGTATGATAATGTCTGATTGCGGATGAATTACGGACGAAAACGATTGATTTCGAATGAAACCAAAAGTCAACAGTGATGTACAATGATGATGAAATGCTGATGTTGAAGTCAGACGTTGTTGTCGGCTGTTGATGATGATGAATATGAATATTTTAACACTTTTCAAGGAGATCAACAAGCAAAATATAGTGATTTTTGAAGACCGCAAAGAACACGATGAATATTTTCAACAAAAAAGCAGAATTTCTTGAATGTTTGATATCTAAATGGCTCTGATACCAATTGTAAGTCCCGAAAATCCGGATCAAACAACGATATCAAACGATCAACAAGGATGGGCGGAATCCAAACTTGATGATCTTCAAGAAATCAAGAACACGAAGATGAAGATTCGAAGATTCAAATGTTTATTGATTCAATGCTTAAACTTGCATACAAGGAGCTTGTCTAATACAAGTTTCTAAAACAATTGAACCAACCTAACTCCTAATTTCCATTAACTATTTATAGGAAGGGTTTCCCCCTAAACCCTAGGCCCATAATTACCCCAAAGCCCACTCTAATACCCCCACTTCTAGAACTTGATCCATTAAGCAATTAATATACTAATCCATAAACCTATAGGGCCTAACAGTGATCATCAGAAAAATTTATTGTTGGGTAGAGATTTGTGCAGGTAAGAGTCAGGAATTGATCCTGAACCTGAACCTTTAGAGAATGTGCAGGATAAGAGCTAGGTGTTTTTTTGGGAAAGAGTAGAGCAACGAACCTGAACCTTTTGAAGTATATATGTGTGTTCGAGCGAAATCATGTAGAACTATTCCGGTTAGAGCAACGAAGTGTCGTCTCGCTGTAAAACGTCTTTATATCAATACTACGACAGTTTAAAGTGTATATTGTGCTGAATTGACCTCAGAATGTCTGTTTCCGCCTTTCGTTCTGAGTAAAACTCTTCTGATCGACTCGTTCGGGTCTGAAAACGATCCTACAAGATCAATCTTCAACTAATCATCCACCGACTAATTCGGTTCATCACAAACAAACTTGATTAAGCACATACATATTTGATGAAAATCCATCATAAAAATTCTCAAACTTGTATCATGTTTTAAATGTTTGCCACCGATAAGATTAACCAAGTTTATCATAAGATTCTAACACGAACTTATATCTTTGACGCACCTCGAGCATTTTGTTTTTGCAAAGAAATAAATAATTTTGAAATTTTTTACTCCCCCTTTTCTTTGCAAAAACTAAAACTCCAAGCCTTTCTTTCTTTCTACCTTATTAAATGCATGATAAAAATCCCAAATTGTCACCAAACCCTCAACTCTAAACATTTAAAATCTTGAAAATAACCATGATCCATCACTACCGTACAAAAGTTATGAAAATTTCCAAAAAAAATTCTATCACCAAATTTTTTCGTACACACTCTTCTCAATACCACAAACAAAAAATGCCTTAACTATTTCTCTGACCTTGAATACTCCTGATCCACATCTTTTTTTGGAAGCTAGTGTTTTCTGGAACTCAATCCCCTTGATTGATCCTCATGTTTCCCGAACTCATTCTTTTCCGGAACCTTGTGTTTTCTGGACAAAATATCTTTTCATTTAAAAAAATTTCCGAGCTTTTAACAAATCAAGAATAATATCCCAAATAGTTCTAAGTAACCCATAACTAAAGATCACTGCAGGGAAAATTCAGTCAACGCATGATAAACACACAAAAACCTTGTGATTTTTTTGGAATTTCGTAACAACTTCCGTATTGTTTCAGAACAATCATTCAGAAACCCATTCTTCATGTTTTCAGCTGAAAACTTAAATCAAACACATCATAACAACTTGATTTTTATCTAGAATCCAGAAACACACTCTGAATTCATCAAAATTACACTGAATTCATGTCTTCAAGATGTTTGGCGAAAAAACATCAAGTCAAGAGCAATGGTGATTCGGAAGGCAGTTAGACCATTTTGAATCGAGCACCATGCTCTGATGCCACTGCTAGGTGCGCAAAACCTTTTGGATCAATGACTAACACCATAACATT